>NC_069467.1:23321775-23439275 GCF_026875155.1 Cherax quadricarinatus
ACTCCTAGAGTCCCTTCGCAGGTGGGGCTGTACGAAAGACTGATAGGCACAGTGAAGAGGTGTCTCCGTAAAGTACTACACCGGAAGAGAATTAATTTGGAGGAATTTCATGCAGTGTTGGTGGAGGTGGAGAATTGGATAAATAATAGGCCTCTCTCGTACATGAGTGATACACCTGAAGCAGAGGTATTAACACCTTCTCACCTAATATGTGTAAGGAAATTGGAAGCTGCCCTTGTCTATAGAAATAATCCTGAAGAAAGTGATGAAGATTACAATGATGCAGCAGTGTTGTGTGATAAATTTAAAATGTTAAATAAAGTAATTGATCATTGGTCTAATGTGTGGCGTAAGGAATATCTTCTTACACTATGTGAACACTTTTATGGTGCGACAGAGGCAGTAAATCGACAGCACATTCAACCAGGTGACATTGTGTTAGTTGATACTGAACAACATCGAACATTGTGGCCTTTGGGCAAAGTATTGACATTGTACGCAGATGCACAAGGTGTTGTCCGGAATGCCAAAGTGTTGTGTCGTGGCCAGGAAAGTTTACAAACAATTAATAAATTGATTCTCTTGGAATTAAATGGTATTCAATCATAGGTAAACGAAAATTTAAGGGAAAGTGACACGAGTGATATTGAAGGTAATGCTGACCAAGTGATGCAGGAAGATGAAATTGTAGAAAAACCTACTAGGAGAACAGCCACTCAAGCCACAACCAGTTGGAACAGTCTCCTAAAGGAAGGAGTAATTTGAGTCGTTTAGCAGTGACCTCCGCCCGGCCGCAGTGTGGAAAATAATTTCCCAAAATTATGCTGTATATTTTATATAATGTAAATATACCTGATTAATACATTACTATTGCTCTAAAGTGTATTTTAAAGAAGTGAACCGACAGGGAAGCTCTGCGCCTGCGCTTATGAGCAGGGAAGAGTTGCCATGTTTTGAATTGACCGAGACAAACGTTAGTGAAAATCGAAAGAATTTTCGTCGCTCTAAGGGTTATATTGGGCTTAAAACCTCTCAAATAGGAGCCGAAATTGTTGGATTTGCAGTCCTGCATAACGTGAACATTAGGCGAGTGGACAGGATGGTACAGGAACTCCAGCTAAGTCATGTCTATTTATGTTGGAATTCTGGCCAGTATTTTCTTCATAATTTAGGCAGGGGGGTTGATATGACACACCATAATCTCCAGATTAATTGGTGAGTCTTATTATTATAAATTCTCCTTCAATGTATATGTATTAACATTTTAAATTTAATATACAGTTCATATATTTATATTAATGTTTTTACCAGAATTCCTAGTGATGTATATTTCTTTTGAAATTAATATAGGTCCAGAGTGACTTGTGGAGAGAGAGATTATCGTAGGTATAGAAGGGGGGACATTTTTTGCGACCTAGGTGTCCTAAAATTCCTACTTGTCTCCTAGAGGGACTAGTACCGAACTTGCACACGAAAATCACTCACTACGAAAGCAAAAGACTTGGCAGACGATGCAACATCCCCCCAATGAAAAGCAGGGGTGTCACTAGCACGTTAAGAGACCATACAATAAGTGTCAGGGGCCCGAGACTGTTCAACTGCCTCCCAGCATACATAAGGGGGATTACCAACAGACCCCTGGCAGTCTTCAAGCTGGCACTGAACAAGCACCTAAAGTCGGTTCCTGACCAGCCGGGCTGTGGCTCGTACGTTGGTTTGCGTGCAGCCAGCAGCAACAGCCTGGTTGATCAGGCTCTGATCCACCAGGAGGCCTGGTCACAGACCGGGCCGCGGGGGCGTTGACCCCCGGAACTCTCTCCAGGTAAACTCCAGGTAACTCCAGGTAACCTTAATAAAGTATAATTATCTTTGTTACCATTTGCTGGTATGTATCTTACGAGTTACATCCAGGTAAATTTAATTTTCCACAAAAGTATTAGTTCCTCGTGCTCAGCTCACTATCTATAGTTCTTTCCTCCAGTTTCAGTAGAATTTTGAGCTCCTTCTTGAAGTTGTGATTGAGAGCCACTTGAAACATTATTGGGATGATGGATTCCAGAAGTTGGAGAATGTTAGCAACGTGAAGGAAGAGATCTCTAGGTAAGTTACTGCAGCAGCGGTCAAGTTGAAGTTCTCCATATTTGATGAAGTACACAGTAATGGGAAGAGTCAGGAGAATGTGGGAAGCTGCTAGGGCGATGCTAAGGATGATAAGATTTCTCTCTCTGCGTTTTCCTGACTCTTTAGCAGCACGAAATTTGATGCGACGGATTACCACCCCGAACACGAGGCTCGCGTTGAAAACTAATATAAGACAGCTTGGCAACCATTTCATCGTCCAGGAGTAAAAATATCGATAAATTTCATGCCACTGGGTCTTGTACTCGTAGTGAAAACCGTCACTTATAGCAGTCTTGTTTCCTATGCATTCTTGTATGTTACTCTCATTCTTACTGTTATCGTAAGGGATGCCATCCACGACAGCGTCTTTAACTTCACTTTTGATCATATATACTAAATGGAACAGAATGCACAAAACAATTGTCACTATCATTCTTATCAACATAAAGTTTGGCTTCTTCTGAATCCTGGGATAAATTTGGTACATCCAGACGGCCATGAAGCGGTCCATAGCGAGCCACATGATGGTATATGTCTCAACAGATTGACAAAGGGCAAACAAAGACCATCCAAAGTGAGCATAGTATTTGGCCTCGAAGTAGGATGAGGAGGTGCAGCCGTTGATGGTAGTGATGATGGGGATAGTGAAGACACACACTAGCAGGTCCGACACCACAAGAACCAGGAAATATCTGTGAAAGATAAACAGGTGTTAGTGCTAACCCTTCACAGGAAGGGGGGGGGGGATGGTGGAAAGTGATTTAATGCCACTGATAAGCTCTGTGTTTAAAGAACTAAGTGTTTCCACCTAATTGTCTCCACCTCCTACTGTTTCAACTCACCTGCAGTATATAAGCAACTTCTCCGAGCTGTGCGTTTTTATGATTTATTACCTGGAGTTTACCTGGAGAGAGTTTCGGGGGTCAACGCCCCCGCGGCCCGGTCTGTGACCAGGCCTCCTGGTGGATCAGCGCCTGATCAACCAGGCTGTTGCTGCTGGCTGCACGCAAACCAACGTACGAGCCACAGCCCGGCTGATCAGGAACTGACTTTAGGTGCTTGTCCAGTGCCAGCTTGAAGACTGCCAGGGGTCTGTTGGTAATCCCCCTTATGTGTGCTGGGAGGCAGTTGAACAGTCTCGGGCCCCTGACACTTATTGTATGGTCTCTTAACGTGCTAGTGACACCCCTGCTTTTCATTGGGGGGATGGTGCATCGTCTGCCAAGTCTTTTGCTTTCGTAGTGAGTGATTTTCGTGTGCAAGTTCGGTACTAGTCCCTCTAGGATTTTCCAGGTGTATATAATCATGTATCTCTCCCTCCTGCGTTCCAGGGAATACAGGTTTAGAAACCTCAAGCGCTCCCAGTAATTGAGGTGTTGTATCTCTCCCTCCTGCGTTCCAGGGAATACAGGTTTAGAAACCTCAAGCGCTCCCAGTAATTGAGGTGTTTTATCCGTTATGCGCGCCGTGAAAGTTCTCTGTACATTTTCTAGGTCGGCAATTTCACCTGCCTTGAAAGGTGCTGTTAGAGTGCAGCAATATTCCAGCCTAGATAGAACAAGTGACCTGAAGAGTGTCATCATGGGCTTGGCCTCCCTAGTTTTGAAGGTTCTCATTATCCATCCTGTCATTTTTCTAGCAGATGCGATTGATACAATGTTATGGTCCTTGAAGGTGAGATCCTCCGACATAATCACTCCCAGGTCTTTGACGTTGGTGTTTCGCTCTATTTCGTGGCCAGAATTTGTTTTGTACTCTGATGAAGATTTAATTTCCTCATGTTTACCATATCTGAGTAATTGAAATTTCTCATCGTTGAACTTCATATTGTTTTCTGCAGCCCACTGAAAGATTTGGTTGATGTCCGCCTGGAGCCTTGCAGTGTCTGCAATGGAGACACTGTCATGCAGATTCGGGTGTCATCTGCAAAGGAAGACACGGTGCTGTGGCTGACATCCTTGTCTATGTCGGATATGAGGATGAGGAACAAGATGGAGCTAGTACTGTGCCTTGTGGAACAGAGCTTTTCACGTAGCTGCCTCGGACTTTACTCTGTTGACGACTACTCTCTGTGTTCTGTTAGTGAGGAAATTATAGATCCATCGACCGACTTTTCCTGTTATTCCTTTAGCGCGCATTTTGTGCGCTATTACGCCATGGTCACACTTGTCGAAGGCTTTTGCAAAGTCTGTATATATTACATCTGCATTCTTTTTGTCTTCTAGTGCATTTAGGACCTTGTCGTAGTGATCCAGTAGCTGAGACAGACAGGAGCGACCTGTTCTAAACCCATGTTGCCCTGGGTTGTGTAACTGATGGGTTTCTAGATGGGTGGTGATCTTGCTTCTTAGGACCCTTTCAAAGATTTTTATGATATGGGATGTTAGTGCTATTGGTCTGTAGTTCTTTGCTGTTGCTTTACTGCCCCTTTGTGGAGTGGGGCTATGTCTGTTGTTTTTAGTAAACTGAGGGACGACCCCCGTGTCCATGCTCCCTCTCCATAGGATGGAAAAGGCTCGTGATAGGGGCTTCTTGCAGTTCTTGATGAACACAGAGTTCCATGAGTCTGGCCCTGGGGCAGAGTGCATGGGCATGTCATTTATCGCCTGTTCGAAGTCATTTGGCGTCAGGATAACATCGGATAGGCTTGTGTTAATCAAATTTTTGTGGCTCTCTCATAAAAAATTCATTTTGATCTTCGACTCTCAGTCTGGTTAGCGGCTTGCTAAAAACTGAGTCATATTGGGACTTGAGTAGCTCACTCATTTCCTTGCTGTCATCTGTGTAGGACCCATCTTGTTAAGTAGGGGCCCAATACTGGGCGTTGTTCTCGATTTTGATTTGGCATAGGAGAAGAAATACTTTGGGTTTCTTTCGATTTCATTTATAGCTTTTAGTTCTTCCCGCGATTCCTGACTCCTAAAGGATTCTTTTAGCTTAAGTTCGATGCTTGCTATTTCTCTGACCAGTGTCTCCCTGCGCATTTCAGATATATTGACCTCTTTTAGCCGCTCTGTTATTTTTTCCGTCGCCTGTAAAGGGAGCGCCTGTCTCTTTCTATTTTACATCTACTCCTCCTTTTTCTTAGGGAATAAGCCTTGTGCATACATCGAGTGCCACCGAGTTAATCTGTTCTAGGCATAAGTTTGGGTCTGTGTTGCTTAGTATTCTTCCCAGCTTATATCGGTTAGGACTTGGTTTACTTGGTCCCACTTTATGTTTTTGTTATGAAGTTGAATTTGGTGAATGCTCCCTCGTGACTAGTCTCATTTTGTCGGTCTGGGGCTCCTCGCATACATGTCTGAACCTCAATTATGTTGTGATCTGAGTATATTGTTTTTGATATGGTGACATTTCTTATCAGATCATCATTGTTAGTGAATATGAGGTCTAGTGTATTTCCAGTCTAGTAGGCTCTATTATTTGCTGGTTTAAATTGAATTTTTGTGCAGAGATTTAAAAGCTCGTGTGAGTGTGAGTTTTCATCAGAGCTGCCTCTGGTGTTATTACTGCAACAATATTATTTGCTATATTCTCCATTTTTAGGTGCCTTAAGTTTGAAATCCCCCAGGAGCAAGATGTTGGGTGCAGGAGCTGGAAGATTTTCTAGACAGTGGTCAATTTTTAACAGCTGTTCCTGGAATTGCTGGGATGTTGCATCCGGAGGCTTGTAGACTACCACAATGACTAGGTTTTGGTTCTCGACCTTTACTGCTAAAACTTCCACTACGTCATTGAGGCATTAAGCAGTTCTGTGCAAACAGTGACTCTGCAATGTACAGGCCAACCCCCCCCCCTTTTGCCTGTTCACTCTGTCACATCTGTATAGGTTGTAACCTGGGATCCATATTTCATTGTCCAAGTGATCCTTTATGTGGGTCTCAGTGAAAGCCGCGAACATTGCCTTTGCCTCTGCAAGCAGTCCACAGATGAAAGGTATTTTGTTGTTTGTTGCGGCTTTAGACCCTGTATATTTGCAAAGAAGAATGTTATCGGACTGGTGGTATTGTTGGTACTGGGGGGGGATTTTTTTTCCGGCATTAGTATCTGTTATTTGGTTTGGAGTGGAGGCCATCGACTGTGGTTCACCTCCAGGAATGACTGGATTTGGTGTACGATTTCTGCCATTTCCTGCCAGTTTTTTTTCCTTCCTAGCACAAAAAAAACCTCTCCCTTTTGAGTGGCTGTGGCTACCAGGTTTTCCCATGGCCTGGATGTTTTGTATCTTTTTGTCCCCTTTAGATGGTATGCCTGGCAATTTAAGTTATAGCACAGTCTTTCCTGTACTGAAGAGGTACACATTTCAGGGTGAAAAAGCTTACAGGAAGGGAGTTTGCATTTTCCTGTTGTCTATGGGCATGGCATTTTCTAGGGTGGTCATAGTTGCACGTCCCATCTGTTTTTCCAGATTTCCCATGCCAGCAGATACCAAGTGCATAGTATGTGCACAGGCTTGGTTTCCGCTTGCCTTGGGTTTCTGTGACTGTATTCCCTGTTTGGTGCATGTTTCCCTGTCTTACTTCTATCCTCCCTAGCACAACAATGGAGCTCCCACCAGTTGTTTTTGGTAATTTATCCTCACTATTGCTATTGGAGTCCTCTTGTTTGCTATTTCCTGCGGTATTTCTAGTTTGCAATATTGGTTTTATCTTATCTTTGACTACACTTGTTTCCACTATGGCTCCTATCCCTATGTGGTCATTTATATGTATTCCTTCCTGCGTATAATTCCCGACTACCTGGACAAAATCTCCAGCTTCATCATTACTGTCTCCCAGGATTGTATCTCCAGCTTCACCATTTCTGTCTCCCAGGACAGCACCTCCAGCTTCACCATACTGTCTCCCAGGACAGCACCCCCAGCTTCACCATTACTGTCTCCCAGGACAGCACCTCCAGCTTCACCATTACTGTCTCCAGGACAGCACCTCCAGCTTTACTATTACTGTCTCCCAGGACATCACCTCCAGCCTTACAGTTTGTGAACTACATGGCCAGTATCAAGGGCAGTACCATTCAGCCAGACTTTTTATGTTCCCATCTGTTGTAGAAAGCTTCCAGGTTTTCTATGAAAGCTGCTTGATGTTGTCCTCTTTTAACACCCTTGTGATTTTAGTCCACAGATTTTCCTCATTTGGGCATACCCAGAACACTTCTCTGTTTTAATACTGCTTGTAGCTAGTTCTGGGATATCTGCACAAGGGGCGTGACACCAATTCCACAAAAATGACAATTTATCCATGTGGAGGCCCGTTTGTTTGACTGACCACAGACTACACACAGCTTCATAATGATTTGAATGGTTGATTTACTGCAATTCTACTAGCAAACCTCTTGAATATTATATTAATAACCTTAAATGAAGTTCTAGCTATTTGTATTTCTGTTTCTAACTCTTTTTGTTATTGGACAGCTTACCGTCACGTTCCTGATTTTTAATGTTTGTGTTTATAAGGGCGCCTACAACCCCATCCGTTTACAGTCTGCTTTATTGTCCAACGAAAACTGTTTGAAACCAGTCCCGGGTTCGGACCAGTCAAGGGTTCGGACCAGTCAAGGGTTCGGACCAGTCAGGGTTCGGACCAGTCAAGGGTTTGGACAGTCGATCTGCTCTGATCAGTGGGTCACTTATTTAAAACATACTGGTCGGTGATTTGAGCTAACACATGAAGGATCTACTGGAAATTATCTACCGAGTAATATGTGATTTGACTGATACAAAAGTATAACTTGCGTGTTGAAGAGCCGGTGATATCTGGCAGCTCCTACATTGACGAACGGTCACCTCCTTGTTTATCAATCGCTGTATCTGGCTTTTCTTTTTTTTTTTTTTTTTTTTTTTTTTTTTTTTTTTTTTTTTTTTTTTTTTTTTTTTTTCCGTCTCCACCGCAATAAATGCTATATTATCATATAGTTGACTGGTGCAAATTTGGAGGAAGGACGCTTTTCTGTAGTAATAATTGCTTCTCGTTGTGCAATAATGCGACCGCTGGTAACTACAGGTTATATGAATTCACAGTAACGTCTCGTTTCAAGAAAAGAAACTAATGAAAGTCACTCCACTCCACTAAGTACCATTATAATACTGGTTAGTTGCTACTACAACACTGTATTCTGCTATTCACTGGTATCACTAGATTATATGCGAGTACACTAGCAGGCCAGGAAGATTATTAAAACAGCTGACCTGTGGTAAGTTTCTGGCGACTTCTGGCACCTTCCTCTATAGGCTTATCCCTTCATTTACAAATTCACCTGTTTTCAAATGACACTTTAGCCTTTATCAACAATATACTAGGGAGCCACTGTAGTATACACTATACACTATGTATACTCAATGATATCAGGGAGACTTTCTTTCCTCTGCCATGAAAAGTTCAATTATTATTATTTTTTTCCACACGGGACATAGGCCTATGATTCCCCTCTGGCAGTAAACTCTGCTACGCAGTGCACACTAATTCTCCTTTTTTGACTCAGTATATAATGTTTTCCGCCCAAGATTGGTTCCAGGCGCTAGAGGGATGTATCGTATAGGATTGATGACACAAATTAAAGTTCTAGCACGTAAGAGCGACCGTGAAACACGAGAAAAACCGGGAGCACAACGAGGCACGCTGACACGCTGGCACGCTAGCCACAATATATTGGGTAAATATATGAACCCAAGGCTGATTACCTCAAACTCCTTCTCACTTTCCACCGTTTTCTTTGTATTGGACAGAAGAAGTCACTGGTTGGTGAAACGTTTTCTCAATAAAGATTCCCAAATGCTGCACAAGTGTCTCATTCTTCAACTTCTGGGTTTTCTTAACTGATAACGACAGCGAAATACTTATTTTCCTTCGATAATTCTTGAGTGCCTAATCGAAATACCATCATCCTTCAACATTTCATAATGCAAATTTTGAGGGGCTTCAGACGTAATGTACCAGAATATTTAAAAAAACTGGTCTTTGCGAGATAACGAGATAGCGCTTCTTGAGCTTAGCTCCAATGTTGATGTTTCTCAGTCGATGCTTGAAATAGTTTTGGCCTCTCTGCCCTAATTTGCTATTTTTATTGTATTAATTATAATATTGGTGTCTATTTGATAATTGGTGAATGTTTTTTCTGATTCTCTTGAAATATTCAAAAATATATATAACTACATTATCAACTTGTTCAGCACTATACAGTATTGCTGTCAAGTGCACTGAGGTACAGGGGGCTTGAGTACATGAGACTGAGGTAAAGGGGACTAGGGAACAGAGGACTGAGGTACAGGGGACTAGAGAACAGGGGACTGATGTACAGGGGACTAGGGAACAGGGGACTGAGGTACAGAGGACTACGGAACAGGGGACTGAGGTACAGGAGACTAGGGAACAGGGGATTGATGTACAGGGGACTAGGGAACATAGGACTGGAGTACATGGGACTGGAGTACTGGGATCTAGGGTACAAGGTGTTACAAAAAACGCGATTTCTAAAAAACTTAGAGATCTCCAGTGAATACTAGAAAGGACTGCCCTTCTAGCATCCAGCCTGTTACTGGGTTTTCGTAACAATTAGTCAGTATCCTTGTCCAATTATTCATTAGAATTCAGTAAGAATTATTAGTGCTTCAGGATCACAACTGGTAGGCTACTAACTAGAGAAATTAAAATTTAATAAATTTATTAATCATAGTCTAGAGGTATATTATCAAAGTAAATTAAATTAATAATACTCAAAATAATAATAATCACTTCTCTCGTGTACAGTATTATTGTGCTGAAAACACATATCACATTTATAAGTCTTAAGTACCGTCTGGTACATTAACAAGTAATAAGATATTACAAATATGTACAAGTTTGTGTGTATGTGTGTAAGTGCTCTAAGTAGTTCGCTATGTCTCACGACTCGACTAAACTTAAACAAGTGACTGACAAAGTCCTCAAATAAACTAACTTCTTGACCAACTGGCAATCAGAACAGTCTGCTTGAACAATAAAAAGAATGCTAAGCCCGATAACAATATAACAAGCAACTGCGACACAGAATCAGGAACAAGGAGATAATATAACGACACTAAGTAGGGACCATCAGCAGATCCTCGACAAACGTCACAAAGCTCCCATCCTACTGAATCTAAGTTCAGCATAAGAAAATCCCCGACTGTGACAGTACACAGATACCAGTACAAGTTAGGTCAGTACAACGTCGAAAATCACTAAGTCTATACAATGTTCTGTGAACAGAGTCCCACAGAACCTACAACAATAATCAGGGAGACGATCTTCCAACAAGGGTCAATAAGGGAGATTTAGGCACTTGTCAGGAATATGTCCAACCACCAAGCGAGTCTAGACCAGACTGAATACTTCAGGCGAGGTGTGTACACCCCCCTCGATCACGTGATAGCTCCGTGGACAGTTGCTGCACAGCAACACCGAAGCCGGCAGAGTAACGAGCCACAAGCGATAATTACAGTAGTTAGACAATCAAGACTTGAACTGTGAGCACATAATAATGAATGTTAAATCCTACCTAACAAAAGTAACTAAGTCAAATAATAATATAAAGCAATATATTTACGATTTAGCTATTATCGCAAATATAAGCAATATAAAATTATATGAAAAGGTAATATACATATACATAATATACATCATATACATTGTAACCCATTCAGGGGCTGCAACACAAGGTACTTGTGTACAGGGGCTAGGGTACAGAGAACTGGAGTATAGAGGACTAGGGAACAGGGGACTGGGGTATAGGGGACTTGGGAACAGAGGACTGGAGTACAGGACACTACGGTACGGGAGACTAGAATACAGGGAATTAGGGTACGGGAGACTGGAGTACAGGGGACTAGGGTGCAGGGGACTAGGGTACAGGGGACTGAGGTACAGGGGACTAGGGAGCAAAGGATTGAGATACAGGGGACTAAGGAACAGGGGACTGATGTACAGGGGACTAGGGAACAGAGGATTGGAGTACAGGGGACTGGAGTACTTGGAACTAGGGTACAAGGGACTAGGGTACAGAGGAGTGGAGTACAGGGGACTAGGGAACAGTGGACTTGGGTATAGGGGAGTAGAGAACAGAGTATTGGAGTACAGGGCACTAGGGTACGGGGGACTGGAGTACAGGGGATTAGGGTATGGGGGATTCGGGTACAGGGGACTAGGGTACAGGGGACTGGAGTATTGGGAACTAGGGTTCAAGGTACTGGTGTAGAAAGGACTAGGGTACAGAGGACTGAAGTACAGGGGATTAAGGTACAAGGGTCTGGAGTACTGGGAACCAGGGTACACGGTACTGGAGTACAGGGGACAAGGGTACAGGGGACTGATACAGGGATCCTGTGTGTAACAACTTCCTACCAGCCATAAGGGTAATTAGCAATATGCCACTGGCTGCCTTCAAGAGGGAGCTGGACAGATATCTAAAGTCACTGCCTGACCAGTTGGGCTGTGGTTCGTACGTTGGACTATGTGCGGCCAGCAGAAGCAGCCTAGTTAATCAGGACCAGATCCACCGGGATGACTGGTCATGGACCGGGCCCTGGGGGGGCGTTGATCCCCAGAATAACCTCCAGGTAGGCAGGGGAGTGGTGTACAGGGGAAGGGTACAGAGGGACTGGTGTGCAAGTTCCTGGTTAGCAGGGAGTGGTGTACAGAGGACTGGTGTACAGGGGAGCGGTGTACAGGAGCCTGTTGAACAAAGGACTGGGGTACAGGGGATAGAAGTGTTACGGCAGAGGGGACTGTTGTATAGGGCACTGGGGTGCAGGACTGGTGAACAAAGAACTGGGGAACAAGGGATTGATGTACAGGGTAATGGGGTACAGGGTACTAGGGAACAGGGTACTGGAGTACAGAGGACTGGGGTACAAGGATCTGGGGTATAGGGGTCTAGAGTGCAGAGGATTGATGTACAGGGGACTGGTGTTTACAGGGGACTGGTGTACAAGGGATTGGTGTACAGAGGTCTGGTGTACAGGGGTCTGGTGTACAGGGGTCTGGTGTACATGGGTCTAGTGTACAGGAATCTGGTGTACAGGGGTCTGGTGTGCAGGGGTCTGGTGTACAGGGGTCTGGTGTACAGGGATCTGGTGTACAGGGGTCTGGTGTACAGGAGTCTGGTGTACAGGGGTCTTGTGTACAGGGGTCTGGTGTGCAGGGGTCTGGTGTACAGGGGTCTGGTGCACAGGGGTCTGGTGTACAGGGGTCTGGTGTACAGGGGTCTGGTGTACAGGGGTCTGGTGTACAGGAGTCTGGTGTACAGGGGTCTGGTGCACAGGGGTCTGGTGTACAGGAGTCTGGTGTACAGGGGTCTGGTGTACAGGGGTCTGGTGTGCAGGGGTCTGGTGTACAGGGGTCTGGTGCACAGGGGTCTGGTGTACAGGGGTCTGGTGTACAGGGGTCTGGTGTACAGGGGTCTGGTGTACAGGAGTCTGGTGTACAGGGGTCTGGTGTACAGGGGTCTGGTGTGCAGGGGTCTGGTGTACAGGGGTCTGGTGTACAGGGGTCTGGTGTACAGGGGTCTGGTGTACAGGGTCTGTGTCAGTGGTGTACAGGGGTCTGGTGTACAGGGGTCTGGTGTACAGGGGTCTGGTGTACAGGGGTCTGGTGTACAGGGGTCTCGTGTATAACTTCCTAACAAGTAGATCACGGAAAGTAATAGTAAACAGAGTAAAGTCTGAGGCGGCTACAGTCAAAAGCTCTGTTCCACAAGGCACAGTACTCGCCCCCGTCCTGTTCCTCATCCTCATATCTAACATAGAAAGAGATGTAAGCCACAACACCGTGTCTTCCTTTGCGCATGACATTCGAATTGCCATGACAGTGTCCTCCACCGAAGACACTGCAAGACTCCAAGCGGACATCAACCAAATCTTTAAACAGGCCACGGAAAACAACATGAAGTTCAATAAAGAGAAATTTCAATTGCTCGGATATGGAAAGCTTTAGGAAATTAAAACTGCATCAGAGTATTAAACAAATTACAACCAAACAAAACCTAATGTGAAGGACCAATGAGTGATAATGTCAGAGGATCTCACTTTCAGAGACCAAAAGAACGTATCTACCACATCTGCTAGAAAAATGATAGGATGGATAATGAGAAATTTCAAAACTAGGGATGCCAAGCCCATGATGATTCTCTTCAAATCTCTTGTTTCTCTATGCTGGAATACTGCTCTGCACTAACGGCCTCTTTCAAGGCAGGTGAAATTACTGACCTGGAGAATGTACAGAGAACTTTCACGGCACACATAAGTACGATGAATTACCTAAATTACTGGGAACGGTTGAGGTCTCTTGATTTGTATTCTCTGGAACGCAAGCAAAGAAGATACATGATAACATAAACTTGGAAAATCCTAGAGGGTTTAGTACCAATTAGCAAAAGACTCGGCAGGAGATGCAACACTCCTGCCAAGTCTTGGGAACCTGACACAGTAAGTGTCAGGTGCCCAAGACTGTTGAACTGCCTCCCAGCATACCAATAGACGCCTGGCTGTCTTCAAAGTCAGTACCAGATCAGCCAGGCTGTGGTTCGTACGTCGTTCTACGTGCGGCCAGCAGTAACAATGTGGTTGATCAGGCCCTGATCCTCCCCGAGGCTTGGTCGCGGACCCCGGTCCGTTACCAGGCGGGGGTCTTAATCCCCGAAACCCTCTCCAGGTACAGGGGACTGTGTGCATGGTACTGAGGTACTGGAAAACAGGGGACTGTGTACATGGTACTGAGGTACTGGAAAATAGGGGACTGTGTACATGGTACTGAGGTACTGGAAAATAGGGGACTGTGTACATGGTACTGAGGTACTGGAAAATAGGGGACTGTGTACATGGTACTGAGGTACTGGAAAATAGGGGACTGTGTACATGGTACTGAGGTACTGGAAAATAGGGGACTGTGTACATGGTACTGAGGTACTGGAAAATAGGGGACTGTGTACATGGTACTGAGGTACTGGAAAATAGGGGACTGTGTACATGGTACTGAGGTACTGGAAAACAGGGGACTGTGTACATGGTACTGAGGTACTGGAAAACAGGGGACTGTGTACATGGTACTGAGGTACTGGAAAACAGGGGACTGTGTACATGGTACTGAGGTACTGGAAAACAGGGGACTGTGTACATGGTACTGAGGTACTGGAAAACAGGGGACTGTGTACATGGTACTGAGGTACTGGAAAACAGGGGACTGTGTACATGGTACTGAGGTACTGGAAAACAGGGGACTGTGTACATGGTACTGAGGTACCGGAAAACAGGGGACTGTGTACATGGTACTGAGGTACTGGAAAACAGGGGACTGTGTACATGGTACTGAGGTTATGCAATCCGGGTATAATTTTCCTGGATCACGAAGGGACTGAGATATATTTAATTGATCTCATCCTTTAGGAAAATACATCAGTACTGAGTTATTTTCCTGCAATGAGCAACATTCCTTAAGGGGTGAGGGGCTCTTGATCCAAGGAATTGAACCTGAATCAAGTCTGAATTTCTTTCCTTCCTAAAAGCGCTGAATTGTCCCTTCGGGTTTGGCGTTCCCTTCCCCCATGAAAGTAATGTAATAAATATAATTAGCAATATTAATAAAGCCTAGAGATAGTTACGAAATATAGCAATATTATAAGGAGAGTGACTAGGCAGGAAACGATGTCGCTTCACACGCTGAGTGTCCGTGGTTCGATCCCCTGGAAGGGTGGAAACATTAGGCCTGTTACTTTAAACCTGTTGTCCCCGTTCACCTGGCAATCAAGTAGGTACCTGGGTGTTAGTCACCTTACACGTGCTGTCCCCGGTCACCTAGCAAGCAATTAGGTAGCTGGGTGTTAGTCGACTGGTGAGGGTCGCATCCTGGGGGACAAGATTTAAGGACCACAATGGAAATAAGACAGACAGTCCTCGATGACGCACTGACCTTCACGGGTTATGTTGGGCGGCTAACCTCCGGGTTAAAAATCCAACCAACATCCTATGTTACTGTGTGCAGCAGTGCGTCTCCTTAATTCACCTTCAAAATTATTAAATATTAACACTATATTTCGTCAGATAATGAAGATAACCAACTGTTGTACATGTGTATTACACGTCTACCTGTCGGTACTGTATGTAATTATTAAAATGAAGCCAAGTTATGTGGCTTATTTCTGTCGAGGCTATTCAGAAATCATGATGAAGATGCTGCTTACAACAGTCGACTTAACTTAGCCAACATGTGACCAAAGAGACGCACAGAAAGACGAGATCTCTATTAATACGACGTTTCACCTGAATGAGGCTTTTTCTACTTCTTTATAAAGCCCCATGTGAGTACTTAATTACTGCTAATTGACGAGGAATCGAAGATATAAGAAAGCTTGCCTTTACTTCTCCAGCAACACAAGAATCGAACTCAGGTCCTTTCGTTCTTGAACAGAACACTCGACCATTACCAGGAGTGGACACTTTAGTAAATTATATATGGTGAAAGATTTTAGTGATGAAATGTTTGGTAGGTAAAATATGGTGGAACGTGTTGGAGGAGAGTTGGGGGTAACGGAAGTTGTATGTAAATTAAATTTGATGAAGGTAATATGTCAGTATATAGTTCTCACCTGTTAACCCATGATGTCGTAAAGCTAGGTTTAATGAGGATAAGACCGCAGAGACTGTTAGCCAGGAGCCCTAGACAGACCAAGACAGGCATAACCCCGCGATAAACCACTTGATGGGCTGCGTCCACCATTATTACCACAGACTAGAAAGTTGTTTTTCACTTTCCTTCAGAGTTCTTCCTGCCACTGCTGGTAGGAAGCTTCCCAACCTTCCACTTCCAGCAGCTTACTGCCTTGTCTTCTACTTCTAGCAGCTTACTGCCTTTTCTTCACTTCCAGCAGCTTACTGACTTGTCTTCCACCTCCAAAAGCTTGCCCTCCGCTTTCCATTTACTACTGTGTATTCTTACTGCCTCGACGCATTTATATATCTTTCTTTTCTTCACACTCTGGGAATCTTATCGCCATTTCCGTCAGAGAGTTACTTGGTGCCAAGTCTCGCTACCCGATAAAAGAATAAACTGAATAAATGTCATTTTCGTTATTGAAATGTTTCGTGTGGGAAACAATCTGGTGGAATACATACAGTGAAGGACTTGGGAGTCGGAAGTTTTTCCATACATTTTCTAGATCTGCAATTTCACCTGCCTTGAATGGAGATGTTAGTGTACAGCAGTATTCCAGACTAGCGAGGAAAAGTGACATGGCATGGCATCTTAGTTTTGAAAGTTCTCATTTTTCATCTGAAGGAGGGGTGTTAATGTTGCAGTTTAAAAACTGTAGTGTAAAGCACCCTTCTGGCAAGACAGTGATGGAGTGAATGATGGTGAAAGTTTTTCTTTTTCGGGCCACCCTGCCTTGGTGGGAATCGGCCAGTGTGATAATAAAAAAAAAATATTTTCTTCATAGATGTAATCGTGACACTGCCCAACTTCACCTTGCGGCGTCACCCATGCCTGAAGTCACCCAGGATGTCTGACTGACGTCACCACGATGTCACCATTACCTGACGTCACCATGCTTCCCGACGTCATCTCGCGGCGTCACCCACGACGTCTGCCCGACGTCACCCTGGACGTCTGCCCTGACGTCACCTCACGATGTCACCCCACGTCATCACCTTACGACGTCATGCCTGGCATCACCACATGATGTCACATCGATAGTGTTATGGTTTCACAGTGAGTAATTTGTATTTAGTGTTGCCCAGAACGATTTTGAGAAGATATGTCACGTGTTAATTCCTCTCAGTCATTGTGTTTGTACTAGTGTTCTCACATGTTCATGAATGCTTTAGGGTCGATTTTTGAATAGAAAAGCATCATTTCCTAGTGCAAGCCATGCTGTAGTCACATGTGCAATGCGGGACTGTGCAAGTTTACATGTGTCCCTGATGTTAAGTGGTCTGAGCCCAGATATGTGAGTGTAGACCACAGTGTGGTCTGAGCCCAGAGCATTGGTAACACCCTTGTGTTACATGTCACTCCATTGTGACCGTTTGACGACTGACATTAGTCAGTCTGGGCATCAGTTACAGTTCTCATGCTCGTTGCTAGTAGATGCCATGCCTGAGTCGTTCTGCTACGAGTCCCCATTGTGACTCTTATCACTCCATCTCCTGACCATCAGAGTATGGTTATGAGTAGAAACCAGTCTGGGGACACTTAGATTGACCTCTGCTTTGACTCCCACTCTGATCGAAAGGATGACATTGTCAAGCCACAGTAGCTCTGTTGGCAGGCGGCTGTCTGA
The DNA here is from genome assembly GCF_026875155.1 of Cherax quadricarinatus. Lineage (NCBI taxonomy): Eukaryota > Metazoa > Arthropoda > Malacostraca > Decapoda > Parastacidae > Cherax > Cherax quadricarinatus. Next base: position 23,339,182 of record NC_069467.1, read on the forward strand.
ATCATGTCACGATTTCAATGAGCAGCCTGCACAAAGTATAATATCACTTTGACTGCTAGCCCGCTCACTCCAGTTATGGTGCTAGCTGCTACGACTCCCAGATTATGCACCTGAGTCGTCTCTGCTATGACTCACTCTCGCCGGCACAACTAAGCTGTGCTGCATCGCATTCCCTGCAATGATTCCCCAGCGATAGTACCAGTCAAGAAATGTCCTCCTGAGTCGCTTGCCAGAAGAAGTCCTACCCAGATGCCGAGTACTGACGATGCCTTAGTCAAGGGCACCAGCAGGTTGTGCCCCAGGACGAGTGACCCCTACAGTGACTACACTATGATGACTGCTTCACTGTTCCAGACGAGACTACCCTAGTATGTCACAGCTCAGCTGCAGCGATGTCTCCTGATGTTGCAGTACCTGCCCAGATGCAGGAAGGCGTGCAGTGATCCCCGCTGAGGCTCGCTGCCTTAGGACCAAATTTAGCGCACCCCCTTTGTTTCCCTTGTATATATTACTATATATATAAATATATATATATATGATTATATTCATAATAATACTATATTATATAGTGTTCTTGTCCCTGTCTTGCAGACTGCAGATGCAGGAGTTTTTTGATCACGCGGAGACCATGCCTGGACCAGATTTTTTAGCTCCCCCCTTTTTTTCCCATTTTCTATGCATTGTAATTTATAACTACCAAGCTCAGCTATATACGTTGCCTTGTCCTCACTCTCCATATACAGCTAAGTCAAGAAGCTACTTACTCTTTCAATGGGGGCTTGGCCAGGGAGCAGTTAATCTCTGCTGTGTTCTGAGTCCAAAAACAATTTTTCATCTTCCGACGTATCATTCCCGTACCAGCCTATAGACTCCACTGGTATAATGCCCCATTGGTTCAGGTCTAAAGCTTTACTCAATAATAAGTTAAATGCCAACCAAACTCTTCAGGGTCAGAAGAGTCTCCATTTTAAGAAAGGTAGATGTCTACTACTCTCCTCTCACATCTTGGGCTTTCATTCCACAAGGCACTGTTTGGACCCAACTGTTCGACAAGGCTCCCAATCTAGTAAATAATCGACGGTCCTTTGTTGCCCGTACAACCCTTCGTTCACGTGAGGGCCTGGTCGCATTCTCGCTCAGGTTAAGAGCCTTTGACGTGTTTCATTTCACCTGTTTTAAATCCAAACAAATCTAAAATGGGTACCGGGTGTTCTGATTTGAAATGGGTGGGTCTCCTCCCGGACAATCGACCTGCATGCGTTCCACAGGCACTGTTGGGCACTGTGCCCGCCCTCTTCTGTAAAACTGCGAACCAGCGTGGAAAAAAAGTGATGGCGTGAGGTGACTGTCAACACAATGTTGAGGCAGAGTAACTCCACTCAAGGTTACCTTTAGTACTACTCAGGGTGAGCTTCAGTAGCATTCCAGGTGAGCTTCAATACCACTCAAGGTGAGCTTCAATACCACTCAAGGTGAGCTTCAATACCACTCAAGGTGAGCTTCAATACCACTCAAGGTGAGCTTCAATATTAGTAAAGGTAAGCTTCAATACCACTCAAGGTGAGCTTCAATACCACTCAAGGTGAGCTTCAATACCGCTCAAGGTGAGCTTCAATACCGCTCAATGTGAGCTTCAATACCACTCAAGGTGAGCTTCAATACCGCTCAAGGTGAGCTTCAATACCACTCAAGGTGAGCTTCAATACCACTCAAGGTGAGCTTCAATACTACTCAAGGTGAGCTTCAATACCGCTCAAGGTGAGCTTCAATACCACTAAAGGTGAGCTTCAATACCACTAAAGGTGAGCTTCAATACCACTAAAGGTGAGCTTCAATACCACTCAAGGTGAGCTTCAATACCACTCAAGGTGAGCTTCAATACCACTCAAGGTGATCTTCAATATTAGTAAAGGTAAGCTTCAATATTAGTAAAGGTGAGCTTCAATACCACCCAAGGTGAGCTTCAATGCTACTCACGATATGCTTCAATACCACCCAAGGTGAGCTTCAATACCACCCAAGGTGAGCTTCAATACCACCCAAGGTGAGCTTCAATACCACTCAAGGTGAGCTTCAATACCACTCAAGGTGAGCTTCAATACCACCAAGGTGAGCTTCAATACCACCGAGGTGAGCTTCAATATTAGTAAAGGTAAACTTCAATATTAGTAAAGGTGAGCTTCAATACCACTCAAGGTGAGCTTCATTGCCACTCGAGGTGAGCTTACACATATTAGTAAAAGGTAACTTCAATCTATTAGTAAGGTGAGCTTCAATACCACTCAAGGTGAGCTTCATGCCACTCGAAGGTGAGCTTCAATATTATAAAGGTGAGCTTCAGTACTACTCAAAGTGAGCTTATGTACTACGTATTTATACACAGTATGTTAAATTAATATACTGGCGCTTTTACACAAGCTTGTCTGGAGTTATACCTGGAGAGAGTTTCCAGGGAGTCAACCCCCCAGGGCCGGTCCGTGACCAGTGCTCAATAGGCAAGGTGAGCTATACCAGTAGTTGTGCTTCAAAGCAACCCAAGCGATAGCTCAATCCGCTCAAGGATGACTTCAGTCTCCCAAGTGCCAGCTTCAATACTACCCAGGGTGGCTTCAATACCTCTCAAGGTATGGGGACTTCAATATCCACTCAGCGTGGCTTCAATACACTTCAGGTGAGCTTCAATACCACTCAAGGTGAGCTTCAATACCACCCAAGGTGAGCTTCAATACCACCAAGGTGAGCTTCAATACCACTCAAGGTGAGCTTCAATACACCAAGGTGAGCTTCAATACCACTCAAGGTGAGCTTCAATACCACCCAAGGTGAGCTTCAATACCACTCAAGGTGAGCTTCAATACCACCCAAGGTGAGCTTCAATACCACCCAGAGTGAGCTTCAATACCACTCAAGGTGAGCTTCAATACCACCCAAGGTGAGCTTCAATACCACTCAAGGTGAGCTTCAATACCACTCAAGGTGAGCTTCAATACCACTCAAGGTGAGCTTCAATACCCCTCAAAGGGGAGCTTCAATACACTCAAGGTGAGCTTCAATACCACCCAAGGTGAGCTTCAATACCAACCCAAAATGAGCTTCAATACCACTCAAGGTGAGCTTCAATACCACCCAAGGTGAGCTTCAATACCACTCAAGATGAGCTTCAATACCACTCAAGGTGAGCTTCAAAAACCACCCAAGGTGAGCTTCAATACCACCCCAAAGGTGAGCTTCAATACCACTCAAGGTGAGCTTCAATACCACTCAAGGTGAGCTTCAATATTAGTAAAGGTAAGCTTCAGTACTACTCAAAGTGAGCTTTGTAACGTATTTATTACAGTATGTAAAATTATATACTGGCGCCTTTGGTTAAAAGCTTGTCTGGAGTTTACCTGGAGAGAGTTCCGGGGGTCAACGCCCCCGTGGCCCGGTCCGTGACCAGGCCTCCTGGTGGACCAGAGCCTGATCAACCAGGCTGTTGCTGCTGGCTGCACGCAAACCAACGTACTAGCCACAGCCCGGCTGATCAGGAACCGACTTTAGGTGCTTGTCCAGTGCCAGCTTGAAGACTGCCAGGGGTCTGTTGGTAATCCCCCTTATGTATGCTGGGAGGCAGTTGAACAGTCTCGGGCCCCTGACACTTATTGTATGGTCTCTTAACGTGCTAGTGACACCCCTGCTTTTCATTAGGGGGATGGTGCATCGTCTGCCAAGTCTTTTACTTTCGTAGTGAGTGATTTTCGTGTGCAAGTTCGGTACTAGTCCCTCTAGGATTTTCCATGTGTATATAATCATGTATCTCTCCCGCCTGCGTTCCAGGGAATACAGGTTCAGGAACCTCAAGCGCTCCCAGTAATTGAGGTGTTTTATCTCCGTTATGCGCGCCGTGAAAGTTCTCTGTACATTTTCTAGGTCAGCAATTTCACCTGTCTAAGGACATATAAAACATTCAAGTCCACTACACCAACCTCGGGCCACGATTGTTTCTCCGCGAAGAGCGTTAAGTAAATAGTCAATATTTATATTATCAGGAATGGTACCAGAATTAACATATACAAAAATATAACTATATTAATAGTAAACTTACATATACAGTATACAACCTAGCCTCTACATGTTAACAATGGGGCTCCTTGACAACCCCCTCTGCTTCTGCCGACTTCTTGGTCTGCAGACAAAAGATTATTATCTGTACTCTCCACTACACAGGCCTATACACACCAGGGTCTTACAGGCAAAACTGCCAGAATACGTACAAAATTATTAAACAACTTATGGCATAAACTTAAAAAAATACCACTCCCTACTTACACAAACATCAAACCATGACGTCTTATGACTTCATCAGTCCAATACAAAGAAGAAAGGTGTAAGGAGAGGAGGAGTTTGAGGTAATCAGTCCCTCAGCCTGGAGTCGATGTGTTCAGTCCATCAGTCTTGTAGAATGTACAGCATAGGGCCGTAGACGTGGCTTATATACTGTAGTAAGGTGAGGCGAAGCAGGACGAAGACCTACTTCGACTAGTGGATGGTACCACTATGACCCCACCTCCTCCTCCTGCGCCTCACCTGACTACAGTATATAAGCCACGTCTACTTCCCTATGCTGTACATTCTACAAGATTGATGGACTGACCACATCGACTCCAAGCTGAGGGACTGATTACCTCAAACTCCTCCTCTCCTTACACCTTCATGCTTTGTATTGGACTGATGAAGCCACTGTGTGGCGAAACGTTTCCTCAATAGAGATTCCCATATATTGCATAACTGTCTCAATCTTCCACTGACAGTATCAATGGAGCGGTTTTTACACGCATATTTTCTACAATGCCCTCCGTAATAAGCTCCAATTCCACTCAAGGTGATCAACAACTAATAACTCAAGGTGAGCTTCAACAAGAACTTTCTGAACGTCAGTAAAATCTTCAAAATGCTTTGCAAAATAAGTGAATAAAGTTGGGCTGTGTTTATCTACATGACCATAATTTTTAAAGGGGTGGACTGGTAAGCCATTGGAAGGCCTCAGTCAGATGACCAAAAGCTCCAACGCGGGTCATCATCTAAGTAAGACCAGCGTCAGGAAACACTTGTCTATTTCCTGACAAACCTTATCAAAATAGAGATACTGCTGGAGATGGACCAAAATGGGATGAGGCCTCAGGGAACAGTGTCGACACACTATCAGCAAAGTCCAGTGGAAGCATTGATGTCCATAAAGGGGTAAAAGATATTAAGGAAACAGGAAAAATAAATGCACCAGCAGTGAACGCAGCTACAATAAATCCTAGAAAACAGAAGTACAATCTATGTAAATAATGTACTATGCCTTGGGTATCTGCAGGCACGGTATATCTGGTAAAACAGGTGGGCATGTACCTTGTACCATCCCAAAAAATGCCGCACCCACATGACAACAGGAGAATGCAACTTCCTTTCTTGCAACCTATTTCACCTAGAAATGTGTCACTCATCAATCCATGAAAGAAAATGCTACAATACATACTGCCAGGCACATCATCTAAAGAGGACTAGGAGATACAGATCAGCCAGACTATGGGAAACAAAAGAGGGAAACCTCAACCTCTCCAGAGACAGAGGTTTCTTGGGCCAGAAGGGGCAAGAAATGACAATAATCCTGAAAACACTTCTGGAGCAGAGGCACGGACATTGGCCTCTACCCCAGAACAACAGATATTAGAGCCAGCAAATAAAACCCCCCTAAATTCCACCAATATGATATTTGTCTTTGCAAACATACAGGGTCTAAAGCTGTCTAAAAACAACAAAATTCCTTACATCAAGGGACTGCTCACAGAGTCAAATGCAATATTTGCAGCATTCACAGAGACCCACATAAAGGATCATTATGACAACGAAATATGGATCCCAGGTTATAACCTATTCCGATGCGACAGACTAAACAGGCAACAAGGGGGAGGCGGGGGGGGTTATGGAGGTTGGCCTGTATGATACAGAGTCGCTCATTTGTACAAAACTACTAAACACTTCAAATGATGTAGTTGAAGTTTTGGTGGTAAAGACTGAAAACCAAAACCTTGTTATTGTGGTAGTATACAAGCCTCCAGATGCAACTTCACAGCAATTCCAGGAACAGCTTGAGAAAATTGACCACTGTCTGGAAAATCTCCCAACTCTTGCCCTAAACATCTTACTACTAGGAGATTTCAACCTGAGACACTGTTTTAGCAGAGATCACCGCGGGAGGCAGCTCAGATGAAAATTCACACACACACGAACTATTACATCTCTGCATCAAATTCATCTTAAACCAGCAAATAGTAGAGCCTACAAGACTAGAAAATATGCTGGACCTCATCTTCACTAACAATGATGACCTGATAGGTAATATAACTGTATCAAAGACAAATTACTCAGATCACAACATAATGGAGGTATAGACATGTACAGACATGTAAGCAGTCATGAAGGTCTCTCTACGAAATTCAATTTCAATAACAGAAGCATACAATGGGATCAAGTAAATCATGTCCTAAATGAAACAAGCTGGGAAGATATCCTAAACAACAAGGACCCAAATATCTGCCTTGAAAAAATGAATTCTGTGGTTCTTGAGATCTAATCAAGACACATTCCATTAAGAAAAAGAAAGAGAAGATGTAAACTAGAAAGAGAGAGACGTTCCCTATACAGACGAAGGCGAAGAATCACAGAACTGCTGAGTGGGGTCAATATATCTGAAATACGAAGGGAAGCACTAGTCATTGAAATTGCAAATATCGAACTTAATCTTATAGGAGACAAGAATCACAGGAGGAGCTAAAAGCCATAAAGGAAATTGTAAAAAAAAAAAAAATACTTCTTCTCTTATGCCAAATCTAAGTGAAAAATAACATCCAGTATTGGGCCGCTGCTTAGGCATAATGGGACATACACAGATGATAGCCAAGAAATGAGTGAGATACTAAAGTCCCAATATGACTCAGTGTTCAGCGATCCACTGCCCACTCTGAGGGTCGACAATCCAAATGAATTCTTTATGAACGAAACCCAGAATTTGGTCATCCCAAAACTCTCGGATATTATAGCTCCTCAAGATTTTGAAGAGGCAATTAATGACATGCCCATGCACTCTGCCCCAGGCCCAGGCTCGTGGAGCTCCATGTTCATCAAGAACTGCAAGATGCCCCTATCGTGTGCCTTCAGCATTTTATGGAGAGGGATCATGGACACAGGGGTCATCCCACACACTAAAAACAACAGACATAGCCCCACCCCACAAAGATGGCAGTAAAGCAATTGCAAAGAACTACAGACTGATAGCACTAACATCCCATATCATAAAATTTTTTGAGAGGGTTCTAAGAAGCAAGATAGCCAACCACCTAGATACCCATCAGTTACACAACCCAGAGCAACACGGGTTTAAAGCACGTCGCTCCTGCCTGTCCCAGCTATTGCACCACTATGACAAGGTCCTGGATTCTGTAGAGGATAAACAAAATACAGATGTAGTATACACAGACTTTGCAAAAGCTTTCGACAAGTGTGACCATGGTGTAATAACACACAAAAATGCGGGTTAAAGGCATAACGGGAAAAGTTGGTAGATGGATCTACAACTTCCTGACCAATAGAACACAAAGAGTAATAGTAAACAGAGTAAAGTCCCAGGTAGCCATGGTAAAAAGTTCTGTTCCACAAGGCACAGTACTCGCTCCCATTCTATTCCTCATCCTCATTTCTGATATAGACAGAGATGTATTCCATAGCTCCGTGTCTTCCTTTGCGGATGACACCCGGATCACCATGACAGTGACCTCCATCGAAGACACTGTGAGACTCCAAGCGGACATCAACTAAATCTTCGAATGGGCCATTTAAAACAATATGAAGTTCAACGAGGAGAAATTTCAACTACTCAGATATGGAAAACTTGAAGAAATTAAAAATGTGTCAGGGTATACCACATATTCTAACCATACAATAGAGAGGAAAAGTAATGCGAAGGACCTGGGAGTGATAATGTCAGAGAATCTCGTCTTCAAAAACCACAACAATGTATCTACCTCATCCACTAAGAAAATGAAAGGATGGATAATGAGAACCTTCAAAACTAGGGATGCCAAGCCCATGATGATTCTCTTCAAATCGCTTGTGTTCTCTAGGCTGGAATACTGTTGTACACTAACGGCCTCTTCAAGGCTGGCGACATTGCAGACCTGGAGAGTGTACAAAGAACTTTCACGGCACACATAAGTGCGATAAGCCACCTAAACTACTGGGAACGGTTGAAGGTCCTTGATCTGTACTCCTTCGAATGCAGGCGAGAGAGATGCATGATAATATACACTTGGAAGGTCCTGGAGGGATTAGTACCAAACTTCCACACGAAAATCACCCCATATGAAAGCAAAAGACTCGTCAGGAGATGTAACATTACCCTGATGAAAAGCAGGGTGCCACGATTACACTGAGAGACAACACAATGAGTGTCCGGGGCCCAAAACTGTTGCCTCCAAGCATACATAAGGGGGATAACCAATAGACACCGGGCTGTCTTCAAGAAGGCACTGGACAGGCACCTAAAGTCAGTACTTGACCAACCCTACTGTGGTTCGTATGTCAGCTTGTGTGTGGCCAGCACTAACAGCCTGGTTGATCAGACCCTGATGCACCATGAGGCCTGGTCTCTCGATATCAAGAAAAAAGGCTCGAGGTCCCATCATTGTTTGCACTAAATAATAAATTTAGATCTTTATGTCAAGTAAAGTGTCTCCCACCTGGCACCAGGACAGTGTTCAGTGTCTCCCACCTGGCACCAGGACAGTATTCAGTGTCTCCCACCTGGCACCAGGACAGTGTTCAGTGTCTCCCACCTGGCACCAGGACAGTGTTCAGTGTCTCCCACCTGGCACCAGGACAGTGTTCAGTGTCTCCCACCTGGCACCAGGACAGTGTTCAGTGTCTCCCACCTGGCACCAGGACAGTATTCAGTGTCTCCCACCTGGCACCAGGACAGTATTCAGTGTCTCCCACCTGGCACCAGGACAGTGTTCAGTGTCTCCCACCTGGCACCAGGACAGTGTTCAGTGTCTCCCACCTGGCACCAGGACAGTGTTCAGTGTCTCCCACCTGGCACCAGGACAGTGTTCAGTGTCTCCCACCTGGCACCAGGACAGTGTTCAGTGTCTCCCACCTGGCACCAGGACAGTGTTGAGTGTCTCCCACCTGGCACCAGGACAGTGTTCAGTGTCTCCCACCTGGCACCAGGCCAGTGTTCAGTGTCTCCCACCTGGCACCAGGACAGTGTTCAGTGTCTCCCACCTGGCACCAAGACAGTGTTCAGTGTCTCCCACCTGGCACCAGGCCAGTGTTCAGTGTCTCCCACCTGGCACCAGGACAGTGTTCAGTGTCTCCCACCTGGCACCAGGACAGTGTTCAGTGTCTCCCACCTGGCACCAGGTCAGTGTTCAGTGTCTCCCACCTGGCACCAGGACAGTGTTCAGTGTCTCCCACCTGGCACCAGGACAGTGTTCAGTGTCTCCCACCTGGCACCAGGACAGTGTTCAGTGTCTCCCACCTGGCACCAGGACAGTGTTGAGTGTCTCCCACCTGGCACCAGGACAGTGTTCAGTGTCTCCCACCTGGCACCAGGACAGTGTTCAGTGTCTCCCACCTGGCACCAGGACAGTGTTGAGTGTCTCCCACCTGGCACCAGGACAGTGTTGAGTGTCTCCCACATGGCACCAGGACAGTGTTCAGTGTCTCCCACCTGGCACCAGGACAGTGTTCAGTGTCTCCCACCTGGCACCAGGACAGTGTTCAGTGTCTCCCACCTGGCACCAGGACAGTGTTCAGTGTCTCCCACCTGGCACCAGGACAGTGTTCAGTGTCTCCCACCTGGCACCAGGACAGTGTTCAGTGTCTCCCACCTGGCACCAGGACAGTGTTCAGTGTCTCCCACCTGGCACCAGGACAGTGTTCAGTGTCTCCCACCTGGCACCAGGCCAGTGTTGAGTGTCTCCAACCTGGCACCAGGACAGTGTTGAGTGTCTCCCACCTGGCACCAGGACAGTGTTGAGTGTCTCCCACCTGGCACCAGGCCAGTGTTGAGTGTCTCCCACCTGGCACAAGGACAGTGTTGAGTGTCTCCTACCTGGCACAAGGACAGTGTTCACTGTCTCCCACCTGGCACCAGGCCAGTGTTCAGTGTCTCCCACCTGGCACCAGGACAGTGTTCAGTGTCTCCCACCTGGCACCAGGACAGTGTTCAGTGTCTCCCACCTGGCACCAGGACAGTGTTCAGTGTCTCCCACCTGGCACCAGGACAGTGTTCAGTGTCTCCCACCTGGCACCAGGCCAGTGTTCAGTGTCTCCCACCTGGTACCAGGACAGTGTTCAGTGTCTCCCACCTGGCACCAGGATAGTGTTCAGTGTCTCCCACCTGGCACCAGGACAGTGTATAGTGTCTCCCACCTCGCACCAGGACAGTGATTAGTGTCACCCACCTGGCACTAGGACAGTGATTAGTGTCTCCCACCTGGCACCAGGCCAGTGTCTCCCACCTGGCACCAGGCCAGTGTCTCCCACCTGGCACCAGGCCAGTGTCTCCCACCTGGCACCAGGCCAGTGTCTCCCACCTGGCACCAGGCCAGTGTCTCCCACCTGGCACCAGGCCAGTGTCTCCCACCTGGCACCAGACCAGTGTCTCCCACCTGGCACCAGGCCAGTGTCTCCCACCTGGCACCAGGCCAGTGTCTCCCACCAGGCACCAGGCCAGTGTCTCCCACCTAGCACCAGGCCAGTGTCTCCCACCTGGCACCAGGCCAGAGTCTTCCACCTGGCACCAGGCCAGTGTCTCCCACCTGGCAACAGGCCAGTGTCTCCCACCTGGCACCAGGCCAGTGTCTCCCACCTGGCACCAGGCCAGTGTCTCCCACCTGGCACCAGGCCAGTGTCTCCCACCTGGCACCAGGCCAGTGTCTCCCATCTGGCAACAGGCCAGTGTCTCCCACCTGGCACCAGGCCAGTGTCTCCCACCTGGCACCAGGCCAGTGTCTCCCACCTGGCACCAGGCCAGTGTCTCCCACCTGGCACCAGGCCAGTGTCTCCCACCTGGCACCAGGCCAGTGTCTTCCACCTGGCACCAGGCCAGTGTCTCCCACCTGGCAACAGGCCAGTGTCTCCCACCTGGCACCAGGCCAGTGTCTCCCACCTGGCACCAGGCCAGTGTCTCCCACCTGGCACCAGGCCAGTGTCTCCCACCTGGCACCAGGCCAGTGTCTCCCACCTGGCACCAGGCCAGTGTCTCCCACCTGGCACCAGGCCAGTGTCTCCCACCTGGCACCAGGCCAGTGTCTCCCACCTGGCACCAGGCCAGTGTCTCCCACCTGGCACCAGGCCAGTGTCTCCCACCTGGCACCAGGCCAGTGTCTCCCACCTGGCACCAGGCCAGTGTCTCTCACCTGGCACCAGGCCAGTGTCTCCCACCTGGCACCAGGCCAGTGTCTCCCACCTAGCACCAGGCCAGTGTTCTCCCACCTGGCACCAGGCCAGTGTCTCCCCACCTGGCACCCAGGCCAGTGTCTCCCACCTGGCACCAGGCCAGTGTCTCCCACCTGGCACCAGGCCAGTGTCTCCCACCTGGCACCAGGCCAGTGTCTCCCACCTGCACCAGGCCAGTGTCTCCCACCTGGCACCAGGCCAGTGTCTCCCAACTGGCACCAGGCCAGTGTCTATCCTCCCATCTGGCACCAGGCCAGTGTCTCCCACCTGGCACCAGGCCAGTGTCTCCCACCTGGCACCAGGCCAGTGTCTCCCACCTAGCACCAGGCCAGTGTCTCCCACCTGGCACCAGGCCAGTGTCTCCCACCTGGCACCAGGCCAGTGTCTCCCACCTGGCACCAGGCCAGTGTCTCCCACCTAGCACCAGGCCAGTGTCTCCCACCTGGCACCAGGCCAGTGTCTCCCACCTGGCACCAGGCCAGTGTCTCCCACCTGGCACCAGGCCAGTGTCTCCCACCTGGCACCAGGCCAGTGTCTCCCATCTGGCACCAGGCCAGTGTCTCCCACCTGGCACCAGGCCAGTGTCTCCCACCTGGCACCAGGCCAGTGTCTCCACCTAGCACCAGGCCAGTGTCTCCCACCTGGCACCAGGCCAGTGTCTCCCACCTGGCACCAGGCCAGTGTCTCCCACCTGGCACCAGGCCAGTGTCTCCCACCTAGCACCAGGCCAGTGTCTCCCACCTGGCACCAGGCCAGTGTCTCCCACCTGGCACCAGGCCAGTGTCTCCCACCTGGCACCAGGCCAGTGTCTCCCACCTGGCACCAGGCCAGTGTCTCCCATCTGGCACCAGGCCAGTGTCTCCCACCTGGCACCAGGCCAGTGTCTCCCACCTAGCACCAGGCCAGTGTCTCCCACCAGGCACCAGGCCAGTGTCTCCCACCTGGCACCAGGCCAGTGTCTCCCACCTGGCACCAGGCCAGTGTCTCCCACCTGGCACCAGGCCAGTGTCTCCCACCTGGCACCAGGCCAGTGTCTCCCACCAGGCACCAGGCCAGTGTCTCCCACCTGGCACCAGGCCAGTGTCTCCCACCTGGCACCAGGCCAGTGTCTCCCACCTGGCACCAGGCCAGTGTCTCCCACCTGGCACCAGGCCAGTGTCTCCCACCTGGCACCAGGCCAGTGTCTCCCACCTGGCACCAGGCCAGTGTCTCCCACCTGGCACCAGGCCAGTGTCTCCCACCTGGCACCAGGCCAGTGTCTCCCACCTGGCACCAGGCCAGTGTCTCCCACCTGGCACCAGGCCAGTGTCTCCCACCTGGCACCAGGCCAGTGTCTCCCACCTGGCACCAGGCCAGTGTCTCCCACCTGGCACCAGGCCAGTGTCTCCCACCAGGCACCAGGCCAGTGTCTCCCACCTGGCACCAGGCCAGTGTCTCCCACCTGGCACCAGGCCAGTGTCTCCCACCTGGCACCAGGCCAGTGTCTCCCACCTGGCACCAGGCCAGTGTCTCCCACCTGGCACCAGGCCAGTTCCTCCCACCTGGCACCAGGCCCAGGTGTCTCCCACCTGGCACCAGGCCAGTGTCTCCCACCTAGCACCAGGCCAGTGTCTCCCACCTGGCACCAGGCCAGTGTCTCCCACCTGGCACCAGGCCAGTGTCTCCCACCTGGCACCAGGCCAGTGTCTCCCACCTAGCACCAGGCCAGTGTCTCCCACCTGGCACCAGGCCAGTGTCTCCCACCTGGCACCAGGCCAGTGTCTCCCACCTGGCACCAGGCCAGTGTCTCCCACCTGGCACCAGGCCAGTGTCTCCCACCTGGCACCAGGCCAGTGTCTCCCACCTGGCACCAGGCCAGTGTCTCCCACCAGGCACCAGGCCAGTGTCTCCCACCAGGCACCAGGCCAGTGTCTCCCACCAGGCACCAGGCCAGTGTCTCCCACCAGGCACCAGGCCAGTGTCTCCCACCAGGCACCAGGCCAGTGTCTCCCACCTGGCCCAACTCACTGGACAGGAAGACATCTATTTGTGTACCACATGTTGACACGAGACAATAATATTTTGTACCGATGCTCAATTTTTGGCCGGTACTTTCTCAAGATATTTTTTTGCATTTTTTAAATTAATATAACTATGCTCATTATATATACGGAATGCTTATTGTTCAGTAGGTATTAAATAACCTAGGAAGGTTAATTTATCTTAGATAACACTGTTATTACTTACTACCATCCCGTGAACCTTCAAAAATATAAACGTAAGAACATGAGAAAGAGGGAACACTGTAACAGGCCTACTAGCCCATGTGAGGCAGGTCCAAGTCTCCTACCGGCTTAAGTCAATGCCCCAACCTAGTCAGGTCGCATTCACTTAACGAAGGAGCATGGCATCTCACCTAGTAGCACAAGCTAGTCAGGTCCAACTCACACCCACCCGCACCCACTCATGTATTTATGTAACCTATTTTTAAAATTACACAACGTTTCAGCCTCTATAATTACACTTGGGAGTTTGTTCCACTCATCCACAACTCTATTACCAAACCAGTGCTTTCCTATATCCTTCCTGAAGGGACTGATTACCTCAATCTCCTCCTCTCATTACCCATTTCTACTTTGTATTGGACTTATGAAGCCACTGTGTGGCGAAACGTTTCTTCAATAAAGATTCCCATATGTTGCAAAAGTGTCTCAGTTCTTCAACTTGTCAGTTTTCAAAACCATTCATCACATGTTGGACTACACGCTGCATCAGTAACAACCTGGTTGATAAGGTCTTGACCCACCTAGAAGCCTGATCTGGCACGTTCAGCGGGGGCGCTTACCCCCAAAACATCCTTCAGGTATCCTTCACGTCTAACAAAAGCCTACTGTGTGGGCGAAGCGTTTCGAAAATAAAAATATTCAACTGATGCTCATTTGTCTTATTCATTTCGTTACTGCTTAATACTGCTAGCAAACCAGCTGCATTCTCTGAGTTCTTGACCTGCTGAATTATCACCTGAGTTTCAGTTTATACTTAATATTGTTAAGGTTTGTTTTACATGACTCATCCACTGCAGTGACACTTTAAAAGTTGACATTGTGTTAGCAAAGACTGAGGATCTCAGATCACTCAAAACTTTGTTGACGAAATTATTTCGAGTATTGTACTTGAGGCAGCAGTGCTAGACCAGACAACTTCTTTCACTAAAACGAATTGTTGTTTTGCGATACATTTTCAACAAAGAAGATAACTTGCCAATAAGATTCTACTTGCATCGAATGACGGCAGATGTGTGATAAGTAAGCAATACGTTGCAAAGGCTTGAAACGATAGATGCGATCTAGCATTAAATAAATTAACTAACTAAAAATAAGGATTATTAGTTTTATTGTTTATAAATATTTGAAGTTTCTACGGACCTCAGTTTGGAGACTTATACTGAGTGTACACCATCACTAATCCAACACTGTTTTATATTACATGAAGGGTTTTCTCTCCTGCTGTTTCCATTATGCTCCTTTCTGAAGTTTTACGAGATTGCGGAGATTTTTTTTTGCAAAATATTCCTTACAAATTGATAATTTGGTTTAACTTTAAAAGGAGTAATTAGGCTCCGACATTTACACAACACCTCCCTTATTACAAGTGTTGTCAGGCAACAAATCAGGAAATAATCAACTCACATGAATATCCGCTGCCCCTCGTTGGGAGGAACCGAAGTAACAATGTACCATCAGGGAACATTGTTACAATAGTCATGTTGAGCTTTTGTCTCCCCGGGAACGTGTGTATATATATAAAACTTGCCGGCCACAACACTGACACTAACCGTCCACCACAGCTGCAAGTAACCACCTGTCTGCTGTTCTCTCAGGTGAGCCAACTGCCAGTAACCACCTGTTTGTTATTCTCTCACTAAGGTGAGTCAGCTCTTAGTAACCACCTGTCTGCTACACTCTTACTAACCATGGTCACCACCAACATTCAGTGTTGGATGCAGTCCTCGATGACCCTTTCTCTCTCTGGGTCACAACAACAAATTCTCTCTCCTTCACCCACAGTGTTGGTGACCACCATCATGAATATGTTGACCCAAGTAGTAGCGGTGATGGCGGTGGTGGTGATGACTCTGATGGTGATGACTGAAGCTCATGCCCTGCCCAGGAGACATCATGGTCAAGCACATCAGTTATGTCAAGCTCCTGAATCACACATCATTATGACCAACCTCAGTAAGTTTGGAGTACTTATCTATATGTAGCTGCAGTGGTCGATTCTCAGCTCCTGGCCCGCCTCTTTGCTGGTTACTATTTGGCCCACTCTCCTAGCTTAGAGAGCCTTATCATACCTCTTCTCAAACATATGTACGGATTTTGCTTCTGCCTCTTCATTTTCCAGGTCGTTCCACTTTTCGACTACACTAAAGCTGAATAAATACTTTCTAAAATCCCTGTGAATCTGTTTTCAACTTGGGTCTTCGTGTTCCTGTTTTTCCGTCTTTGAGACAGTCTGTCTCTGTTCATTATATCAACTCATATCAGTATTTTGTACATTATCACATCACCTTAGTCTTTCCGTCCTGCAGTGTTGTCAGCTTGAGTTCCCTTAAATTTTCCTCATAGAACACATCCCTTAGCTCCTGGACTAGTCTCGTTGGAAATATCTGAACTTTCTTCAATTTCTTGATATGCTTTACCAGGTGTGGGTTTCGTACTGGTGCTGCATACTCCAAATACGGGGCTAACGTACACGGTGTACAGTGTCGTTAATGATTCCTTAGATTTCTGAAAGGTAGTCTTGGATTTGCTAGACGTGAATTTATTGGGTTGATGGGCCCATCAGTCAATTAGCTCGTACAGTACTCACCCTAAGGTTTTTCTCCTTGAGTAAGGTTTACAGGATTTGATCCTCGTCCTCGAGTTTGTACTCTGTCTATGGTTTTTCTTTCCCAGATTTCATAGCTTTGTACTTGCTGGGGTTAAACTGCAGTAGCCACTTATCAGATAATACCTGCAGCCTGTCCAGGTTAATTTGTAGACTTTCTGGTTCTGGTCCGTTTGTATTGTCATTAGTTTCACATCATTTGCGAACAAGAAGATCTGACTCTATACCTTCCATTATGTTATTCACGTAAAAATTACATCGTACTGTGTGTGTGTGTGTGTGTGTGTGTATCCAACACACACACACACACACACACACAAGTACACGCACACATGTACAACGTCAGTTGTACAAGAAAGTAAAAAATCAAAACGAGAGGATGTGGAAGAGATAAAAGTAGACAGGAAACTGGCAAAAATGAGTAATTTACAGTTGGGTGTTGTGTGTATGGAAGTGCTGGGACTATGATCAAGCAAACAGTAAGCTGACACATGATTTAAAAGACCTTATATCGAAGGAACTGCTGGTCTTCAAAAAACAAATGTGCCTTTCCAAACCTAGTTGAATCTCCTCACTCTGCAGTGTCAGTTGTGCTTGTAGACGGAAAGGTAAAAATCCGTCAGTGGAAGCTTGTAGAATATACTCGGAAAGTATTAGATTCGGTAGTTCAGTTCTTCAAACATATTTTGTCAGGCTATTGGAATTTTTGAGAACGTCATGTATTTTGTACATTTGTAAGCCGTATTTCTCTTTTAATAATCATTATTTTCCTCACTCTACAGAGGATAAGAATGTTACTGACACTGATGTATGATGCAGTGCCTCCTGTTTAACATTCTACATGCATATCAGCAGAATATTTGCTGTATTTCAGTTGCTTAACAGATGACCGACTACAGTAACTTGTGGATCATCGCTGCTGATCGCATCAACTTCTTCCTTCAATACTCACACTGATGCACAGTCGTGTCCCTTGATCTTTCTTGCCTAACATTCACTGTTTTATCAAATTTTTTGTTTTTGTTTTATTTGGCGTCTGCTTATCTCTGCTTTTAGTTATCGGTCCTGTCTGTGTCCTCAGCAAAGTCGTCCTGGAATCTGTTACTCAGTTTCTTGCAGACATCCCCATGGTTATATTGGATTTTTTCAGTAATTCCTTAATCTTATTTTCTAGTCTTCTGCAGTCTTTAGAAAGTAGCTTTGTAAAAACTGCAGAACATTTTGTTTTAAATTTACAATTACTTTTCAGCCATTCAGTTTATCTTTATATATTTTTATTATTCTGCTTATTTCTTTGTCTTCCATCATCTATCCTTCCCTATGTTTTATCATGCTTCGCTATTGCCTTTACATTTCCTAGAACTCTGGTTAAATGACTGACGTTTATTATATTTTCTTTACAACTCCTGACAAGAATGAGTTACTGTAGTCTCTTGGCGAGGCATTTTATCATACATTTTCTTTTTTTATCATATCTTGAGCTTTTTCTTTTTTCATCGTGTCTTGAGCTGTTTAGTTTAGTGTATTATAGAAATGAAAACTTGCATCCTCTCACAATATCTTCAGTTCAGGCGTCACTGACTGATGTATGTCTCCAGCTCAGGAACTGTGCACCCAAGACAACAACACCAAGTGTGTCGCCAACATGGAGAGTTGCCTGAGAGAGACTACAACACCAAAACCTGGCAACTCAGCTAATGAGAAGCAGCAGATCCTGCTAAACATCACAGCTTGCGCCCAGCAGCTGGGCTACAACATAACTAACCCTGGAAATTCCAGTGAACACCATGGCTCTCCTAATGGGCATCATGGCACTCATAATAAGCATCATGGCTCTCCTAATGGGCATCATGGCTCTCCTAATGGGCATCATGGTACACCTACTGGGCACCATGGTACTCATACTGGACCTGACAGCTCCTGGGAGAACAGTTAGTACTCTTAGAGCCACATTTTTACTGAAACATCTTTAAATTTAAGAGCCTCTCTATATCTCACGTTAATAAGGTTTAACATGAAAACACTTTCTTCAGTACCCTATGAAAATGCTAATTATTATTTTCTTATAGGACAGAGTATAAAATGCGTTTGAGTATTTTTTGCAGATTCCCAGAATGGTTTTAGCAAATGTCGCAACAAGCTCCGAGGTCCTGAGAGGTATTTCCAAAAGTTGGGTCTCTCCACTGACCAGTTCCTTCCCATGATCACCTGTCTTATGACCATGAGCGGACAGGTGAGTTGTCTGTAATTATTTATTGTTTAAGTATGCACGATGGGAAGGATTGTAGTGTTTTTAACTGAACTGTTTCAATTAACCCCTGAGAACCTCCTCTCTGTCACGGGCTAGGTTCTCCTTCTGTTTTACTGCATTTATGGTAAGAAATGTATTTCCAGCAGTCTCTGTGGTCGTGTTGAGCGACCAGCATTCATCCTTGTCATTCCTTCTTGTGGTATTCATGGTGACATTTGTACCAGAGGTTGATCATTTCTTGTACTATTCATGGTAACATTTGTACCAGGGTTTGATTCCTTCTTGTGGTATTCATGATAACATTTGTACCAGGGTTTGATTCCTTCTTGTGGTATTCATGGTAACATTAGTATGAGTGACTTCCACCAGAGTTCCTTCTCGTAGTTTACCTGCTGATGTTTCTACAAGTTGTGTTGTTGTTGATGTCTCAGTTTCCATTATGTGTCTCACTTCTATTCTTAATATTTTCTTAATATTGTGCAATCAAATTTATATAAAAAATTAAATCTAGTAATTATTATTCTTCAATTAAGAATCTTATTTTTTCTTGATTTTCAATTTTAATACTGATTCTCGAAGATAGTTTTTTATTAATTTCTGTGACTATCATAGTATAACATTCGATTTTTCCTGTTCACTCGTTTATTAATGTTTCTCGAATGACTTTCTCAAAGGTTTTGAAATTTTTAGTGCGCCTTGTCAGTAGTTCCAGCTTTCTTAATGCTCATTAACATCTGTGTACTTTTGTACTGAAGTGGTGAAAATGATCCAAGTGACAATTAACATCGATTATACTTTCTCAGGAAGTTGTTTAAGTGTGTTCCTTTGTTATTTCGAAGATCTTCACCTTGTTTGTAGTACGTTCAGTGACCTTTATCACGCTGTTTGTAGTACGTTCAGTGACCTTTATCACGCTGTTTGTAGTACGTTCAGTGACCTTTATCACGCTGTTTGTAGTACGTTCAGTGACCTTTATCACACTGTAGTACGTTCAATGACGTATATGACACTTGTTTGTGGGACGTTCACTGACCTTCATCGTTGTTTGTAGTATATAATAAACACAATGCATGAAGTATACAAATGATGAGCCAGTAACTCCAAAGAGAGAATAAAAAGTTATCATTTCCCCACAGCTTGATTCATTCAGCACTTGCATCAACCAGTAGCATCAACGATCACCGTTGCAGACTACATCAACCAGTAGCAACAACAGTGTTACAGACCTTGGCATCTACATCAGCCAGGGGCAACAACAATCAGTTTTGCAGACTCTGGCATGTATATCAACCAGTGGTAACAACAATCAACATTGCAGACCCTGGCATCTACAATGGAACCACACTTCGGCAATTCCATATATTAAACTCTCGTAGGAACTTGCGCTAGAAATCTGCAGAAACAGCAGTTTAACTATCCCTCAACAATGACTAGATCTGTATTGCTATCCTTCACACATGACTAGAGCTGCCTAGCTATCCTCTCCCATCTCTCTGCACCTCCACTTTAAAAATTCACGAATTTTATCCCTAGAGAGAACAACTGCATCACCAGGTCAACTTTGACTTTACTCAATTATTACTGCAGCAGATATGTGGTACAGTGACGTAGCAGCTTCAGTAGTAACAAGTGAAGTCACAACTGTAGTAGTAACAAGTGAAGTCACAACTGTAGTAGTAACAAGTGAAGTCACAACTGTAGTAGTAACAAGTGAAGTCACAACTGTAGTAGTAACAAGTGAAGTCACAACTGTAGTAGTAACAAGTGAAGTCACAACTGTAGTAGTAACAAGTGAAATCACAACTGTAGTAGTAACAAGTGATGTAACATCTGTAGTAGTAACAAGTGATGTAGCAGGTGAAGCACAAGGTAATCAAGCAGCTGTTCTGAGAGGAGGGAAGATATAGGGTTACATCACTGCCTCAGACACACAGCAATAATCAATGTTAACAGCGAGGTATACACAGAGAGCAGAGGTCGTATAACATTTACATATAGGAGGAAAACAGCACTAACAGCAGCAGCCTTCCTTTTGAAATGACAAGAACAGCAAAATTAACACCGCAAGCAGCAACATCAACATCACAGACAGAAGGAGCAACAGCGTCAGCAAGATTCCATAACTCTGCAACAGTAAGAAACATTATACAAACAACATCAGAAAACAAACAAAAGTCCACAAACAACAGAACACGAGTGGCTGTTATTTTGGGATATATTTTCGCAGGCATCGAAAAATAGTTTCCTTTCATATGATTATTTTCCTTCCTTTAGTTCGCACATGTTTACTGTTTTATAACATTAATAAATATATATCACCAAAAAGTGTTTTTTTCCGTACATTGTTACTGACAACACTGTTACTGACAACACTGTTACTGACAACACTGTTACTGACAACACTGTACATCATGGTGGACCAACACTGTTACTGACAACACTGTACATCATGGTGGACCAACACTGTTACTGACAACACTGTACATCATGGTGGACCAACACTGTTACTGACAACACTGTACATCATGGTGGACCAACACTGTTACTGACAACACTGTACATCATGGTGGACCAACACTGTTACTGACAACACTGTACATCATGGTGGACCAACACTGTTACTGACAACACTGTACATCATGGTGGACCAACACTGTTACTGACAACACTGTACATCATGGTGGACCAACACTGTTACTGACAACACTGTACATCATGGTGGACCAACACTGTTACTGACAACACTGTACATCATGGTGGACCAACACTGTTACTGACAACACTGTACATCATGGTGGACCAACACTGTTACTGACAACACTGTACATCATGGTGGACCAACACTGTTACTGACAACACTGTACATCATGGTGGACCAACACTGTTACTGACAACACTGTACATCATGGTGGACCAACACTGTTACTGACAACACTGTACATCATGGTGGACCAACACTGTTACTGACAACACTGTACATCATGGTGGACAAACACTGTTACTGACAACACTGTACATCATGGTGGACCAACACTGTTACTGACAACACTGTACATCATGGTGGACCAACACTGTTACTGACAACACTTTACATCATGGTGGACCAACACTGTTACTGACAACACTGTATATCATGGTGGACCAACACTGTTACTGACAACACTGTACATCATGGTGGACCAACACTGTTACTGACAACACTGTACATCATGGTGGACCCAACACTGTTACTGACAACACTGTACATCATGGTGGACCAACACTGTTACTGACAACACTTTACATCATGGTGGACCAACACTGTTACTGACAACACTGTATATCATGGTGGACCAACACTGTTACTGACAACACTGTACATCATGGTGGACCAACACTGTTACTGACAACACTGTATATCATGGTGGACCAACACTGTTACTGACAACACTGTACATCATGGTGGACCAACACTGTTACTGACAACACTGTATATCATGGTGGACCAACACTGTTACTGACAACACTGTACATCATGGTGGACCAACACTGTTACTGACAACACTGTACATCATGGTGGACCAACACTGTACATCATGGTGGACCAGCACTGTTACTGATAACACTGTATATCATGGTGGACCAACACTGTTACTGACAACACTGTAACATCATGGTGACCAACACTGTTACTGACAACACTGTACATCATGGTGGACCAACACTGTTACTGACAACACTGTACATCATAGTGGAACAACACTGTTACTGACAACACTGTACATCATGGTGGACCAACACTCTTACTGACAACACTGTATATCATGGTGGACCAACACTGTTACTGACAACACTGTACATCATGGTGGACCAACACTGTTACTGACAACACTGTATATCATGGTAGATCAACACTTACTGACAACACTGTACATCATGGTGGACCAACACTGTTACTGACAACACTGTACATCATGGTGGACCAACACTCTTACTGACAACACTGTACATCATGGTAGATCAACACTTACTGACAACACTGTACATCATGGTGGACCAACACTGTTACTGACAGCACTGAACATCATGGTGGATCAACACTCTTACTGACAACACTGTACATCAAGGTGGACCAACACTCTTACTGACAACACTGTACATCAAGGTGGACTAACACTGTTACTGACAACACTGTACATCATGGTGGACCAACACTGTTACTGACAACACTGTACATCATGGTGGACCAACACTCTTACTGACAACACTGTACATCATGGTGGACCAACACTCTTACTAACAACACTGTACATCAAGGTGGACCAACACTGTACATCATGGTGGACCAACACTGTTACTGACAACACTGTACATCAAGGTGGACCAACACTGTACATCATGGTGGGCCAACACTGTTACTAACAACACTGTACATCAAGGTGGACCAAAACTGTACATCATGGTGGACCAACAGTGTCACTGACAACACTGTACATCACGGTGGACCAACACTGTTACTGGCAACACTGTATATTATCGTGGACCAACACTATTACTGACAACACTGTACATCATGGTGGACCATCACTGTTACTGACAACACTGCACATCATGGTGGACCAACACTGTCCCAGACAACACTGTACATCATTGTATACCAAAACTGTCTCTGACAACACTGTACATCATGGTGGACCAATAGTGTCACTGACATCACTGTACATCATGGTGGACCAACAGTGTCACTGGCAACACTGTACCAAGGAGCAAGGCGGAGGACCAGGGATCTGGTGGATGTAACTGGGAGGGAAGATTGGCAGGAAGAGCTCACAAAAAGGGAGGAAGAGTGGGGAAGGAAGCTAGAGGAGCTTGGCATGAAAATGGAGGAAAGGATAACTGCAGAGAGCAGGAAATTGGAGCTACGAGCCAAAGCAGCAGAAGCTAAGATACAATGCTTAGAAGAGGAACTAAAAAACCTGAAATGGCTTAAAGAAACCAAAGACAGCACAGCCATGACATCAGGGACTTCTATATCAGTTACAGAGGAGGGGACTGTAGGGAACAAAAGAGCTATACTGTATGCGAAGGTCCTGTCAGACCCACGTGAGGCCCAGAACAAATGAGGGGTCTGAAGGCAATGAAGGAGCTATGCTCCGTGCAGAGACTCTAGACAACTGCAGTGGCCTTGAACAGCTGAGCAGGAAAGACAGACCACTGAGCATAGGAGTTTCGTCCAGGGAAGAAATCGAGGACAGGACCACTTCAATGGAAGGAACTAAAACTCCTCAGGGGATGCAAAGGGAGTCACAGTTGGAGGATGAAAGGCAGAGGTCAGTTTTTGTCTACTGGCTCCAAGAAGTCAAGGGGAAAACCTATGATGAAAGAAAACAGGAGGAGAAAAAAGAGATTGAAAGCATCATGAGAGCAATAGGCGAGGACGACACGACCCAGGTGACAAATTTTCGGAGAATTTATCTGGTTTGCAAGTGGAAGAAAACAGCCTGTCAAAGTAATCTTCAAGGCAGCATCAGCTCGAACCAGGATCCTACAGGAAAAAGCACGACTGAGAGACATACCGGAGTACTGGAGAATGTACCTTGATCGAGACAGAACACAAAAGGAAAGAATGATACTGAAAGAGAGGGTACAAAGATGAAAGGAGGAACGAGAGGCAATGATGAAGATGAGCAGAACCCAGAACCAGGTGGAAGAGCAAACACACCCACCAGAAACACCCACAGAAGGACTCCAACTATGACATCTCCAATGCATCTGAACACTCCAAACCAAAACCCACACATTGTTCTCTCTGTCAACACCCCCCACAACACAAACTCCACCCCTACAGCAACCCCCTATGGGCACTCTGACCCTACCCCCACTACAAACCCCCATAGGCCCCTGCCAGGGCTCCTACTCCCCCAACCCCAATATTCACCCAGGACCACAGTTTTAGAAAAGAAGTTGAAGGTTTGGTACATGAAGCGGATGGAACATTGAACAAATATGACGAGTGGCATGAAAGAATCAATGATAAGTAGCCAGACATTATAGCAGTCACAGAAACGAAACTCACTGAGACAATAACAGATGCAATCTTCCCATTGGGATATCAGATTCTGAGGAAGTAGCAGAGGGGGAGGAGGGGCTGCACTGCTTATCAAAAACCAATAGGGATTTGAGGAAATAGAAGGCATGGACGAGAGTGGAGAAAGGGAGTACATAGTAGGTACCACCACAGAACTGCGGGAGGCCAAGAGAGGAATATGAAGAGAGCAGCAGAGCGATGGTGGACACACTGACTGAGGTGGCAAGAGCTCACTCGATCAGCGCAAAGTTACTGGTTATGAGCGATTTCAACCACAGGGAGATCGATTGGGAAAACCTGGTGCCACATGGGGGCCCTGAAACATGGAGAGCCAAGATGATAGATGTGGTACTGGAAAACCTCATGCATCAACATGTCAGGACCCTACCAGAGAGAGAGGGGAGGACGAACCAGTAAGACTGGACCTTGTGTTCATCCTGAACAGTTCAGACACTGAGGACATCACATACAAGAGGGCCCTTGGAGCTAGTGATCACGTGGTTCTGAGTTTTGAGTACATAATAGAGTTACCAGTGGAGAGGGTTACAGGAGTTGAATGGGAAAAGCCAAATTATAAAAGGGGAAACTACACAGGTATGAGGAACTTCCTGCAGGACGTTCAGTGGGACAGATAATTGGTAGGAAAGTCAGTAAACGAAATGATGGAATATGTAAGAACAAAATACAAGGAGGCAGAGGTAAGGTTTGTTCCCAAGGGCAACAGAAACAATGGGAAGACCAGAACGAGCCCTTGGTTTACCCGAAGGTGTAGTGAGGCAAAAATTAAGTGCACTAGAGAATGGAAAAAGTACAGGATGCAAAGGACCCAGGAAAATAAGGGGATTAGTCAAAGAGCCAGAAGCGAGTATGCACAGAAAAGGAGGGAGGCCCAGCGACAGTGTGAAAACAACATAGCATTGAAAGTCAAGGGTGACCCAAAACTACTGTATAACCACATTAGGAGGAAGACAACAGTCAAAGACCAGGTGATCAGGCTGAGGAAAGAAGGTGGAGAACTCACATGAAACGACCAAGAGGTATGTGAGGTGCTCAACAAGAAATTTAAGGAAATATTTACAGTGGAGACAGGTAGAACTCTGGGAAGACAGAACAGAGGGGGTCACCAACAAGGAATATACCAACAAGTGTTGGATGACATGCACACAGCAGAGGAGGACGTGAAGAAGCTGCTAAGTGACCTTGATACCTCAAACGCGATGGGACCAGACAACATATCCCCATGGGTTCTTAGATAGGGAGCAGTGACGTTGTGTGTGCCACTAACCACGATCTTTAACACATCCCTCGAAACTGGGCAACTACCTAAGGTATGGAAGACGGCAAATGTAGTTCCCATTTTTAAGAAAGGAGACAGAAACAAGGCACTAAACTATAAACCAGTATCACTGACGTGTATAGTATGCAAAGTCATGGAGAAGATTATCAGGAGGAGAGTGGTGACGCATCTGGAACAGAACAAGATTATAAAAGACAACCAGGATGGATTCATGGAAGACAAGTCCTGTGTTACAACCCTCTTGGAGTTTTATGACAAAGTAACAGAAGTAAGACACGAGAGGGAGGGGTGGATTGACTACATTTTCTTGGACTGCATGAAGGCCTTCGGCACAGTTTCCCCACAGAGATTAGTGCAGAAGCTAGAGGATCAGACACGTGTAACACGAAGGGCGCTGCAATAGATCAGAGAATACCTGACAGGGAGGCAACAACGAGTGATGATACGAGATGAGGTATCACAATGGGCGCCTGTGATGAGCGGGGTTCCACAAGGGTCAGTCCTAGGACCAGTTGTGTTTTTGGTATATGTGAATGACATGATGGAAGGGATAGACTCAGAAGTGTCCCTGTGAAGTTAATGTGAAGTTAATGTGAAGTTAATGTGATGTTAATGAGAAGAATTAAATCAGAAGAGAATCAGGCAGGACTACAAAGAGACCTGGACAGGCTGGACACGTGGTCCAGCAACTGGCTACTTGAATTTTACCCAGCCAAATGCAAAGTCATGAAGATCGGGGAAGGGCAAAGAAGACCGCAGACGGTGTATAGGCTAGGTGGCCAAAGACTGCAAACCTCACTCAAGGAGAAAGATCTTGGGGTGAGTGTAATTCCGAACACGTCTCCGGAAGAACACATCAGCCAGATAACTGCTGCGGTACATGGGCGCCTGGCAAACCTGAGAATAGCGTTCCGATACCTCAATAAGGAATCGTTCAAGAGACTGTACACCATGTACGTCAGGCCCATACTGGAGTATGCAGCACCTGTTTGGAACCCACACCTGGTCAAGCATGTCAAGAAATTAGAGAAAGTGCAAAGGTGTGCAACAAGGCTAGTTCCAGAGCTAAGGATAATGTCCTACGATGAAAGGTTAAGGGAAATAGACCTGACGACACTGGAGGACAGGAGGGTTAGGGGAGACGTGATAACGACGTGCAAAATATTGCGAGGAATAGATAAGGTGGACAGACAGGATGTTCCAAAGATGGGACACGGAAACAAGGGGTCACAACTGGAAACTGAAGACACAGATGAGTCAAAGGGATGTTTGGAAATATTTCTTCAGTCACAGGGTTGTCAGGAAGTGGAATAATCTGGAAAGTGAGGTAGTGGAGGCAGGAACCATATATAGTTTTAAGAAGAGGTATGATAAAGCTCATGGAGCAGGGAGAGAGAGGACCTATTAGTGGTCAGTGAAGAGGCGGTGCCAGGAACTGAGTCTCGACCCCTGCAACCACAAATAGGCGAGCACATTATGGTGGACCAACGGTGTCACTGACAGCACTGCAGATCATGGTAGACAAACACTGTACATCATGGTGGACCAACAGTGTCACTGATAACATTGTACAGTAGAAGGCAATGAATCACTATGCTTCTCATGGTGGCTAGATTATCTAAAATATGGAAGGAAACACTGACCAGGGAAGAGGAAAATATTGCACTTAAGTTAAATTATTCATACAGCATACAGCTAAAAGCATTTAATGAAAATAAACAAAAAATAAAATAAAATTGCCAGGCATACCATCTAAAGGGGACAAAAAGATACAAAACATCCAGGCCATGGGAAAACCTGGGTAGCCACAGCCACTCAAGAGGGAGAGGTTTTTTAGTGCCAGGAAGGAAAAAAAACTGGCAGGAAATGGCAGAAATCGTACACCAAATCCAGTCATTCCTGGAGTGGAACCACAGTCGATGGCCTCCACTCCAAACCAACAGATACAGATACTAATACCGGAAAAAAAATCCCCCCCCAGTACCAACAATACCACCAGTCCGATAACATTCTTCTTTGCAAAATATACAGGGTCTAAAGCCAGCAACAAACAACAAAATACCTTTCATCCGTGGACTGCTTGCAGAGGCAAAGGCAATGTTCGCGGCTTTCACTGAGACCCACATAAAGGATCACTTGGACAACGAAATATGGATCCCAGGTTACAACCTATACAGATGTGACAGAGTGAACAGGCAAAAGGGGGGGGGGGTTGGCCTGTACATTGCAGAGTCACTTGTTTGCACAGAACTGCTAAATGCCTCAAATGATGTAGTGGAAGTTTTAGCAGTAAAGGTCGAGAACCAAAACCTAGTCATTTGGTAGTCTACAAGCCTCCGGATGCAACATCCCAGCAATTCCAGAAACAGCTGTTAAAAATTGACCACTGTCTGGAAAACCTTCCAGCTCCTGCACCCAACATCTTGCTCCTGGGGGATTTCAACTTAAGGCACCTAAAATGGAGGAATATAGCAAATAATATTGTTGCAGTAATGACACCAGGAGGCAGCTTTGATGAAAACTCACACTCACGCGAGCTTTTAAATCTCTGCACAAAATTCAATTTAAACCAGCAAATATAGAGCCTACTAGACTGGAGAATACACTAGACCTCATCTTCACTAACAATGATGATCTGATAAGAAATGTCACCATATCAAAAACAATATACTCAGATCACAACATAATTGAGGTTCAGTCATGTATGCGCGGAGCCCCAGACCGACATAATGAGATTAGTCAAGAGGGAGCATTCACCAAATTCAACTTCAATAACAAAAACATAAAGTGGGACCAAGTAAACCAAGTCCTAACCGATATAAGCTGGGAAGATATACTAAGCAACACAGACCCCAACTTATGCCTAGAACAGATTAACTCGGTGGCACTCGATGTATGCACAAGGCTTATTCCTCTAAGAAAAAGGAGGAGTAGATGTAAAACAGAAAGAGACAGGCGCTCCCTTTACAGGCGACGGAAAAGAATAACAGAGCGGCTAAAAGAGTCAATATATCTGAAATGCGTAGGGAGACACTGGTCAGAGAAATAGCAAGCATCGAACTTAAGCTAAAAGAATCCTTTAGGAGTCAGGAATCGCGGGAAGAACTAAAAGCCATAAACGAAATCGAAAGAAACCCAAAGTATTTCTTCTCCTATGCCAAATCAAAATCGAGAACAATGTCCAGTATTGGGCCCCTACTTAAACAAGATGGGTCCTACACAGATGACAGCAAGGAAATGAGTGAGCTACTCAAGTCCCAATATGACTCAGTTTTTAGCAAGCCGCTAACCAGACTGAGAGTCGAAGATCAAAATGAATTTTTTATGAGAGAGCCACAAAATTTGATTAACACAAGCCTATCCGATGTTATCCTGACGCCAAATGACTTCGAACAGGCGATAAATGACATGCCCATGCACTCTGCCCCAGGGCCAGACTCATGGAACTCTGTGTTCATCAAGAACTGCAAGAAGCCTATCACGAGCCTTTTCCATCCTATGGAGAGGGAGCATGGACACGGGGGTCGTCCCACAGTTACTAAAAACAACAGACATAGCCCCACTCCACAAAGGGGGCAGTAAAGCAACAGCAAAGAACTACAGACCAATAGCACTAACATCCCATATCATAAAAATCTTTGAAAGGGTCCTAAGAAGCAAGATCACCACCCATCTAGAAACCCATCAGTTACACAACCCAGGGCAACATGGGTTTAGAACAGGTCGCTCCTGTCTGTCTCAACTATTGGATCACTACGACAAGGTCCTAAATGCACTAGAAGACAAAAAGAATGCAGATGTAATATATACAGACTTTGCAAAAGCCTTCGACAAGTGTGACCATGGCGTAATAGCGCACAAAATGCGTGCTAAAAGGAATAACAGGAAAAGTCGGTCGATGGATCTATAATTTCCTCACTAACAGAACACAGAGAGTAGTCGTCAACAGAGTAAAGTCCGAGGCAGCTACGGTGAAAAGCTCTGTTCCACAAGGCACAGTACTCGCTCCCATCTTGTTCCTCATCCTCATATCCGACATAGACAAGGATGTCAGCCACAGCACCGTGTCTTCCTTTGCAGATGACACCCGAATCTGCATGACAGTGTCTTCCATTGCAGACACTGCAAAGCTCCAGGCGGACATCAACCAAATCTTTCAGTGGGCTGCAGAAAACAATATGAAGTTCAACGATGAGAAATTTCAGATATGGTAAACATGAGGAAATTAAATCTTCATCAGAGTACAAAACAAATTCTGGCCACAAAATAGAGCGAAACACCAACGTCAAAGACCTGGGAGTGATCATGTCGGAGGATCTCACCTTCAAGGACCATAACATTGTATCAATCGCATCTGCTAGAAAAATGACAGGATGGATAATGAGAACTTTCAAAACTAGGGAGGCCAAGCCCATGATGACACTCTTCAGGTCACTTGTTCTTCTAGGCTGGAATATTGCTGCACACTAACAGCACCTTTCAAGGCAGGTGAAATTGCCGACCTAGAAAATGTACAGAGAACTTTCACGGCGTGCATAACGGAGAATAAAACACCTCAATTTACTGGGAGCGCTTGAGGTTCCTGAACCTGTTATTCCCTGGAACGCAGGCGGGAGAGATACATGATTATATACACCTGGAAAATCCTAGAGGGACTAGTACCGAACTTGCACACGAAAATCACTCACTACGAAAGCAAAAGACTTGGCAGACGATGCAACATCCCCCCAATGAAAAGCAGGGGCGTCACTAGCACGTTAAGAGACCATACAATAAGTGTCAGGGGCCCGAGACTGTTCAACTGCCTCCCAGCACACATAAGGGGGATTACCAACAGACCCCTGGCAGTCTTCAAGCTGGCACTGGACAAGCACCTAAAGTCAGTTCCTGATCAGCCGGGCTGTGGCTCGTACGTTGGTTTGCGTGCAGCCAGCAGCAACAGCCTGGTTGATCAGGCGCTGATCCACCAGGAGGCCTGGTCACAGACCGGGCCGCGGGGGCGTTGACCCCCGGAACTCTCTCCAGGTAAACTCCAGGTAAATTTCTTTTTGTATGCCAAAGCAATGCAAAACCCACATCCCGTCTCGGGTCCTTGCTCACACAAGATGGACTTACACAGATGACAACAAAGAAATGAGTTACTGAAGCCTCAGAATGATTCTTTGTTTAGTGAGCTATCAATCAGTCTTCTGATGGACAGTCTATTGGAATTTTTCATGAACGAGCCTCAAAACCCTGTTAATGTATGCCAAATTTGTGGCTTAACCCTAACTGGACTTTGGAAAAGCTATTGACAACATGCCCATGCACTCAGCCCTAGGCCCAGACTCCTGGAACTCTGTGTTCACCAAGAACTGCAAGAAACCCCTTTCGCGTGTCTTAAGTATGCTATGGAGAGGGAGAGTAGACACTGGTGTTATCCCTTAGTCGCTAAAAATAACGGATATAGCCCCACTTCATAAAGGTGGCAAAAAAGCATTAGCACAAAAATCTTTGAAAGTATTCTAAGAAGCACTATCGGGAACCATTTGGATTCAGAACAGTTACATAATTCTAGGCAACATTGGTTTAGAGTAGGTCGCTCCTGCCTCTCAACTACTGTACCACCATTACATGGTCTTGGAAACGCTAGAAGACAAACAGAATGTAGATGTAGCATACACAGACTTTGCAAAAGCATTTGACAAGTGCGGTCATGGTGTAATAGCACACATAATGCGCGGTAAAGGAATAACTAGAAAAGTGACAGATGGATCTTCAACTCTCTAAACAATCGAACACAGAGTAACGGTAAATAGAGTTAAGTCAGTGGCTGCTACAGTGAAAAGCTTTGCCACAAGGCACAGTACTCGCTTCACTCCTATTCCTCGTCCTAATATCAGACATGGACAGAGATGTAAATTACAGCACCGTGTCTTTTGCAGACGAAACTAGAATCTGCACGAGTGTCATCCATTGATGACGCAGTAAATCTCCAAGCAGATATAAACCATGTTTTCTAATCGGCAACGGAAACTATTGTGATATTCATTGGGGACAAATTTCAATTATTCCATTATAGAAAACGGGAGGAAATAATATCTAGAACTGAATATGCAACAAACTCTAAGCATAAAAGGACTTCAGAGTGTTAATGTCAGAGGATCTCACCTTCAAGGATCATAACAGTGCCACTATCACATCTGCGAGGAGAATGATAGGATGGATAATGAGAACATTCAAGACAAGGGATGCCATGCCAATGATGATCCTTTTCAAATTACTTGCTCTCTCTAGGTTGGAATATTGTTGTACACTAACAGCTCCGTTCAAGGCAGGTGAAATTGCAGATCTAGAGAATGTACAGAGAACCTATACTGCATGTATAAGTTGCATCAAACACCTTAATTACTGGAAACACTTGGAAGCACTTGGCTTGTACTCACTGGAGCGCAGGCAAGAGAGATGCATGATAATCTACACCTGGAAAATCCTAGAGGGATCGGTCCCAAATTTGCACACAGAAATCACTCTCTATGAAAGAAAATGACTGGGCAATGAAAAACAGGCTAGCCATGAATACACTAAGAGAAAACGTAGTAAGTGTCCGGGACCCAAGACTTCAACAGCCTCCCACCATGCATAAGAAAAATTACCAATAGACCCCTGTCTGCCTTCAAGAGGGAGCTGTACAGATACCTAAAGTCAGTACCCGATCAGCTGGGCTGTGATTCGTATGCTGGATGTACTACATGCAGCAAAGACTGGGCTGCTTGTTCTCAATCCACAGTAATACTCCTGTACAATAACAGCAGGTGAAATTGTGGAATTGAAGAATTTATAGAGAATCCTCACTGCCAATTTAAATTCAGTCAAGCATCTAAATTACTGGGAACTCCCCAAGTCCCTTGAATTGCGCTCCCTAGATTGTAGGCGAGAAAAACACACCATAATTTACACTAGGAAAATTCTAGAGGAATTGTTTCCAAATCTACATACCGAAATTACTTCCCCGGCTCGACAGATGGCGCAAAATACCTCAAATGAAAAAGAGGAAAGGATCCAAGGACAATGAATGCGCTAAGATAACACAATCAGTGTAATTCGACCAAGACTTTTTAAAGGGCCACCCTTCTTACATAAGGAAAGTTACTAACAGTCACCTAGTTGTGTTCTAGAGGACACTGGATGAGTTCCTAAGTTAGTTCTTGATCAACCAGTCTGTGGTGCCTAAGTCAGTGTGTATTTGGCTAAGATCAAGATCCTTTATGGTCAAGCCATCATACATACACACATATTAGACGAATTAAGTCTTCTTCGTTTTGACTTTCATCTGGGACAAAAATAAAACAATATTTCAGAGAAAAGATCATTTTTATATATTACATAAGAAAGGTTGTGGAGATGTGAAGGGACCAAACAGTAGTACCTGACTGACGCCTCATAGTGAACATTGTCTTTACTTCTGACCATCTTAGTTCCTTGGCGCTACCTTCATCACTTACTGTATTACGTCACTGTAGTATTAATTGGATTTATTAAATGAGTTATTTTTACGATGGTTCTCATTATTTTATTGATCATAAACAGGCTTATATAGCGTGTTCTGACGTTATACGTAATATAGAATTTGTGTACATTATTGATGTAAGTGACATCAGTGGTTAACAAACATAAATATCAGTGCGTGGTGATCCACTGTCTTTCACAGGGGAACGAAAAACCTCTTTCACCTCTGGTATTGTGTCTGTCATACATGACGGACGCAGCAGCAAGCTGAAGGTCTCCGTCATGTTACCAAAAGATTCACTGACTAGGTTATGAGCAAGACAGACATTACTAGAAATTTACTAGCACAACCTGATATATTAATCATGAATCTTCATATAAATTGTTGTCTCCAGATGTTTATGAATGTGTATTGCAATTGTTCATAAAATCACAGAAAAGGGTTTGTTAATGTTTTTTTCTCATATCCTGTTCATCCAGAATAATGTGTCAACTTGATGAGAACAATAGAGTATACAACTTACTGAGAAATAGTCAGATGATACCGAGAAGATGTGGGAAAAGACATGTACAATTCAGGACACGTTTCGCCCCGAGTGGCTTCTCCAATCCTGATACAGAGATAACGAAGAACGAGCATATATAGTGGCAATAGTCAGGTGGTAACTGTGATGGACACACGCACAGCTTCCTACCTCGCTACTGACGAGATATATACTCGTTTCTTAGTTTTCTCTGTATTAGGACTGAAGGAAATAAATGGTATAAAATACAGACACAATGGAAATATAAACACATATGCAGTATAATGTGATCCTTTATTGACAACGTTTCACCCACACAGTGGGATTTTTCAAGTCACACACAGATCTGTGTGTGACTTGAAAAAGCCCACTGTGTGGGTGAAACGTTGTCAATAAAGGATCACATTATACTGCATATGTGTTTATATTTCCATTAGGACTGAAGAAGCCACTCGGGGCGAAACGTGTCATTTAATAACTGTCTTGAACTGTACATAAGTGTTTTGTCCTCTCACAGATCTCTTATTATCCTGCATCAATAACATGGATGGAAAACATTAGGTAATCGCATTTTTATCTTACAGAATGTAGGTGGCTACGCACCTACCACCTACACAGTGCGGGTGGCTACGCACCTACCACCTACACAGTGCGGGTGGCTACGCACCTACCACCTACACAGTGCGGGTGGCTACGCACCTACCACCTACACAGTGCGGGTGGCTACGCACCTACCACCTACACAGTGCGGGTGGCTACGCACCTACCACCTACACAGTGCGGGTGGCTACGCACCTACCACCTACACAGTGCGGGTGGCTACGCACCTACCACCTACACAGTGCGGGTGGCTACGCACCTACCACCTACACAGTGCGGGTGGCTACGCACCTACCACCTACACAGTACAAGTGGCTACGCACCTACCACCTACACAGTACAAGTGGCTACGCACCTACCACCTACACAGTACAAGTGGCTACGCACCTACCACCTACACAGTGCGGGTGGCTACGCACCTACCACCTACACAGTACAAGTGGCTACGCACCTACCACCTACACAGTGCGGGTGGCTACGCACCTACCACCTACACAGTACAAGTGGCTACGCACCTACCACCTACACAGTGCGGGTGGCTACGCACCTACCACCTACACAGTACAAGTGGCTACGCACCTACCACCTACACAGTGCGGGTGGCTACGCACCTACCACCTACACAGTGCGGGTGGCTACGCACCTACCACCTACACAGTACAAGTGGCTACGCACCTACCACCTACACAGTACAAGTGGCTACGCACCTACCACCTACACAGTGCGGGTGGCTACGCACCTACCACCTACACAGTGCGGGTGGCTACGCACCTACCACCTACACAGTGCGGGTGGCTACGCACCTACCACCTACACAGTACAAGTGGCTACGCACCTACCACCTACACAGTACAAAGTGGCTACGCACCTACCGCCTACAACAGTACAAGTGGCTACGCACCATACCACCTACACAGTGCGGGTGGCTATTCACCTACCACCTACACAGTGCGGGTGGCTACGCACCTACCACCTACACAGTACAAGTGGCTACGCACCTACCACCTACACAGTGCGGGTGGCTATTCACCTACCACCTACACAGTGCGGGTGGCTATGTACCTACCATCTATAAAGTGCAGGTGGCTACGCACCTACCACCTACACATTGCAAGTGGCTTCCCGCCTGCCACCTGTACTGTGTAGCTACGCAACGTCCCCGAGGCCCGGTCTGTGACTAGGCCTAGTGGTGGATCAGGGTCTGATCAACCAGGCTGTTACTGTTGGCAGCACGTAAACCGACGTGAAAACCACAACCCTGCTGATCAGTTACTGACTTTAAGTGCCTGTCCAGCGCCTTCTTGAAGACAAGTTGTGCAAGACAGGTATACAATACCTGCGTCCCACTTAAAGATTTGGTTGATGTCCGCCTGGAGTCTTGCAGTGTCGTCAGTGGAGGACACTGTTATGCAAACTCGGGTGTAGTCATCAATGACATATCATTCTTACCTCCACACTATATCATTATTACCTCCATCAATTACAAATCATTCTACATCACTAACACATTCTTACCTCAACACTACATCAATGACACATCATTCTTACCTCAACACTACATCAATGACACATCATTCTTACCTCAACACTACATCAATGACACATCATTCTTACCTCAACACTACATCAATGACACATCATTCTTACCTCAACACTACATCAATGACACATTCTTACTTCCACACTACATCAATGACACATCATTCTTACCTCCACACTACATCAATGACACATCATTCTTACTTCCACACTACATCAATGACACATCATTCTTACCTTCACACTACATCAATGACACATCATTCTTACTTCCACACTACATCAATGACACATCATTCTTACTTCCACACTACATCAATGACACATCATTCTTACCTTCACACTACATCAATGACACATCATTCTTACTTCCACACTACATCAATGACACATCATTCTTACTTCCACACTACATCAATGACACATCATTCTTACTTCCACACTACATCAATGACACACATTCTTACTTCCACACTACATCAATGAACATCATTCTTACTTCCACACTACATCAATGACAAATCATTCTTACCTTCACACTATATCAAGAACTCATTTTCTACTTCCACACTACATCAATGACAAATATTCTTACTTCCTACTACATCAATGACAACATCATTCTTACTTCACCGACATCTCTGAACATCTTTTCTGACCTTCACACTACATCAATGTCACAATCATTTTACTTCCACCTACATCAATGACTACATCATTCTTACTTCCACACTACATCAATGACAACATCATTTTACTTCACACTACATCAATGACACTTATTCTACTTCCACACTACATCAATGACACATCATTCTTACTTCTCACTACATCAAGGATACATTCATTTTACCTTCACAATACATCAATGGACACATCATTCTTACTTCACCTACATTCCAATGAACATGATTCTTACTTCACACTACATCATGACACATCATTCTTACTTCACACTCATAATGTACACATCATTTCTTATCCTTCACACTACATCATGACACATCATTCTACCCGATCACACTCCATCAATTGACACATCATTCGTACCTTCACATACATCAATGACACATCATTCTTACCTTCACATCATCCAAGAACATCATTCTTACTTCCCACACTACATCAAGACACATCATTCTTGTTCCACACTACATCATTCTAACTCATATTCTCACCTTCACACTAATCATTCTAACACATTCCTTCTCACTCCACACTACATCCATTCTAAACATAAATTCTCACCTCCACACTACCTCCTTCTAACATTCATTACATCACCAACCCTCATTCTCACCTTCAATCTCCCACACACAAACATCATTAAATATCATTCTCACAACACAACTCATTTCTACCTCATCATTTCACCTCACACTAATATTCTCAAACATCATTCTCACCTCCACACTAATCCATTCAAACACATCATTCTCACCTCCACACTACACAGTCTAACACATCCTTCTCCACCTCACAATACATCATTCTCAACACATCATTTCTCACCTCCCACACTACATCATTCTAACACATCATTCTTCACCACACTACATCCATTTAAACATTCTTCTCCCCTCCACACTACATCATTCTAAACCTCATCTACCTCCCACCACATCATTCTAACATTCCATTCTCCACTCACCCTAATCATTCTACTCATCTTCTACCTCAACTACCTCATTCTACCACATCATTTCACTCCACATAATCATTCTAACCTCCTTCTCACCTCCACACTACATCATTCTAAACTCATTCTCAACTCCACACTCATCATTTAAAACATGATTTCTATCCAACACTACATCATTCTAACACTATTCTCACTCCACACTAACTCATTCTAACACATCATTCTCACCCCACACTAACATCATTCTAATATCATTCTCACCTCCACACTACTTCATTCTAAACACATCATCTCACCGCCACACATACATCTATTCTAACAATCTATTCTCACCTCCACATACATCATTCTATACACTTCATTCTACCTCACACTACATCATTCTAAACATATCATCTCACCTCCACACGTTCATCATTCTAACACTCATTTCACTCCACACTCACATCATTTTAAACACCTCATCTCACCTCCAACTACATCATTCGAAACAATCTTCTCACCTCCAC
Organism: Cherax quadricarinatus; assembly: GCF_026875155.1. NCBI lineage: Eukaryota > Metazoa > Arthropoda > Malacostraca > Decapoda > Parastacidae > Cherax > Cherax quadricarinatus. The sequence continues at coordinate 23,377,455 of NC_069467.1, forward strand.
CCTTACATATGGAATTATAAACAATATTTAATGGGAACGTACTTTCATTATATTAAACATATTTCTTGTATAATTACAAGACTTCCAGTCAGCAGCTATGAATTACATGTGTACATTTTCAAACACCTGGGACCAGAACAGTGGAAACTAATACTATATATTACTTCGCCTTAAGTGGCCAGTTCTTTACCTGATTAGGGATAATCATGCTTGACTTAGGTTCAAGCTCCCATTTCTTGAGTTTAGTTTACAGAAGAGGGTCTAGTGTGAAGGCTGAAATATACAGCCACTGGTTCTTATTTTGTTCATTTGTATTGTCCAGTCTAGGCAAGGTGGGCATATTGTATGCGTCCAGTGTCAGAAACCTCGCAGGTCTCGTCTCTCCAGCTGAGATAAACACTGGTAAATATTTACTTTATATTATATATATATATATATATATATATATATATATATTAATATTATTATATATTATATTTATATATGTATATATATTTTATAATAATATATATATTTATATTTATATATATATATAGATATATAATATATATATATGATATATAATTTATATAGATATATTTATATATATATAATAGATATATATGGGATTTGGAAAAAGGCGTTATGCAGAGTGGATAGGGGGGCCAATGTGGCAGATGTTGCAAGGTGTATGGTGTAGGAGAGTAGGTTACTGAAAGCAGTGAAGAGGTTTTTTCGAGGATGAGTGAGCTCAAGTTGAGTATGTAGGAAAGACGGGAACTTTTTTCCAGTAAAAGTAGGCTTAGACAAGGATGTGTGATGTCACCGTGGTTGTTTAATATATTTATCGGATGGGGTTGTGAGAGAAGTAAATGCGAGGGACTTGGGCAAGAGGCGTGAGTTAAAAGATTAAGGAATCCACACACAAACGTGGGAGTTGTCGCAGCTGCTCTTGCTGATGGACACTGTGCTCTTGGAGATTCTTGAAGAGAAGTTGCAGAGACTTGGCGGATGCATTTGTAGGGGTGCCAAAAAGAAGAAAATTAAGGTGAATTCAGGATAAGAGTAAGGTTTGAGGATAACAAAAGTTTAGGAAGGTGGATGAAATATTGAATATCAGATTGGAGGGAGAGAGTATGAGGAGAGTGAACGATATTCAGTATTTGGATGGCCGTAGTCAGCGGATGGGTTATGAAGATGAGGAGATGTATCATTAGAATTGATGAGGAAAAAGATGTTGGTGGTGCACGTTGGAGTCTTGTGGAGACCAAAGAACTTTGTCTTGGCGGCAAAAGAGGGGAATGTATGAGAGTTAGTTTTACCAACGCTCTTTATGGGTGTGAAGCGTGGGTTATGAATGTGTGCAGCGAGGAGAAGGCTGAGGCAGGTGGAGATGTCATGTCTGAGGGGCAATGTGTGGTGTGATTTATGCAGAGAATTCGTAGTTTGGAAAGTTAGGGAGGCGGTGCGGATTGCACTAAACTGTAGTCCAGAGGGCTGAGGAAGGGTTGTTGAGGTGGTTCGGACATTTAGAGAGAAGGAGGAACAGAATGACTGCAGAGTGTTTCTGTCTGTAGTGGAAGGAAGGCGGGGTAGGGGTCGGCCTAGGAAAGGTTGGAGGGTGGGGGTTAAAGGAGTTTGGGTGCGAGGGGCTCCTTGGACTTCCGCTGGCATGCATGAGCGTGTTTGATAGGAGTTAATTGGAGACAACTGGTTTTTTAATATTGACTGCTGTTGGAGGTGAGCAAAGTTACATTTATGAAGGGGTTCAGGAATCCGGCAGCCGGAACTTGAGTCTGGAGAGGGGAAGTACAGTGCCTGCCCTCTGACGGAGGGGTGTTAAGTTGCAGTTTAAAAACTGTAGTGTAAAGCACCCTTCTGGCCAAGACAGTGATGATGGAGTGAATGATGGTGAAAGTTTTTCTTTTTCGCGGCCACCCTGCTTGGTGGGAATCGGCCGGTGTGATAATAAAAATAACTAAGAAATATAATATATATAGTGAATTATGGTATTGAAATGAATTGCTTAAGATAACAGATGTTCAATGAGATTAACTTCCTACAGTTTATTGTTTTAAATAATTATCTGATTTAATGAAAACTTTTACAATTATAAACCAGTTAATTATCGGCCATACCAGGTCCTTGATACCAATAATTACGTTCGTTAGCTGCACAGCTTTTTATAACATTCTGCACGCCACCGTCTTAGACTATTATCTGGATAATGTCAGGAGGGGATCCAACACGTTTTTGTTGCTTTGCGTCCTGGACCTGGTCTTGGTACTGGACCTGGTCTTGAGTCTGGACCTGGTCTTGGACCTGGTCTTGGCCCTGGACCTGGTTGACTGGTCTTGTCCTGGGCCTGGTCTTAACTCTCAGTCTGCTCGGTCTCTTAACTCTTGCTATATCTTTATGTTCAGATAAAAATTTTTAAACTTTAGCGATGTTTTTTTATCCATTTTCTCGCTTTTAGAATAGAATGTATTATTTCTTATTATTCCATGAAGAAGAGCTCTAAACCCGTGTGGAATGTAAAGCTTCTGAGGCATGGGAGGTTAATTAGACTGATCAGGTATTGGGTAAGTCAATGAATTTAATGAAATTATTTGGCATGTAAGTTGAACCAGAAGTTCCCATCTTTGTCTACTTATGAAGCTTGATGCTCTTGTGTTCTTTTTCTATGCTTTGGTATTTTTTAGCTGGAAGTTTTAGTATTAAAAATATTACAAATCGTGAATACAGAAGAAATTGATTTATCACTGGACATGAAGACTTATACTCTTTTAAGCTTTTAAAGAACTTACAAAAGCTTGGTTACTGTTAGTGCGCAACTAGATTCGTGCAGCTGTATACGTGTCCGGCACAAACACTCCTTGTCACAGTAGTAATTTCTCTGTTGTGTATTAGGACGTGATAATTATATGTTGTGTCATATACTTCAAGAAGTGTGAATTTTGTGTTTACTTATGGAACGGTTTGATGATTTAGACTCGTTTATATTGTTTCTTGTACAGTGTACGTCTTGTACAGGTACGCTACTTGATAGAGTGTACGTCTTGTACAATATACGTCTTGTTACAGTATCGACATCTTGTACAGTGTACGTCTTGTACAGTTACGTTTGTTTTGTAATGGGTCTTGTACAGTATGCGTTTGTACATATCTTGTACAGTATAGTCGTGTATCTGTATACGTTAGTACAGTTACCGTCTTGTTACAGTATATCATCTTGTACAGTATAGTCTAGTACAGTATACGGCTTCAACATGTCCAGTATAAACATGTCACGTATAAAAACATTTCCAGTATCAACATGTCCAGTATGATACATTGTCCAGTATCAAACCATGTCCAGTATCAAACATGTCAGTTTGAAACATGTCCAGTATTCAAACATGTCCCGTATCAAAATATGTCAGTTATCAAACATGTCTGTAGTATCAACATGTCCAGTATGAAACATGTCCAGTATGGAAAATGTACAGTATGAAACATGGTCCCGTAGGAAAAACTGTCCCAGTATCAAACATGGTCCAGTATCAAATATGTCCAGTATTCAAACATGTCCAGTTATCAAACAGGTCCAGTATCAAAAATGTCAGATGAAACATGTCCTGTATGAAAAACATGTCCAGTATGAAACATGTCCAGTATCAAACATGTCCAGTATCAAACATGTCCAGTATGAAACCAGTCCAGTATCAAAACTTGTCCAGTATCCAATATGTCCAGTTATCAACATGTCCGTATCAACATGTCCAGTAACAAACATGTCAGTATTCAAAACATGTCCAGTATGAACACATGTCCAGTATCACAACATGTCCAGTATAAATATGGTCCAGTATCAAACATGTCCAGTATCAAACATGTCCACTATGAAACATGTCCATTACAAAACATGTCCAGAATGAAACATGTCCATTATGAAACATGTCCAGTATCAACATGTCAGTATCAAACATGTCCAGTATCAAACATGTGCAGTATCAAACATGTCCAGTATCAAACATGTCCAGTATCAAACATGTCCAGTATCAAACATGTCCGTATGAAAACTGTCAGTATGAAAATGGCCATTACGGAAACATGTCAGTATGAAAACATGTCCAGTATCAAACATGTCCATTATGAAACATGTCCATTATAAAAATGTCCAGTATGAACATGTGCAGGGATCAAACATGTGCAGTATCAAACATGTCCAGTATCAAACACTGTCCCCCCGTATCCCCAACATGTCCAGTACAAACATGTCCAGTATTCAAAATGTTCAGTATTCAAACATGGTCCAGTATCAAACATGTCCAGTATCAATCATGGTTCAGTATCAAATATGGCCAGATCAAACATGTCAGTATCAAACATGTCCAGTATCAAACTTGTCCATTATCAAAATGTCCAGTATCAAATATGTCCAGATCAACCATGTCAGTATAAAACATGTCCGTATCAAACATGTCCCAGTATGAAACATGTCCAAGTTCTGAAACATGTCCAGTATCAAAAATGTCCAGTATCAAACATGTCCAGTATCAAAATATGGTCCAGTATCAAACATGGTCCGTATCAAACATGTCCAGTATCAAACTGTCCAGTATGAACTTGTCAGTATGAAACATGTCCAGTATCATACATGTCCAGTATCAACATGTTCAGTATGATCATGACAGTATGATCAATGTCGTATCAAACATGTCCAGTATCAACATGTCCAGTATGAAACATGTCCAGTATGAAACTTGTCCGTATCAAATATGTCAGTATCAAAACATGTCCAGTATCAACTTGTCCAGTATCAAACATGTCAGTAATGAAACATGGTCCTTATGAACTTGTCCAGTATGAAAAAATGTCCAGTCATGAAAACATGTCCAGTTATGAAACACGTCCAGTATCAAACCTGTCCCTGCCCCCAAATCAAACATGTCCAGTAGCAAATATGTCCAGTATCAAACATGTCCAGTATCAAACTGTCAGTATCAAACATGTCCAGTTGAAACTATGTCCAGTTTGAAACATGCTCCAGTATGAACATGTCCAGTATCAAAACATGTCCAGATCAATACATGTCCAGTATGAAAATGTCCAGTATCAATCATGTCCAGTATCAATATGTCCAGTATGCAAACATGTCCAGTTCTAACAGTGTCACAGTTTTCAAACATGTCGTATAAAAATGTCCAGTTGAAAAATGTCCAGTATCAATACATAGTCCAGTATCAAATATGTCTATGTATAAAACATGTCCAGTATCAAAACATGTCAGTAGTCAAACATGTCCAGTATCATAACTTGTTCAGTATCAAATATTCCTGTATCAAAACATGTCCAGTATGAAACATGTCAGTATGATAACATGTCCTGTATGAAACATGTCCATTACGAAACCATGTCAGTATGAAAATGTCCAGTAGCAAACATGTCCATATGAAAACATGTCCATTATAAAACTTGTCCAGTAAGAAACATGTCAGTATCAAAACAAGGTCCAGTTATAAAAACATGTCCTGTACAATCATGTCCAGTATCAAAAATGTCAGTATCAAACATGTCCAGTATCAAAACATGTCAGTATCAAAAATGTCCAGTATCCCAAACATTGTCCAGTATCAAAAACATGTCCAGTATCAAACATGTCCAGTATCTAACATGTCCTGTATCAAATCATGTCCCGTATCTAACATGTCCAGTTATTCAACATGTCCAGTATCGATAACATGTTCAGTATGAAACATGTCCAGTATGAAATGTCCAGTATCGTAAGTAAAAGGACACAAGTCAACGCAACTAATGTGACATTTTGTGTGGCAACGTTTCGCTCTCCAGGAGCTTTTTATCAAGCATTACAAACAATACATGGACAAAGTGGGTATATAAAGGATCAGAGTGAGGGTTGCAATTATAGTGATGGTACCATTTAGATGTTCACTAGTGGTAGTGGTAGCCCCCCCCCATAGTAGTAGTAGTAGTAGTGGGTAGTGAACAAAAGTAATACAATGTGGTAAAGCAATTAATCGTACTGAGTACAGGACTATAAAAGCTATTCTTGGGTAACATAAAAATAGGTTGGACAAATATAGACTGGAAAGGAAGCAGCTTGGTTTCAGTGTTCAGTCTCTGTAATGTACTTTGTGTAGTAGAAAAGAAAGAGGTGACTATGTGATGGGCGGGTTTAATGTTTTCAGGAGGATTTCTTTTGCTAAGATTCGGTAGATGGTGAAAGCTGCCGTGTGTTTGTTTTAATTGTATTTGAAACAGCGATCACAGTGCGGATTCGAGGCATCTGCGTTGCGGAAATTAGTTGCATTGATCACTAATGGGCGGCTCTGAATTTCATGTGATGCTTTGGTGAATTTCGGTGTTGTACCAGGCGTTGTTAAGTTATCGTTCTACATGGTGTTTAAATGTGTTCTATTGAGGCGGGTGTCGAACGGTTTCTTGCTGTTTTCACCTACGTAAATCTTTGTCACAGCCTCCACAGGGTATAGTGTTAAACATCTACCATATTGTATTACTTTTGTCACTACCACTCTACTACTACCACTACTACTACTACCACTACTACTACTACTACTACCACCACTAGTGAACATCGAAATGGTACCTCACTAGTATTACACCTCACTCTGAGCCTATATATACCCTCTGTGTCCATGTATTGTTTGTAATGGCTTGATAAAGCTCCTGGAGAGCGAAACGTTGCCACAATAAAATGTCACATTAGTTGCACTTGTGTCCTTTTACTTTACATATTGTCGGTAATTCTACCAACATTATTACATGTCCAGTATCAAACATGTGCAGTATCAAACATGTCCAGTATCAAACATGTCCAGTATCAAACATGTCCAGTATCAAACATGTCCTGTATCAAATATGTCCAGTATCAAACATGTCCTGTATCAAACATGTCCAGTATCAAACATGTCCAGTATCAAACATGTCCATTATGAAACATGTCCAGTATCAAACATGTCCAGTATCAAACATGTCCAGTATCAAACATGTCCAGTATCAAACATGTCCAGCATCAAACATGTCCAGTATCAAACATGTCCAGTATGAAACATGTCCAGTATGAAACATGTTCAGTATCAAACATGTCCAGTATCAAACATGTCCAGTATGAAACATGTCCAGTATCAAACATGCCCAGTATAAAAACATGTCAAGTATCAAACATGCCCCTTTTATCAAACATGTCCAATATCAAACATGTCCAGTATGAAACATGTCCAGTATGAAACATGTCCAGTATGAAACATGTCCAGTATCAAACATGTCCAGTATCAAACATGTCCAGTATGAAACATGTCCAGTTTTAAAAAACATGTCCGGTATGAAACATGTCCAGTATCAAACATGTCCAGTATCAAACATGTCCTGTATCAAACATGTCCAGTATGAAACATGCCCAGTATGAAACATGTCCATAATGAAACATGTCCAGTATCAAACACGTCCAGTATCAAACATGTCCTGTATCAAACATGTCCAGTATCAAACATGTCCAGTATATCAAACATGTCCAGTATCAAACATGTCCAGTATGAAACATGTCCAGTATGAAACATGTCCAGTATCAAACATGTTCTGTATCAAACATGTCCAGTATGAAACATGTCCAGTATCAAACATGTCCAGCATCAAACATGTCCGGTATCAAACATGTCCAGTATGAAACATGTCCAGTATCAAACATATCCAGTATCAAACATGTCCGGTATCAAACATGTCCAGTATCAAACATGTCCAGTATCAAACATGTTTATTATCAAACATGTCCAGTATGAAACATGTCCAGTATCAAACATGTCCAGTATCAAACATGTCCAGTATCAAACATGTCCAGTATGAAACATGTCCAGTATCAAACATGTCCAGTATGAAACATGTCCATTATGAAAAATGTCCAGTATGAAACATGTCCAGTATCAAACATGTCCTGTATCAAACAGTCCTTTTTAAAAAATGTCCATATGAAACATGTCCAGTATCAAACATGTCCAGCATCAAACATGTCCGGTATCAAACATGTCCATTATGAAACATGTCCAGTATCAAACATGTCCAGTATCAAACATGTCCTGTATCAAACATGTCCAGTAACAAACATGTCCAGTATCAAACATGTCCAGTATCAAACATGTCCTGTATCAAACATGTCCAGTAACAAACATGTCCAGTATCAAACATGTCCAGTATCAAACATGTCCTGTATCAAACATGTCCAGTAACAAACATGTCCAGTATCAAACATGTCCAGTATCAAACATTTTCCTGTATCAAACATGTCCAGTAACAAACATGTCCATTTATCAAACATGTCCAGTATCAAACATGCCAGTATCAAACATGTCCAGTATCAACATGTCCTGTATCAAACATGTCCAGTATGAAACATGTCCAGTAACAAACATGTCCAGTATCAAACATGTCCAGTATCAAACATGTCCAGTATCAAACATGTCCAGTATCAAACATGACCTGTATCAAACATGTCCAGTATCAAACATGTCCAGTACGAAACATGTCCAGTATGAAACATTTTCAGTATGAAACATGTCCAGTATCAAACATGTCCAGTATCAAACATGTTCAGTATCAAACATGTCCAGTATCAAACATGTCCAGTATCAAACATGTCCAGTATCAAACATGTCCAGTATCAAACATGTCCAGTATCAAACTGTCCATTATCAAACATGTCCAGTAATAAAAACATGTCCAGTATCAAACATGTCCAGTATCAAACATGTCCAGTATCAAACATGTCCAGTATCAAACATGTCCAGTATCAAACATGTCCAGTATCAAACATGTCCAGTATCAAACATGTCCAGTATCAAACATGTCCAGTATCAAACATGTCCAGTATCAAACATGTCCAGTATCAAACATGTCCAGTATCAAACATGTCCAGTATCAAACATGTCCAGTATCAAACATGTCCAGTATCAAACATGTCCAGTATCAAACATGTCCAGTATCAAACATGTCCAGTATCAAACATGTCCAGTATCAAACATGTCCAGTATCTGTTAAATCAGTTTTCCTCCCAACTTATGTAATCAACTTTTAATTCTAGGAGGATCTTTGCCTCTTCTTTATTGTGTATCGATTTTTAAGTTGTTATATCCAGGACGACAAAGAACAACTCTCACAAAAAAATTGTTACTCCTGTAACTTAATGTCCCCCACAACCTCAAAATTTAAATATATATATATATATATATATTTTATATATATATATATATATATATATATAAAATATATATATATATATATATATATATATATATATATAATATATATATATATTTAAAAAAGGGTTTTTAACTGTTTCCTATCATTGTCGTAGAATTCATCCATTATTTGCATCACTGACTGTGATTTTGAAGACTTTAAAAAAACCTTGTATAAAAAAATATTTTGGATATCAAGCATGTGTCAGGAAATCCATTCAAAGGGAACTTTCAACGTAACTTTATAAGGATAACTAAACCATGAATTTAAACTGGATTTAGGGACTCATAATGTTGGTATTCTGGAAGAGGTGAAAGTTGGTATCCCACACAAGACTAGACACAACCTCAGCCACATTACATCTCTTGACACAGTTATCAGTGACTATTGAAAAACCGGATACACGAAGTGCAGCATCACGATATATACTTCAGTAAACGTAAGTAAAGAAGGGCTGGGGAGATCTGTTTCCTAGTTATCTTGAATGGTTTTAACATTTTCCTTTGATTCATCAAAGTAATTCAGTTAAAATTAGCCTCTTCTTAATTCCTCGAACATTGCAAGTGTAACAGTCATCATATTCTCAGTTTTCTCAATAATTTCAACTCTTCGTTTTTATTTGTATTATTTCTGGTATTCTTTCACTTAACAAATAAAAATAATCATCATTATTAATTCATCACAACGTATTCATCAACACGTACTTGCCTCTAATGAGTAAATTTATTAATTTTGATAATGCAAATTAGAATGTGAAAGAGATTTAAATCTGATACCTGATGTGACTGTTATAATCTTCAGACGACCTATGTAATATTACAATATTTTTCACTTTTTAAACTTTACATGTTCATGCATGTTCGTCAATTAATTTTTTCATTAATATATTTTATTATAGTCATTAATACCGCACTGGATATTTCTGCTGTCTTCTTTTTTTTTTTCCCTACGCATTATATTCATTTCCTCCATATAAGCTGCTCGTCACGCTTAATTAAATTCCAAAGATTCACAATGAAAACATCTACATTTTTTTGTTTTCTGATCACCATAAAAAATACTTCATAACATCTTAAAATATATATGGTTGTCTGTCTCCTTCTTCAGTCTACTTCATCGTCACCTTCTTCGTCCTTCAGGATGCCCAGTCTCTTAGCCATGCTCTTGACGTTACTGATAACTTCCTCTTGTACCAGGTTGAAGCTCATGGCCAGAAGTGCAATGCAAACAGAAGGTAAAGAACACAAGGCGATACTCAGCTCCACGTCTTCCTTCACTTCCCTGGGCAGGGAAAGAAGTCACCAAAACTGTAAGCGTAATTTTTTTAATAACAGTTGCATTCTCTTAACAGTTAGTTAACTGTGGTAACACAATTAAAAAAAATATACATCTTTTATGGCATTTCTTACAGTGCCAGCATGTTTCTAGGTAACATGAGGTATTGTCTGTAGTTACCCACAACTACTCTGTGGAACGAGGTCATTATTCGAAGCTTTTCAAAATATATGACAAACACGAAATCACATACATACATAAACACACACACACACACACACACACACACACACTCACAATTATTCCTATATTTTGTGATCTCAAACTTAACTTTCCAGGAGTATTAACCTACAGGTTTCCTGGCATAAGGAAGTGTGACATACATGGTTAGTTTTGATGTTACTTTCTTGTTTACGAAAGTTCTTATCTGAAGAACTCGTTAATTATGATTTACCATTACCAGTTCCTACAATCATTAAATTTATTAAACTTTGCATTGTTGATGCAAAATTTGTATTTAATGATAAGTTTTACACTTAGAAATTTGGTATGGCAATGGGAAATCCTCTTTTACCTGTGCTTAGTAATCTATACATGGATTTTTTTGAAACAAGATTGCTTAACACAATCCTCCCTAATAGAGCTAAAAGGTTCAAAATATGTTGATGATATTTTATGTCTTATGCCCAAGAATGTAGACATACACCATTTCCTTGGCAAATTAAATAGCTTAGCCCATTCTATAAACTTTACTGTTGAGTTTGAGGAAAATAACTCATTGCCTTTTCTAGATGTTTTAATTATTAAAATAATAATGAATTCAAATTCAAAATTTACAGAAAACCTACAAATAACTGTTCCTATATACACTATTATTCTTCCCATCAAGATATAGTTAAACTGTCTGTTTTCTCATCAATGTTTTTGAGAGCTTTACGTATTTGTAGTCCAGAGTTCATAGATGAAGAAATATCCAAAATTTATGAAATAGCCTATGATCTGAAATACCGGAGAAAAGTAATTGATAAATCATTTAAAATTTGCTAGAAATACTTTTTACAACCCAAAAAAGGGAAACCCAAACCCATTAACTAAAAAAATGTTGGTTTTCCCCCTTTCCATGAAAATTGGTTGATATGCCTTCTCTTTTTTAAGATTTTAAAATTAAAATTATATTTAAAAAACTTGATACAGTAAAAAACTTTTTAAAAAGAATTCCCCCCAAAATGCGAGGATGTGTCTATAAGATTCCCTTTTAAAATTTGCGATAAAGTTTATTTCGGTCAAACTGGGAAAAATCCGAACTTGATTAAAAAAAAACATAAATATAGATTAGAACTGGACAAGATCAAGCAAGTCCATGGTCGACACAAATATAATTGAATCTTGTTTCATGAAAAGCAGTTTTGAAAATAATATGAATATTTCCTTAGGTTTATATAAATTAGATTTATTTATAATTAATAAAATTTGGTTAGAATTTAATAATACATTGGACAAATAATAAACCTTATTTCTTGGGTAGAATATTTTGTTAGTGGGATGTCGTGAGGACCTGTCTAGTTGGACCAGCGGACCTACTGCAGTGTTCCTCTTTTCTTATGAGTCCGGTATTGTCGCGCGTCAGGTGTTTCATTGTTGTGGGAGTTGACTGTGAGGTGTGGTCTAAGCCCTTTAATTGCCTTCCTTTGATTTATTACTTTCATAGATCCTTGACAATGTGAGTAGTCACGAAAGCGCTTGGAATTTCACTACTCTTTCATAGCGGTTGTTTTGCATATTTTAAAATCACCTGTTTACTGTGATCGTATTGTATATAGTATATTATATTATATATATATATATATATATATATATTATATATATATATATATATATATTATATATATATATATATATATAATATAATGCACGCGGTCTTTGTTATTGTAGCAGATGTTAGACACTCCCTAGTGCGCTGCACCACCTAAATAAATGCAATAATTTGCCTTATATCTCACAAAATAACAATTTGTACATAGGTTACTTGTATTAATAAGGGCAAAATAATGATCGATTCCACCCAGTAGTTGTGATAAATCATTACCGAGGAATTTCTGTATTAGATCAAGTTTTTGAGAATAATGAACTTAGCACTTGGTAAGAGAACTTGGTAAGACAACAAACCCAGGCTCTGCCTGGGTTTGTATCTAAGTCTGCTAAGCTCTTATTAGAGATGGTCTTGCAATAATATTTGACTATAAAATTAATGATGACTGGAGGTCTTTCCACCTGGTGGGACTTGCCTATTGTTGTCAGAGTGATGAAGCAGAAGTAAATGGAGTCTAAGAAGCCCCATTTCTCCCAGCTTGCAAAGAGAAAGGCTCCCCCGAAGATGTAAGCCACCACCAGCATCACTCCCAGCCAGATAGGAACTGGCCTGTCTCCAATTATATCGTCGTCGTCATCGTCCTCTTCGAACCTATCATCGTAGTCATCGTAGTAGTCTTCATCTAGACGGGAGAGACGACTTCTAGGATCAGTTGGGGGAGGTAAGTGACGAGGGTATCTTTCTGAGGAGCGAGGTGACCTAGGCATCGGGGGGGAGTCGGAGTAGCCTGTGGGAACATGTCACCAATATGAATACACACTATATTTATGCCTCGTAGGTAAATTATATCGTAAAACCAATATTTTCGGATATTCTTGGCAGTAGATGTTGATGTTACTGTCATACATAAGGTTATCTGTAAATATGTAAATGAATCTATACCCAGAAAAGCAATATAGCTATTAGTAAAGCATCATGTGAAAATTATATTGCCAAATTAGCTATAACATAAATATTACAGATATAAAATTAATTTCATACATTTAGCAGGGTTACATAAAGTATAGACAGAGCCAGACTGTATTGTGCAGTATAGATCACAGATCATGTGAGATCCACCAAGCTGCTGGCACATAGCCAGACTGGTTAGCAACATGCAGGAAGTAGACCTGTCCACTCGCCCAAGCTGGCGGTAGACGTGAGGCTGTAGAAGTATCGTTCATAAACAGCTGTACACCAACTAGGGGACTCAAAACACACAGCATGAAGTCCTTTGAGATCATACACTGAGTTAGCTCATGGGAGTTGCAACCTTTAATATTTAAAGTTTCTTACTAAATTAGTTACAAAAGTGAAGTATCTTATATAGAAATTAAGTATATTTTAATTTCATATTGTAGCCCAAATTCTTGCCGAGGAGTTTAGACAAAGCACAGAAACTGAATCTCGGCAGTATCCCAATATATAAGCCTCGGGAGTGAGGAGGAGCGAGTCAGACCAAGGGACATTATTCATACAAGAGGCTTATAAGGTATCCTGAAGGCGGTAGGCGAATGTGATGAGCATAGGACTGACATGTGTATGTGTCCTAAACAATATTGGTTGTAGTGTGCGTGTCTGTCTAAACTAAATCCCATATATAGTAAGAAACAGTTAATATGTTACGGTAGCAAGACATAAGACCATCATTCATTAAATTATGTGACACCTAATGAATTTTGTCTTCAGTGTTCTAGTTTAAGCGAAGCGGTACACTTAATACTGAATTAAATACTCGTTGACAGGAGAAATATTTAGTCTAGTGTATTCCACGAAACTGTACAGCGATGTGGTAACAAGAGAATCGAGTAGACTGGTAGATTAAGAGTTCAGGACAAGCAAGAGTCAGGATAACCTGTCTAGTAATGTATTTGTGTAACGTTTGAAAAGTATTTTTTTTTTAGCTCTGAGCCCGAACCGGGTCCAGGGTTCTTTGTTGTTTGTTCGCCAGGCTGTTGCTGCTGCTGCTGCGGCCGCCTCCAACCGAGGCAGGGTGACCCAAAAAGAAAGAAAATCCCCAAAAAGAAAATACTTTCATCATCATTCAACACTTTCACCTCACACATAATCACTGTTTTCGCAGAGGTGCCCAGAATACAACAGTTTAGAAACATACGCGTGTAAAGATACACAACATATCCCTCCAAACTGCTAATATCCCGAACCCCTCCTTTAGAGTGTAGGCATTGTACTTTCCATTCCCAGGACTCAAGTCCGGCTATATAAAAATAACCGGTTTCCCTGAATCCCTTCATTAAATATTACCCTGCTCACACTCCAACAGATCGTCAGGTCCCGAATACCATTCGTCTCCATTCACTCCTATCGAACACGCTCACGCACGCCTTCGGAAGTCCTAGCCCTTCGCTCACAAAACCTCCCTTACCCCTTCCTTCCAACCTTTTCGAGGACGACCCCTACCCCACCTTCCTTCCCCTACAGATTTAATGCTCTCCATGTCATTCTACTTTGATCCATTCTCTCTAAATGACCAAACCACCTCAACAACCCCTCTTCAGCCCTCTGACTAATACTTTTATTAACTCCACACCTTCTCCTAATTTCCACAATCCGAATTTTCTGCATAATATTTACACCATACATTGCCCTTAGACAGGACATCTCCACTGCCTCCAACCGCTTCCTCGCTGCTGCATTCACAACCCAAACTTCACACCCATGTAAGAGTGTTGGTACTACTATACTTTCATACATTCTCTTCTTTGCCTACATAGATAACGTTTTTTGTCTCACATATACCTCAATGCACCACTCACCTTTTTTTCCTCATCAACTCTATTATTAACCTCATCTTTCATAAATCCATCCGCCGACACGTCAACTCCCAAGTATCTGAAAACATTCACTTCTTCCATACTCCTCCTCCCCAATTTGATATCCAATTTTTCTTTATCTAAATCATTTGATACCCTCATCACCTTACTCTTTTCTATGTTCACTTTCAACTTTCTACCTTTACACACACTCCCAAACTCATCCACTAACCTTTGCAATTTTTTTTAGAATCTCCCATAAGCACAGTATCATCAGCAAAAAGCAACTGTGTCAATTTCCATTTTGTATTTGATTCCCCATAATTTAATCCCACCCCTCTCCCGAACACCCTAGCATTTACTTCTTTTACAACCCCATCTATAAATATATTAAACAACCATGGTAACATTACACATCCCTGTTTAAGACCTACTTTTACCGGGAAGTAGTCTCCCTCTCTTCTACACACCCTAACCTGAGCCTCACTGTCCTCATAAAAACTCTTTACAGCATTTAGTAACTTACCACCTATTCCATATACTTGCAACATCTGCCACATTGCTCCCCTATCCACTCTATCATATGCCTTTTCTAAATCCATAAATGCAATAAAAACTTCCCTACCTTTATCTAAATACTGCTCACATACATGCTGCAATGTAAACACCTGATCTACACATCCCCTACCCACTCTGAAACCTCCTTGCTCATCCGCAATCCTACATTCTGTCTTACCTCTAATTCTTTCAATTATAACCCTACCGTACACTTTTCCTGGTATACTCAGTAAACTTATTCCTCTATAATTTTTATAATCTCTTTTGTCCACCTTCCCTTCATATAAAGGGACTATACATGCTCTCTGCCAATCCCTAGGTACCTTCCCCTCTTTCATACATTTATTAAACAAAAATACCAACCACTCCAACACTATATCCCCCCCTGCTTTTAACATTTCTGTCATGATCCCGTCAGTTCCAGCTGCTTTACCCACTTTCATTCTACGTAATGCCTCATGCACCTCTCCCACACTCACATCCTGTTCTTCTTCACTCCTAAAAGATGGTATACCTCCCTGGCCAGTGCATGAAATTACCGCCTCCCTTTCTTCGTCGACATTTAAAAGTTCCTCAAAATATTCTCGCCATCTACCCAAAACCTCCATCTCCCCATCTACTAATTCCCCTACTCTGTTTTTAACTGACAAATCCATTCATTCTCTAGGCTTTCTTAACTTGTTTATCTCCAATTTTTTTTCTTATTTTTATTTAAATTTCTTGACAGTGCCTCTCCCACTCTATCATCTGCTCTCCTTTTGCACTCTCTCACCACTCTCTTCACCTTTCTTTTACTCTCCATATACTCTTCTTGTAACACTTCTGCTTTGTAAAACCTCTCATAAGCTAACTTTTTCTCTATTATCACACCCTTTGCTTCATCATTCCACCAATCACTCCTCTTTCCTCCTGCCCCCACCCTCCTATAACCACAAACTTCTGCCTCACATTCTAATACTGCATTTTTAAAACTATTCCAACCCTCTTCAACCCCCCCACTACTCATACCTGCACCAGTCCACCTTTCTGCCAATAGTTGCTTATATTTCACCCGAACTTCCTCCTCCTTTAGTTTAAACACTTTCACCTCCCTCTTACTTGTTGTTGCCATTTTCCTCTTTTCCCATCTACCTCTTACTCTAATTGTAGCTACAACTAGATAATGATCCGATATATCAGTTGCCCCTCTATATAATCCTGGAGCATACCCATCAACCTTTTATCCACAAATACATAATAGCTAAATTCAAATCCAAATACCTACAAAAACCTCTCACATTGATAAACATCTACAGAGTTCCACAATCAAACATTAGCCAATTTAGTCAAAACCTAGGAAGTATGATAACTGATGCACGCATGAACAAAGATCACTTACTACTCTCAGGTGACTTCAATATAAATCTCCTGCAAGACCAGGACCCACACGTTACTGAATTCACAAACACAATGAGTAACTGCATGTTGCTACCAACAGTAACAAAACCTACAAGAATTACAGAGACTAGTGTTTCCCTACTTGACCACATCTGGACCAACACCATATCCCCTTTAAAATCAGGCATAATTACAGATAATACCACAGACCACTACCCTACTTTCCTCATAACAACTCTTGGTAAAATACCCCAAGACACTACTAAAGTCACCTTCAGACTTCACAATGAGGCAACCATTAATAACTTCACAACAGCAGTAACAAACATTGACTGGCACACTGAGCTAGAAATCTATACAGATATTAACGAATGTTTTAATAATTTTCTAAAAAAGACCCAATACCTTTATAACAAGCACTGCCTTAAAAAAACTAAACAGATGACAGCTAAGAGACTGAACAGTCCCTGGCTAACACCCAGTATTCTCAAATCCATAAATACAAAACACCGATATGAAAAACAGTACAGAATAGGTCACATAACCAGAGACCAAACAAAACGTTACTCGTCAGTCCTAACCAGCCTGATAAGAAGGGCAAAAAAATTGTATTATGAGAACAGATTATCCAACTTACGAGGTGATATAAAAAAGACCTGGAAGACCCTATCAGAAATTCTGGGAACAAAAAAGATATCATGACATATCGAAATAAAATTAGCAAAATCAGATGAACCCCAACTCCCACCAACAGAAACAGCAAACAGACTCAATGATTTCTTCTCCACTATAGGTCAAAACCTTGCCAATAAAATCCCAAGCTCAGATACCCCACCAAATGACTACCTCACTGGCAACTACCCGAACACACTGTTCCTAGCTCCGACTAACCCATACGAAGTCTCCCTTATTATCAACGCACTCAAAAACAAGGCAGGAGATTTGAATACCTTACCACCCTTTATATACAAAAAAGCGTCACAAGTACTATCACCAATCATTGCAACACTCTTTAAACAAATCCATTGAATCCTCCACCTTCCCTACAGTTCTCAAAATAGCAAGGGTCACCCCGATCCATAAAGGAGGAGACCAAACAGAGTTGAATAACTATAGGCCAATATCCAATTTACACCTCTCATCTCAAAAATCTTCGAAAAATTAATTCATAAACGAATCTACTCCTACCTCATCTCCCAAAACATTCTCAACCCCTGCCAATTTGGATTCAGGCCTAATAAAAATACTAATGATGCTATTATACACATGCTAGAACATATATACACTGCAATAGAGAAAAAAGAAGTCCCACTGGGGATCTTCATTGACTTACGTAAAGCTTTTGATACAGTTGACCATGACTTGCTCCACGTAAAATTGTCACACTATGGTATTAGAGGGCACTCCCTCAACTACCTCAAGTCTTGGAAATAAATGGTATAAAATACCGACACAATGGTAATATAAACACAAATGCAGTATAATGTGATCCTTTATTGACTACGTTTCGCCCACACAGTGGGCGATTTCATCGACCTTGTTGAACTATGTGTTGGCTTTACGTGTTTCTCTTTCGAAAATCACCTCTTTCAGCAGACTTTTGGACTACCCATGGGTTCGCCACTCAGTGCAGTCCTGGCGAACCTATACATGGAACATCTAGAAGCCGAACGTTTCTCCACCATTATTCCTTCGTCTGTCACCTGGCTCCGTTATGTTGACATTCTCCTCATAACTCCTAAACGCTTCAACGTTCAAGCTCTCCAAGACAAGCTCAACCTGGTCGAGCCTTCAATCCAGTTCACACTTGAAGAAGAAGTCGACAACACTCTTCCTTTCCTTGATGTCCTGCTCTGCAAAGCTGACCACGAACTTCGTTTTAAAGTCTATCGAAAACCCACCAACCAAAACGATCTTCTCCACTTCTACTCTCACCACGACACCAAAACCAAACGTGGTGTAATTATAGGCTTCTTCCTGCGTGCACTCAGAATCTGCAGCAACGAGTTCCTTGAGGAAGAATGCACTATAATTGAACAAATATTTTCTAAACTCCACTATCCTCATCACTTCATCAGAGACTGCAGACGGCGAGCATTAAACATCTTCAACACACCCAGAGAAGACACTGCCGAGAAGAGATACATAGTCCTTCCCACCAACTCCATTGCCAAACATGTTTCCAACATCTTTGCCAAAACATCATTCCAAGTATCTACCTCCACAACCACGACCATCAAGGACATCACCAGTAGTAAGCAGGACAAGCCTCCATCCTCTGCAGGGGTATACATAATCCCTTGTAATGACTGCAACAAGTATACGTGGGCGAAACATCAAGGGACCTCCAAACACGTATTTCAGAACACCAATACGCAAGCAGGTCTGACGACACAAGGAATGCCTGCGTACAACACCGTAATTCACACAACCACTTGATAAACTACAGAAACTCAAGACTTATCGCCACAGAAGACAACACTCAATACCGAAGAATCCTGGAATCATCACTTATTTCTATATCCGACAACTTCAACCAGAATAGTGGCTTCTATAACATAGCTGAACCACTTGCCAAGAAACTTCTTCATCGCTACCCCACATAAGAACACTGTAGAAGGTCTGCTCACAAACTTATCCAATCTCCTTTCCAAGCTACCCAAGTTTTTAGACTCTACAACCCCACTCGGTACATCATCAGATGCAGCATTCTTCACCTGACCTCAGCCGGACTATAAATACTCGCGTTCCTTCCACCCCAGGTAGTTCTGTTTGTGACTTGAAAAAGCCCACTGTGTGGGCGAAACGTAGTCAATAAAGGATCACATTATACTGCATTTGCGTTTATATTACCTCAAGTCTTACCTCAGCAACAGAAGCCAATATGTGTACGCAAATGGGGCAAGCTCTTCCGCACAACCAATTACAGTTGGTGTCCCACAGGGAAGTGTCCTTGGCCCTCTTCTCTTTCTCCTATACATAAATGACCTACACTACATACGTCTTCTCTCACCCGAGCCCAGTCACGCTAGCCAATACTGTAAACACCGAATTACAGAAAATATCTACCTGGATGAGGACTAACAAACTTACACTAAACATTGACAAAACCTACTTCATTCAGTTTGGTAACAGAGCTACAGATGTACCTCTTAACATAACAATAAACGGATCACCTATCACAAAGCTAACAGAGGGAAAATTCTTAGGAATCCACCTCGATAATAGACTCAAATTTCATACACATATACAACAAATTTCTAAGAAAATTTCCAAGTCTGTAGGCATACTATCGAAGATACGGTACTATGTTCCACAGTCAGCCCTCCTGGCCCTTTATCACTCTCTTATTCACCCCTATCTACCTATGGAATTTGTGCAGGGGGCTCAACAACAATTAACCATCTCAGACCACTAATTACCCACCAAAAGGCTGCAGTTAGAATGATAACAAATTCTCACTACAGACAACACACTCCACCAATATTCAAAACATTCAAGCCTACTCACCATAACAAAACATCCATACTTACTATTGCACCTATTACATACATAGAACACTTAACTCTGATATTAACTCTCCCCTCAAACATCTCCTTGCCAACCTCAACAGAACACATGACCATAACACAAGGCACAGATCACTCTTTGATGTTCCTCGTGTCCATCTCACGCTATGCAAAAACTCAATGCACATAAAAGGCCCTAAAATCTGGAATTCATTACCTGTAAATATAAAAGAAACACTACCTGTTTTAAAATTCAAGTCTCTCTCAAAGATACTTACTCACTCAAAACCAAATAAATACTGAATAACTGAACCTTATAAATTGTATATCCTATATGTTACTCACAATTATATCACACAAATGTTAAACCTAGGACCCAATCTAACTTTATTACTTTTTTAAATACACTATCTAACAGAATACTCCATTCTACTGAATGTACAGCAATGCATGCAACCATATGACCTGTCTTTGTAATACTCACTTGTGCTTTATAGTTATCTGTTTACAATAATGTTTTATCACTGATTTCATCATTGCTTAGTTAATCTTAAGTTAATTTTAAGCCAGCCCGTAATGCTATGCATATAAGTGGCTTTGGCATGCTGCTCTTACCTGTATTTTTTGTACCTCTGTATGTATGCTTAAATTACTAAATAAATAAATAAATAAATAAATAAGAAACTACTTTCATTACATGCTACATCATACCTTGTATATTTATTTATCCTCTTTTTCATAAAATATGTATTACTTATTACCAAACCTCTTTCTACACATACTTCAATTAAAGGCTCCCCATTTTCATTTACCCTTGGCACCCCAAATTTACCTACTACTCCCTCCACAACATTTTTGCCCATTTTAGCATTGAAATCCTCAAACACCATTATGTATATTATATATATATATATATATATATATATATATATATATATATATATATATATATATATATATATATATATATATATATATATATATATATATATATATATATAAATTTATATTAATGAAGATTAGTCTTTTTTCACAGGATGAACCACATTTAATATCAATGTATAATGTAATATATATGATTGTTAGATAATATATATCATGTGAGTCTTCACACTTAAATAGCGAAAATAATGATCCTCGGATCAATATTTTAGACAGTAAATAAGGTCAGATTCGTGACCAGTACATCATGGCTCAGGGGCGGCTCACGCTTAAAAAAAATAGTTTAACCATCTGACAACATTTTGGTGTAAGTTCCATGTTTGTACGATGTTTTTATAGCGAAATAAAGTCACTACAACATTTCTTGTGGTGATACAACAAATAATATGCTTGAATTTTGAAGTGAATTTTCAAAGCATTTTACCGATTGTTTATTTTTTTTTGTATTATTCTTTCTAATATATTAAAATCACTATTTAGCATGGATACAAAGTGGGAGGTGCCATGACAAAGATAGAAACGCTGCTGGAAAGATTTATTAGAAGTGATGAGTCGCCATGACGCAAGAACGACCCGCTCACTGCACTCTAAAATGTTTTATAATTGCGCTGTTAATGACAATTTTGTTTATCTACCCATCACACTTATTCCAAAATGATATAAGACACGAGGTAAATAACACAGAAGAATGATAAAGACGCTCAAATGAATTAAAAATGACAAATTATACAGAGCAAAGAAAGCCTTGTGTATATTGCAGTATAGCACGAGATTGTAATGTTACGTTCTCTCTGGTCTCCTGACATTAAAGAAAACTATGTAACTCTGGGGTAACTATATAAGATAACTTTTATCGTGTACAGAGACTCCAAAATAGCCCGAGTGTCTCGATCCCCCCCCCTCTCCCCCAGGTAATCACCTTCGCTCGCATTTCTTGGATTATCTGAGAAGTTATTGAAATATCTGTTGTCAATGCACTATTAATAATGAACGGATTGAAAGGATTTTCACACCATACATAAAATAATGAATGTTTTACGAGCTGTTGAAAAGATTTTCGAAATATCCCCAGTATTTTTTTTATTTTTGTGGGGGTAAAGACAGATATTTTGCTAAATGTCAGAAACTTTCCAACTGTATTTTTTCTTTGGGGGGGGGATGAAGATAACGTATATTACAGCATTTCTTTCCATGATAAAATTGAATTAGCATTGTTGTATTAGTAGTAAGTGCCCAAAAAATTTTTGAGTGCCAGTATGTGCCAACAGGCTACCAAATTTAAATTTCAGTAATTTTTTTTTATTTGTTTGTTAACCGATCTTATTGAAACTTTGTCATAATAGCTTAAATGTACGCTTCTTAAAGTAGACCAAAAATGAACGAAATCGGACGAAAAATAAAAAATGGTGAAGTCGTCCCAACCAATTAGTCAGAAGCAACTTGTCTTCTGTACCAAATAAATATAAATATTGTAAATCAATGTTATCATGATGAGTTAAACACATATATACACACATGAAGGTATATTTCTCTCTGAGAGTTTATTATATCTCTGCTTTAGGGATTAAAGTATTTTTGTCTGGTGGTGAGAAGGTTACGTGCAGAGTTAATAACACTAGTGTGGTTGATGCTTTATATATCCCATTAACCAGCCAACCAGGTTATGCGCTAAATTCGAAAGGGTCTTACAGCAAATAAATATTGGAAAAGAAGTTTTTGTAACATCTAACCTACGGTTATCTAACCTATCCTCACTCAAAATTTTATAGTTACGTTAGGCTGGGTTAGGTTAGGTTAGGCTGGGTTAGGTTAGGTTAGGCTGGGTTAGGTTAGGTTAGGCTGGGTTAGGTTAGGTTAGGTTAGGTTAGGCTGAGTTAGGGTAGGTTACGTTATGCTGGGTTAGATTAGGTTAGGTTAGCCTGGGTTAGGTTAGGCTGGTTAGGTTAGATTAGGCTGAGTTAGGGTAGGTTAGGTTAGGCTGGGTTAGGGTAGGTTACGTTATGCTGGGTTAGATTAGGTTAGGTTAGCCTGGGTTAGGTTAGGTTAGGTTAGGTTAGGTTAGGTTAGGTTAGGTTAGGTTAGGTTAGGTTAGGTTAGGTTAGGCTGGGTTAAGTTAGGTTAGGCTGGGTTGGGTTACATAATTAAAATTGGTAATTAAATAAAAAGTTCAGTTTGATAAAAATATATAAGATGACACAACATAACTTACTGAAAATAAAAGAAATTATGTAATAAAAGAAAGTGAACTTTCTGAACGTTATGAAAATTATGTTCCAGGGAAAAATGTGATGAATATGTAATGTTGTAGCCATAGTTGGTATAGTGACTTATTGTTATAGCCATAGTTGATATAGTGACTTATTGTTGTAGCCATAGTTGATATAGTGACTTATTGTTGTAGCCATAGTTGGTATAGTGACTTATTGTTGTAGCCATAGTTGGTATAGTGACTTATTGTTATAGCCATAGTTGGTATAGTGACTTATTGTTGTAGCCATAGTTGGTATAGTGACTTATTGTTATAGCCATAGTTGATATAGTGACTTATTGTTGTAGCCATAGTTGGTATAGTGACTTATTGTTGTAGCCATAGTTGGTATAGTGACTTATTGTTGTAGCCATAGTTGGTATAGTGACTTATTGTTGTAGCCATAGTTGGTATAGTGACTTATTGTTCTAGCCATAGTTGGTATAGTGACTTATTGTTCTAGCCATAGTTGGTATAGTGACTTATTGTTATAGCCATAGTTGGTATAGTGACTTATTGTTGTAGCCATAGTTGGTATAATGACTTATTGTTATAGCCATAGTTGATATAGTGACTTATTGTTGTAGCCATAGTTGGTATAGTGACTTATTGTTGTAGCCATAGTTGGTATAGTGACTTATTGTTGTAGCCATAGTTGGTATAGTGACTTATTGTTGTAGCCATAGTTGGTATAGTGACTTATTGTTGTAGCCATAGTTGGTATAGTGACTTATTGTTGTAGCCATAGTTGGTATAGTGACTTATTGTTCTAGCCATAGTTGGTATAGTGACTTATTGTTATAGCCATAGTTGGTATAGTGACTTATTGTTGTAGCCATAGTTGGTATAGTGACTTATTGTTGTAGCCATAGTTGGTTTATAGTGACTTATTGTTGTAGCCATAGTTGGTATAGTGACTTATTGTTGTAGCCATAGTTGGTATAGTGACTTATTGTTATAGCCATAGTTGGTATAGTGACTTATTGTTGTAGCCATAGTTGGTATAGTGACTTATTGTTATAGCCATAGTTGGTATAGTGACTTATTGTAGTCACTGTATAGTGACTTACTGCTATAGTCATAGTATATGGCTTATTGTTTTAGTGGGTCACATTACAGTGACAGCTGGGCTGGAACACATGAGTGACAACTAGGTATAAACAGCATGCAAGTGACAACTATTCTAAAAATCTCTGGCCCACCTCACAGGTCCACTTCCATTGACAGGCCCGCTCACATGTGGCCATGTGTCTACCTGCTGCAGCTCTCAACATCTTCCACTCACTCCGGTGAAAAAGTCTCCATCTTAAAGCACCTTTATTAGTTTGATAAAGCCTATTGTGCAGGCGAAAAGTTTTTCAGCAATGATTGCGTGATGTTGCACATGCAACTTGAAGTCATCAACTTGTTGGTATTATATCTATGCTCTGATAATAAGTATCTTTATCTGTGCCTCGTAGGTATAACATAGTTTGAACTGCTTATAGCTAAGACTGTGGCCAAAGTCGGATTAAGATTTTGTAGGTCCCTGGGCTGCAGGTACTGTGAGGTCCCTGCGCTGCAGGTACTGTGAGGTCCCTGGGCTGCAGGTACTGTCAGGTCCCTGGGCTGCAGGTACTGTCAGGTCCCTGGGCTGCAGGTACTGTGAGGTCCCTGGGCTGCAGGTACTGTCAGGTCCCTGGGCTGCAGGTACTGTCAGGTCCCTGGGCTGCAGGTACTGTCAGGTCCCTGGGCTGCAGGTACTGTCAGGTCCCTGGGCTGCAGGTACTGTCAGGTCCCTGGGCTGCAGGTACTGTGAGGCCCCTGGGCTGCAGGTACTGTGAGGTCCCTGGGCTGCAGGTACTGTGAGGTCCCTGGGCTGCAGGTACTGTCAGGTCCCTGGGCTGCAGGCACTGTCAGGTCCCTGGGCTGCAGGTACTGTGAGGCCCCTGGGCTGCAGGTACTGTGAGGTCCCTGGGCTGCAGGAACTGTGAGGTCCCTGGGCTGCAGGTATTGCCAGGTCCCTGGGCTGCAGATACTGTCAGGTCCCTGGGCTGCAGGTACTGTCAGGTCCCTGGGCTGCAGGTACTGTGAGGCCCCTGGGCTGCAGGTACTGTGAGGTCCCTGGGCTGCAGGTACTGTCAGGTCCCTGGGCTGCAGGTATTGTCAGGTCCCTGGGCTGCAGGTACTGTCAGGTCCCTGGGCTGCAGGTACTGTCAGGTCCCTGGGCTGCAGGCACTGTCAGGTCCCTGGGCTGCAGGTACTGTCAGGTCCCTGGGCTGCAGGTACTGTGAGGCCCCTGGGCTGCAGGTACTGTCAGGTCCCTGGGCTGCAGGTACTGTGAGGTCCCTGGGCTGCAGGTACTGTCAGGTCACTGAGCTGCAGGTACAGTCAGGTCCCTGGGCTGCAGGTACTGTCAGGTCCCTGGGCTGCAGGTACTGTCAGGTCCCTGAGCTGCAGGTACTGTCAGGTCCCTGGGCTGCAGGTACTGTCAGGTCCCTGGGTTGCAGGTACTGTCAGGTCCCTGGGTTGCAGGTACTGTCAGGCCCCTAGGCTGCAGGTACTGTCAGGTCCCTGGGCTGCAGGTACTGTCAGGTCCCTGGGCTGCAGGTACTGTCAGGTCCCTGGGCTGCAGGTACTGTCAGGTCCCTGGGCTGCAGGTACTGTCAGGTCCCTGGGCTGCAGGTACTGTCAGGTCCCTGGGCTGCAGGTACTATCAGGTCCCTGGGCTGCAGGTACTGTCAGGTCCCTGGGCTGCAGGTACTGTCAGGTCTCTGGGCTGCAGGTACTGTCAGGTCCCTGGGTTGCAGGTACTGTCAGGTCCCTGGGCTGCAGGTACTGTCAGGCCCCTGGGCTGCAGGTACTGTCAGGTCCCTGGGCTGCAGGTACTGTCAGGTCCCTGGGCTGCAGGTACTGTCAGGTCCCTGGGCTGCAGGTACTGTCAGGTCCCTGGGCTGCAGGTACTGTCAGGTCCATGGGCTGCAGGTACTGTCAGGTCCCTGGGCTGCAGGTACTGTCAGGTCCCTGGGCTGCAGATACTGTCAGGTCCCTGGGCTGCAGGTACTGTCAGGTCCTTGGGCTGCAGGTACTGTCAGATCCCTGGGCTGCAGGTACTCTCAGGTCCCTGGGCTGCAGGTACTGTCAGGTCCCTGGGCTGCAGGTATTGTCAGGTCCCTGGGTTGCAGGTACTGTGAGGTCCCTGGGCTGCAGGTACTGTAGGGTCCCTGGGCTGCAGGTACTGTGAGGTCCCTGGGCTTCAGGAACTGTGAGGTCCCTGGGCTCTAGGTACTGTCAGGTCCTTGGGCTGCAGGTACTGTCATGTCCCTGGGTTGCAGGTACTGTCAGGTCCCTGGACTGCAGGTACTGTGAGGCCCCTGGGCTGCAGGTACTGTCAGGTCCCTGGGCTGCAGGTTCTGTCAGGTCCCTGGGCTGCAGGTTCCGTTAGGTCCCTGAGCTGCAGGTACTGTCAGGTCCCTGGGCTGCAGGTACTGTCACGTCCCTGGGCTGCAGGTACTGTCAGGTCCCTGGGCTGCAGGTACAGTCAGGTCCCTGGGCTGCAGGTAGTCAGGTCCCTGGGCTGCAGGTACTGTCAGGTTCCTGGGTTGCAGGTACTGTCAGGTCCCTGGACTGCAGGTACTGTGAGGCCCCTGGGCTGCAGGTACTGTCAGGTCCCTGGGCTGCAGGTTCTGTCAGGTCTCTGGGCTGCAGGTTCTGTCAGGTCCCTGAGCTGCAGGTACTGTCAGGTCCCTGGGCTGCAGGTACTGTCAGGTCCCTGGGCTGCAGGTACTGTCAGGTCCCTGGGCTGCAGGTACAGTCAGGTCCCTGGGCTGCAGGTAGTCAGGTCCCTGGGCTGCAGGTACTGTCAGGTTCCTGGGTTGCAGGTACTGTCAGGTCCCTGGACTGCAGGTACTGTGAGGCCCCTGGGCTGCAGGTACTGTCAGGTCCCTGGGTTGCAGGTTCTGTCAGGTCTCTGGGCTGCAGGTTCTGTCAGGTCCCTGAGCTGCAGGTACTGTCAGGTCCCTGGGCTGCAGGTACTGTCAGGTCCCTGGGCTGCAGGTACTGTCAGGTCCCTGGGCTGCAGGTACAGTCAGGTCCCTGGGCTGCAGGTAGTCAGGTCCCTGGGCTGCAGGTACTGTCAGGTTCCTGGGCTGCAGGTACTGTCAGGTCCCTGGGCTGCAGGTTCTGTTAGGTCCCTGGGCTGCAGGTTCTGTTAGGTCCCTGCTGCAGGTCTGTTAGGTCCTGCTGAGTTCTGTTAGGTCCTGGCCTGCGGTTCGTTAGGTCCTGGGCTGCAGGTTCTGTTAGGTCCCTGGCCTGCAGGTTCTGTTAGGTCCCTGGGCTGCAGGTTCTGTTAGGTCCCTGGCCTGCAGGTTCTGTTAGGTCCCTGGGCTGCAGGTTCTGTTAGGTCCCCAGTGATATTTTCAAATGGTAAAAAATTAATTACAACAGTCAATGGTTCATCATACACGTGGTGTAATAACATAGATAAATTTACAGCAGTAACTGAACACTTTCACTTAATCTCTGGAGTCTTTCCAGCTCCTGACTCCCACGCTTTATTCCAACTCTGACCAAGGGTAACACTTTGGTTGGGGATGGGATCATGGAAGGAATATTCTGGGGGTGCGGAAAATGGGAAGACTATGGTAGGGGTTTGGTGATACAGGAGACGGTGGCGTGAGACGGGAGTTAATATCTAAGAACCTTAGTGATATCAATTACCCCGGGGATGAATGAAGGTGCTGTGGATTAAGGGTCTGGAAGGAATGGGGTTGTGAGCAGTACCAAGTGTTACGTTCCTGTGTAAATTCCTCCACTTGATTCACACATGTGTAATTATAAATATATATTATTAGTTTAAGTTTTTAGTTTATACCATGTCTTAATGTGCTACATAGCATACCAACAAATGTGTGTGTCGTACCTGGGTTTGGGACGACACGTTCATGGTGTCCTCTGGGTTGATGAATGATGGGCAACTCTGTCTCCTCGTCTCCTCTGCTGCGCCGGTTACCATCTCTGTCATATCAAGTTATCTTTAACAATGTCTAAGCGGTTTGTTATCTTTGAAAATTTAACTTCTCTCTAAGTTACTCGTTTCCTTTATCTAAAATGATTTCTCCCCCTAGTTTTCTATTATTTTTCTAAGACTCTCAATTATTTAAAGTTTCTTAATAGTCAGTATTGTTATATTAATTCTGACCTTCAGTTATGTACTTTCGTCTGAGTTTCACTTCTCTTCAATTAACCATAATATTTTCTCACCACATTATCTACCACTTGTGTTTATATCTCTCATCTGTTACTTTGGTTCTTCCTTGTTCCTCAGGTTTACTTTGTTTCGCCTACATTAATATAATCATTTTAACTTAATTATCCCTTAGTTTTCAATTAATAATCCACAAAACCACCAGTTTCTAATATATTAAATCAAATAAACTCAGTTTTGTGTGTAAGTCAATAATCTACACTGTTCTCTTTTAAAAAAAAACTGAGAGAGTACACAATGTGTATTTTTAATATCTTGTGGCTTTGATTTTTAGTGCCTTGAGGATTGGTATTTAACACAGTCATAATTTTAATTTTTAAATTTAGGGTTCTGGGCCTCTAGTAGAGGCAACAGATAAGCCAAATGAAGACATAAACCAGATGAACTCCTGTTGACCCTTTTGAACTCTAATTCCTAGGCCTTTTGTGTATCCATATGCTCTTGCGTATTGTGCATAACATATCCATGCACAGGCTGGATATGTTATAAACAATAAACTAGCCGCCTCGACAACAATGTCTACTCGAAAATCCTAGCAGGACAACAAGTCCAGATATGTGACTGTACTGAAGTTGAGGAAGACTACAACTCAGTCTTATATTAAGCACTCAGCACCACAAGTGACACAACTGACAGTCTTATATTAAGCACTCAGCACCACAAGTGACACAACTGACAGTCTTATATTAAGCACTCAGCACCACAAGTGACACAACTGACAGTCTTATATTAAACACTCAGCACCACAAGTGACACAACTGACAGTCTTATATTAAGCACTCAGCACCACAAGTGACACAACTGGCAGTCTTATATTAAGCACTCAACACCACAAGTGACACAACTGACAGTCTTATATTAAGCACTCAGCACCACAAGTGACACAACTGACAGTCTTATATTAAGCACTCAGCACCACAAGTGACACAACTGACAGTCTTATATTAAGCACTCAGCACCACAAGTGACATAACTGACAGTCTTATATTAAGCACTCAGCACCACAAGTGACACAACTGACAGTCCTTATATTAAGCACTCAGCACCACAAGTGACACAACTGACAGTCTTATATTAAGCACTCAGCACCACAAGTGACACAACTGACAGTCTTATATTAAGCACTCAACACCACAAGTGACACAAATGACAGTCTTATATTAAGCATTCATCGCCCCAAGGTCACAACTTGGTCATATATTAAGCACTCAACACCACAACTTACTGTCTAACGTCAAGGTGAGGATGATGGTCCCTGACGGAGGGTCTGTGACTCTCCTCTGGCATAATGTCTTCCCTCTCCAGGGCGTACTTGTTGAACACTACTGCAACTCGTCCTTCATCCTGCACAAACAAATACAGTTAATTCAACATTCAGTAGTAGCAACATCTGGCTGTTGTTTATTACTTATTAAAATAAGCGACATTAAAAAGTCTCAAACTCCTCTAACTAGAACGACATGATTTGCGACATCCTCTATTTACTAATAGTTCTGTATGCTTAGTGGATATCTCCTGTAATAACACAAAATGTGGTGTGATGTAATAATTTGCTTTCAAATGAATAACAACCCTAGGACTGGAGTGTGTGTGTGTGTGTGTGTGTGTGTGTGTACTCACCTAGTTGAGGTTGCGGGGGTCGAGTCCGAGCTCCTGGCCCCGCCTCTTCACTGATCGCTACTAGGTCACTCTCCCTGAGCCGTGAGCTTTATCGTACCTCTGCTTAAAGCTATGTATGGATCCTGCCTCCACTACATCGCTTCCCAAACTATTCCACTTACTGACTACTCTGTGGCTGAAGAAATACTTCCTAACATCCCTGTGATTCATCTGTGTCTTTAGCTTCCAACTGTGTCCCCTTGTTACTGTGTCCAATCTCTGGAACATCCTGTTTTTGTCCACCTTGTCAATTCCTCTCAGTATTTTGTATGTCGTTATCATGTCCCCCCTATCTCTCCTGTCCTCCAGTGTCGTCAGGTTGATTTCCCTTAACCTCTCCTCGTAGGACATACCTCTTAGCTCTGGACTAGTCTTGTTGCAAACCTTTGCACTTTCTCTAGTTTCTTTACGTGCTTGGCTAGGTGTGGGTTCCAAACTGGTGCCGCATACTCCAATATGGGCCTAACGTATACGGTGTACAGGGTCCTGAACGATTCCTTATTAAGATGTCGGAATGCTGTTCTGAGGTTTGCTAGGCGCCCCATATGCTGCAGCAGTTATTTGGTTGATGTGCGCTTCAGGAGATGTGCCTGGTGTTATACTCACCCCAAGATCTTTTTCCTTGAGTGAGGTTTGTAGTCTCTGACCCCCTAGACTGTACTCCGTCTGCGGCCTTCTTTGCCCTTCCCCAATCTTCATGACTTTGCACTTGGTGGGATTGAACTCCAGGAGCCAATTGCTGGACCAGTTCTGCAGCCTGTCCAGATCCCTTTGTAGTTCTGCCTGGTCTTCGATCGAGTGTATTCTTCTCATCAACTTCACGTCATCTGCAAACAGGGACACCTCAGAGTCTATTCCTTCCGTCATGTCGTTCACAAATGTGTGTGTGTGTGTGTGTGTGTGTGTGTGTGTGTGTGTATCTGAGAGCAGAGGATGAGTGACATCTCTTAAACCTGGCTCTTAACTCTTATCAAGCAGCTTCACTGGTTCCTGGCTGCTGGACTCAAACATACCTACTCTTAAAACTGTATATAGTGTTTGCTTTCACCATTCTTTATTCACTTCCCCACTACCATAATAAATTGCAGGGAGCGGAAAGAACAGTAGTGGTGGAATTATGGAAAAATTTCCGACTGTAACGGTGGCCTTAGCGGAAACCATCAAGATTTCTAAGTAGCTATGCAATTTTCTAGGTGGTCAGAGTATTAAAATAAATTTAATAATAAGGACTTAAAAATAAGTATATCGGCTTTTTGCCGATGATACAGTGCTTTTGGGAGATTCTGAACAGAAGTTACAAAGGCTGGTGGACGTATTTAAAACGGAATGTAAAAGAAGGAAATGAAAAATGAATATGGGAATGAGCAAGGTGATGAGGATAACAAAAAATTTGGGTAATGGAAGACTGGATATCTTACTGGAAGAAGGGAGTATGGAGGAAGTAATGTGTTCACATATTATGGAATGGACTTGTTGGTGGATTTGTTGTTGGATTTGTGTATGAAAGATGAGGTGAACCATAGATCTGACGAAGGGAGAAAGGTGGGTGGTGCACTGAATCGTCTTTGGAGATAAATAACGTTATCCATAGAATCAAAAAGGGGAATGTATAAGAGTATAGAGGTAAACACGCTGTTATACGGGTGTGGAGCATCAGTGGTGAGCGTTGCAGCGAGGAGGAGGCTGGAAGCACCGGAGACGTCGTGTCTGTGAGCAATGTGTGGTGTGAACATTAAGCAGAGAATTCGTAGTTTGGAGATTATAAAGACACTTGTACAACATTTCGGTATATTTTTACTGGAAACGTTTCTCCACCAAGTGGCTGATTCAGTTAAATGTAGAGAAGAATGGTAGAAGTTGGAGTCGATGCGTTCAGTCCATCACTACTGATAAAAATAAAGAATATGTGCTGAGATGGGGCTTATATACTGCTGAGAGGTGAGGTGAAGCAGTGTTAGACTGCGTTACCAATTAAAAAACCCACTAGTGGGTGCCACTGGTGACTCCATGTACCACTTTTTCACTTCAGCAGTCTGCAGTAAGTAAGCCCCTTCTCGGTGCATATGCTGTACTTTTATCAACATTGATGGACTAAACACATCGACTCCAGGCTGAGGGACTGATTACCTCAAACTCCTACTAATCTTTTACCATTCTTCTCTGTATTGCACTGTAGAAGCCGCTGGCTGGCGAATTGTTTCCAGTATAAAGATACCCAAATGTAGCACTAATATTTAATGTATCAACTTGTCGGTTTTCTAAAGAGATTAGAAGGAAGTGCGAGGTTATTAAATGCGTTATCCAGAGAGCTGAGGCGGTTTGTACATTTAGAAAGGATGGAGCAAAACAGGATAGCTTGGAGTGTGTATAAATCTGTGGTGGACGGAATGAGAGGTTGAGGTTGTCCTGGGAAAGGTTGGAAGAAGGGTGGGGGGGGGTGGAAGGAGGAATAGAATGAAAACATGGACATCAAACAGGTGTGTGTATGTTAAATATGAATGAGTGGAATCAAGTGGTTTTTATGACTTAAAGGGTTGCTGGAATGAAAGGATTCAGGGAAAACTTGTTAGCCGCACTTGAGTTCTGGAGGTGGAAGTACAATACTTACATTCTGAAGGAGGGATGAGGATATTGCAATTTGGATGACAAAAGAATGATTGAGTGATGACGAAAGTGCTTCTTCTCTTTTGGGTCACCATATCTCTCTTTCTCTCTCTCTCTCTCATAATATGTCTTAGTTTCTGCCTTCATAATCTGCCTTCAGATTATATAATCTGGGGTCTATTCTTTTCATAAGAGTTTGCTACGGTCATCTGCCAATCATCCAACTGTGGTGTTACCCTGCTACTCTTGTCAGTGTCACAACAGCTGTTGTTCTGTGATGTTATTCCTGTAAGCGTACTCCGTGAGTGAATGTGGTTTCGCCAAACTCTCTTCTTCGATTCATGACTACTGCTGAAATTCATGATGGATATTACACCTAGGAAGCGTGGAAATATTGTAGTTCTTAGAAAACATGCTGATTTGAGTATCAGACAGATCGCCGAAAATTTGAGCCTAGCAAAGTAAACTGTTGGTTCGATTCTGAAGACAGCTGACGACACTGGTGATTGTGGAGCGCTGTGTTGAAAACTTTCTTGAAGAAAACGCAAGACAACACCTCACGATGGCAAGGTTATCATGAGAAACAGTATTAAGGATCCTAAGAAAACCAGCAAAGATCAATGAAGAGATTTGGCTTCAGTTGGCGTAAATGTTGATTCTTCATCTGTTCGATGAAGGCTTCTGGAAGTTGGCTGAACTGAGAGAGAACCAATAAAGAACAATTGTCTTTACTGACTGCTGTTATGAAGTAAAAACAGCTGCGGTGGGCACTTGATCAGATGTGGTGCATTTTGAAGTATATGACTGCAGATCAGTGGTAGTGAGACGGAGCAGAGGTAAACCTCTTCGGAATACACACATTCAACAAGCGCCAAAACACCCACTTAAGATGTTTTGGGGTAGTCTTACTGCTAAAGGCCCTGGACGTCTTGTTATTGTTGAGGGAACGATGAACAGTTACAAATACAAGGCAATCCGGGCAACTAACTTGATTCCCATTGTGGATAGAAACTTTCCGGAAGATGAAGGTATATTCCAGTAGTATCTTGCTCCATGCCACACTTTCAGAAAAATGCTGACATTCTTCGAGGAGAATGGGGTAAGTGTTCTAAATTGGCCTGGAAACCCTACTGATCTCAATCTAATTGAGAATATGTGGGCAATAACCAAACACAGGATCACGAAACAACAGCTGAAGTGAGGAAAAGCTAATTGCTACTGTTATTAGGACCTGGTACCAAGACGAAGAACTTGTCAAAATTTGTTCAATATCGGACGATTCTATGTCAAAGTGTGTAGCAATGATCACAAAAGCAAAGGATAGTCACATCTATTATTAAACCAATTATCTGTAATATTGCCGTATATTTTTCAAATGAATATTAATTTTCCAAATAAATGTCTTGGTGGGAGACGACTAGTGTGTCGCAATTAATATGCGACATACCAATCGTCTTGAAGCAAGGAAGGGTGATCCAGAAAAGAAGAAACAGTTTCACCATCAGTCACACCATCACTGTCTTGCCAGAGACGTGCCGACACTGCACTCTAGATGCCCTTGAAAATTGCAAATATTCATAAATAAATATTACACGTTTATATATTGAGGCACCACCTCCAGAAATAACTTGGGAGAAGTACATTCTCCGAGTTATCAGCGCGGGTGTGTTATCTTCTCCTAACAACCCCATCTCCCCCATTCCCCTTTTAAAATATAAAAAAATATTCTGATAGATTGTTCATCATACAACATAAATGCCATTAATACCTCTTTGTGCGGCGGCGTCAGATGATCGGAACCTTTAGAGTTCTGTGATGATCTTGTGAAGTGGCTGCGCTTCAGACGGTCGGTTGCTGTGTATCCCCCGCATGTCTGCATCAACCATGTCATCGTCTATCCTGCAACACAATGCTACACTGAACCAGCCAATAAGTAGGCTGCAAGAAAGGCCTAGTTACCCTTTAATATGTAATTATAAACTAAAACAAAATAAGGGAACTTTGAATTTCATATTTCTTAAGATATTCATTGATCTATTATTAATATTAAAATATAATTTATTCTTAATGTAATGAACTGAAGGAAATTCGTTGTCTTAGAATTGAGTTAAACGAAATTTAAAAAAATGATGACAACCTTGAAAATAAATTGAAAGAAATTTTCTTTGGTTTACTGACAGAAAGAATACTCAGGATATAGAATAAATATTTGTGATTTTATATGAACAACTGTTGACTTAATATTAGTGTAAGAAGTGTTTGAGATTAATTTAGAATAAAAAGTGGGATATGAAATGTGGATAAAAGGGAGTCAGTGTTGAGCAGCTGTGAGACAGTGGTGGGCAGCTGTGAGACAGTCAGTGTTGAGCAGCTGTGAGACAGTCAGTGGTGGGCAGCTGTGAGACAGTCAGTGTTGAGCAGCTGTGAGACAGTCAGTGGTGGGCAGCTGTGAGACAGTCAGTGTTGAGCAGCTGTGAGACAGTGGTGGGCAGCTGTGAGACAGTCAGTGTTGAGCAGCTGTGAGACAGTCAGTGGTGGGCAGCTGTGAGACAGTCAGTGTTGAGCAGCTGTGAGACAGTGGTGGGCAGCTGTGAGACAGTCAGTGGTGGGCAGCTGTGAGACAGTCAGTGGTGGGCAGCTGTGAGACAGTCAGTGGTGGGCAGCTGTGAGACAGTCAGTGGTGGGCAGCTGTGAGACAGTCAGTGGTGGGCAGCTGTGAGACAGTCAGTGGTGGGCAGCTGTGAGACAGTCAGTGGTGGGCAGCTGTGAAACAGTCAGTGGTGGGCAGCTGTGAGACAGTCAGTGGTGGGCAGCTGTGAGACAGTCAGTGGTGGGCAGCTGTGAGACAGTCAGTGGTGGGCAGCTGTGAGACAGTCAGTGGTGGGCAGCTGTGAGACAGTCAGTGGTGGGCAGCTGTGAGACAGTCAGTGGTGGGCAGCTGTGAGACAGTCAGTGTTGAGCAGCTGTGAGACAGTGGTGGGCAGCTGTGAGACAGTCAGTGGTGGGCAGCTGTGAGACAGTCAGTGGTGGGCAGCTGTGAGACAGTCAGTGGTGGGCAGCTGTGAGACAGTCAGTGGTGGGCAGCTGTGAGACAGTCAGTGGTGGGCAGCTGTGAGACAGTCAGTGGTGGGCAGCTGTGAGACAGTCAGTGTTGAGCAGCTGTGAGACAGTCAGTGGTGGGCAGCTGTGAGACAGTCTGTGGTGGGCAGCTGTGAGACAGTCAGTTGTGGGCAGCTGTGAGACAGTCAGTGGTGGGCAGCTGTGAGACAGTCAGTGGTGGGCAGCTGTGAGACAGTCAGTGGTGGGCAGCTGTGAGCCAGTCAGTGGTGGGCAGCTGTGAGACAGTCAGTGGTGGGCAGCTGTGAGAAAGTCAGTTGTGGGCAGCTGTGAGACAGTCAGTGGTGGGCAGCTGTGAGACAGTCAGTGGTGGGCAGCTGTGAGACAGTCAGTGGTGGGCAGCTGTGAGACAGTCAGTGGTGGGCAGCTGTGAGACAGTCAGTGGTGGGCAGCTGTGAGACAGTCAGTGGTGGGCAGCTGTGAGACAGTCAGTGGTGGGCAGCTGTGAGAGAAACATGTTGAAGACTACAACACAGAGTAGTTGAGATTTCCACTGATTTTTAAGAAATGGAACGGCTGGTGTGTCATTCCATGGCCAGTGCGTTAACCACTGGGTCAGCTGGCTTTACTAAACTTGATCTAACTAGGTATAGTAAGTTCTCACTTAACGTCGTTTTATTATAACGTCGATGAGAAAAAATAAATTCTTGGCCAGGAATATTTATTCCTTGATTTAACTCTGTTGTAATGAACGCTAACGGTGCACTGTGCACATCTGATACTTATAACAATTAGTCTATGGTATAATTGGTTTCGTTATACATCTTTTCACCTAAGTTGCAGTTTCCAAGAACCTCTCGACAACGTTAAGTGAGGACTTACTGTATATAGAGACTGATTATCTCGAACTCCTCCTTATCTTGAGCAAAATGAGATAATTATTTTGTGGGAGAGAGACATTGTTGTGGAAAAACAGCTGGTTTAGCGTCATATTAAAATGATAACAGTGGACAAGTGATTGAATAATACTAAGAAATAAATTTCATATTTAGGTTTATATGTAGTAAAAGAGTGATGAAGCAATGTAAAAAGAGAGCAAATGAGAGAGTGGGTGAGATGTTATCAACAAATTTTGTTAAAAATAAGAAAAAGTTTTGGAGTGAGGTTAATAAGTTGAGGAAGCCTAGAGAACAAATGGATTTGATGGTTAAAAATAGAGAAGAGTTATTAAATGGAGAGTTATAGGTACCAGGGAGATGGAGGGAATATTTTGAGGAATTGTTAAATGTTGATGAAGATAGGGAAGCTGTGATTTCGTGTATAGGGCAAGGAGGAATAACATCTTGTAGGAGTGAGGAAGAGCCAGTTGTGAGTGTGAGGGAAGTTCGTGAGACAGTAGGTAAAATGAAACGGGGTAAGAGAAGTGAATGCTCGGATGTTGGCAAGAGGTGTGGGGATAAAAGATAAAGAATCTAACACAGAGTGGGAGTTGTCACAGTTGCTCTTTGCTGATGACACTGTGCTTTAGGAAGATTCTGAAGAGAAGTTGCAGAGGTTCGTTGATGAGTTTGGTAGGGTATGTAAAAGAAGGAAGTTAAAAATGAATATAGGAAAGAGTAAGGTGATGAGGATAACTAAAAGATTAGGTGACGAAAGATTGGATATCAGATTGGAGGGAGAGAGTATGGAGGAGGTGAATGTGTTCATATATTTGGGAGTGGATGTGTCAGCAGATGGGTCTATGAAGGATGAGGTGAATAATAGAACTGACGAGTTGAAAAAGGTGAGTGGTACAAAGTGAGTGGAGACAAAGAACTTTATCCATGAAAGCAAAGAAGGGAATGTATGAGAATATAGTTATACCAACGCTCTTGTATGGGTGTGAATGTTGCAACAAAGAGAAGGTTGGAGGCAGTGGAGATGTCATGTATAAGGGCAATGTGTGGTGTGAATATAATGCAGAGAATCTGTAGTTTGGAGATTAGGAGGAGGTGTGGGATTACTAAAACTGTTATCCAGAGGGCTGAAGAGGGGTTATTGAGATGGTTTGGACATGTAGAGAGGGTGGAACAAAATAGAGTGATTTCGAGAGTATACAAATCTGTAGTGGAGGGAAGGAGGGGTAGAGATCGGCCTAGGGAAGGTTGGAGGGAGGGGGCAAAGGAGTTTTTCTGTGTGAGGGGCTTGGACTTCCAGCAAGTGTGCGTGAGCGTGTTAGACGTGAATTGAGACAAATGGTTTTTAGGACTTGACACGCTGTTGGAGTGTGAGAAAGGTAACAATTTTGAAGGAATTCACTGAAATTGGCAGGCCGGACTTGAGTCCTGGAGATGAAGTACAGTGTCTACACTCTGACGGAAGGGTGGTAATGTTACAGTTTTATAACTAGTGTAAGCGTGCCTCTGGCAAGACAGTGATGGAGTGAATGATGATGAAAGTTTTACTTCTTCGGACCACCTGCCTTGGTGGGAAACGTCCGATGTATTAATAAAATAATAAATATGTACTCTAACTGACATAAAATCAGTAAATAAGATATTATAACGTACACAATTGAAAAAAATCAGGAAGATAAAAAAATGAGTGTTTGACTCCGTAAGAACAGTCTTATTGGATAAGATGTTTATCTATGTCTGGTTATTACTTAGTAGTGGATAAAGGAAAATAAGAAAAAAATGATACAAAATGATAAAAGAAGAGATAAATTGATGAAAAGGATATGAAAAAAATGTTTAGTATGCAATGTTAGACGTGGAAGAAGAGAGAAAGGCTGCAAGGGCGATGGAAGAGTACAGAAGAATGTCAAGTGAAAGAATATTTATGGGAAAACATTCTTACTTGGAATTATACTAATTAAGAGGAGCCGCCCAGCTGATAAAATACTGAACCATAAGTAACTGGTGACTCAGATTATTATAAACAATAAAACTGCCACTTGTCAGCAGCTCCAATGTTTTGCAGTTTCTGCTACGATGCTTAATTTTGTTGTCATCCTCATTTAATTTCAAGCCAGAACAATTCAAAATTACTAACAGTCAGAACTTTGCAGTAGGATGATTGACGGGGTTCGCTCTCCTCTTCCAAAAACAATGACTCAACAATGATAAAAACAATGACAAATATCATTATAATATTGTTATGAGGAGTATTACTTAAGTAACTTTTAGCCCAGGTACAACGAAAATAAAATTTAACAGCATATGACAACGGTATTCAACACGAGTGGGCTAGCTGGCCAGTTGCTAACGCGACGGTCTGGAGTATTGAGACTCTGATCGCGGGTTCTATCTCCGTCCGTGGTATGGTTTGACTTGGACTTGCCCAGCATGGGCCAGTAGGGCTGCCCCACTGCCATCTCTTATGTTGTTAGGTAAGACACATATGCAACAGTTAGGTATCTTTATTTCGAAACGT
The DNA here is from genome assembly GCF_026875155.1 of Cherax quadricarinatus. Classification (NCBI taxonomy): domain Eukaryota; kingdom Metazoa; phylum Arthropoda; class Malacostraca; order Decapoda; family Parastacidae; genus Cherax; species Cherax quadricarinatus. Next base: position 23,417,197 of record NC_069467.1, read on the forward strand.
TTCGAAATAAACGTTTCGAAATAAAGATACCTAACTGTGGCATATGTGTCTTACCTAACAACCTGTCGGTATATTATACCATTTTAATGTTCAGTCTCTTATGTTCTTACGTCAGCTTACCTATGTGGCCGATGTGAGGCAGTCTCACCCTTTAAAAAAAAGTAGAATTGAATTACAATATTTATTTTTAAAGGGGTGGAGAATATATACAGTGTATGTACAATAAGGCAAATACAAGCAAGAGAGACGGTGAGAACCGTAGCGACCAGACTTGAAGGTAAGTCTGCCAAGGTCTATTCCCGGGCTTCTTCGTGATTGGCTGGTTGAACAAAGGTACTAGCATAACGATGGGGCCCTACTCGTTATACCCTTAGCACCTGGTTCACTGGTCGGGAGGGCAGCCTATATGGGTGTGTGTTATACGCCGAATAAAATGAAACACTCTTAGCAAGCTACTGGCTGGCGAAACGTTTCCTCAATAAAGATTCCCAAATCTTGCACATGTGTCTCATTCTTCACGGTAAGGTTAGGTAAGGTTAAATACGTTAGGTAAATGGACTCGGATGCAACTAATGTGGCATTTTATTGTGGCAACGTCAGGCTCTTCAGGAGCTTTGTCAAGGCGAGGCACAACGCGTACAGCACAAGAACTCATCCAATCATATAATGAGATTCAGTGACGGCCACCTAGTGAACAAAAAAGCAAACTTCCTCAGACGTAAATATCTTGAATCATCTTTAACAGCCATTTCAGACACCATTAAACAAAATGAAAGTAATTTCATCATTTCGGGGTTATTAGCCAGAATTATACTCATAACAATAAACCCTTCTATCACTTAGCAACCTAATGTTACCTCCACTCATTCTACCACTACTACTACTATTACTACTACTACCACTACTCACATCCACGAGAGAGGTACACTGAAGCACATGGCTTCTTCCGAGAGGAAGAGGTCCCACTGTTCCAAGGACACAACCAAGGACTCGGATTCAGAAATGTGAGGCGCAGTTCTGGCGAAGAAACTGTGAGACCATTCACTGGACTCATAGGACAGCGATACAAGTGAAATCAGCCTGGCCAGTGAAACAGGTATGAATGAAGAAATGCCCATCTCAACCACAGAAATATCTCATGGAGAAGGTGGGCAGGAAACACGATCTTTAAAGTCCAAAAGGAGGCTCACTGTTTCCTTGCAGATCAGTCAAGTTAAACCATCCGTTGGCAACAAATTCTGATTCATCAACAAAGAACACCTCGTATTCTGCTATAATTTACCTGGAGACAATTCGTCCTGAAGATATCAGTGTCCCCAAACCGGAGAGTTTATTCTCATTCCCCGAAACATAAGAGTCCTATGAAGTACTGCAGAAGGTGAACGACTTCGAATCATAACTTTTTCTCACTGAACTTAAATACACAGAGCGGATGACAAAAGTCGTATTAATGCGCTATCCGCTAGACATGCCTCTGGATGCAATCCATACCATGGAAAACATCGAGAAAGCTGAGCGGCTCCGAGCCAAGAAGGACGGCAACGTTCCTACGAGTCAGGTCTTGATCCAGCATAAATGAAGTGCTTCAGGTGCCAGAGGTACAACTATCTCAGCGCTTGATGTCACTTTTAAGAATTATAAGTCATCTGCAGCGGTTCTCTCTCAACCAAGGACTGCTGGATAAACTAAAAATCAGGAGAGGCTACGGAACCCTCGGTGTCCGAACTGCGGCAAGAAACATCATACCTGGAACCTGCGCTTTATTCAATCCATCACAATTATATTTCAACAACTGATTTCCATGTAAACTTGACTTTTGCGGTGACTGTAACAATTAAATTTTCTTACACGTGTGAAAAGAGTATTAGAATTCTGGCCCGACAGAGGTTATGTATATGTTGCTGTAATTATAAATTCAGTTTCCCGAGACTTTCCACAGGAAACAAAGAATATACTTACTGAGAATTATATACATGTATTTCTCAACGTATATTAAGTGCCAGTTGACTTCGTTGTAACTTTAATGATTCTCATGTAGTCGATAGACTTTAAACCCAGAAATTCAACCAATCTGAATAAATTTTGCTACACTGTGTCAAGAAAGGGATTTAGTTGACAAAACTAATACTCCTCAGGGAATGAGCTCCTTGACAATGTGGTAAAATATTTGACAAAAACACTCTGACATTGTATTTGTAGTGTATTGAATTTGTTGCATATAAACATAAAGTCACGTAGGTTCACACAAAGAATACATTTTAGTAAATGTAGAAATGCATACTAGATCTAAGCCTACACAGGAATAATATACATATAGTACAAGAGCTACCAATAATAACTAACTTTACAAATTTCAACCAATAGTTAATTGTCTTTCATTACCTGAAACGACCCGGCTCCTCATTGGTGGATTGCTCACTTGCACTCATAGTCCGAAAAGGAGCGTACTCAGTTGTACTCATGGTCAGCGTGGGAGAGACATACTCACTTGTACTCATGGTCAGAGGCGATATTCATTTGTACTCGTGGAGGGAGTAGGAGAAAACTCAGAGTAGGAGGTTACTCACTTATACTCATGGTCAGAGTAAGACGCAGTGTAGAAGGCAGAGTCGCTGAGGTGAGAATCTGCAGACTTTTCTGAGGCTCTGTTGGACCTCCTGAAGGAGGAGGAGTGAGTGCGGGAGCCTCCGCCGTGGTGACTGTGGTACCTTGATGGGATAGGAAAGGAACACAGGTCAGGGAGCCCAAACCATACACTACAGTTCTACTCTGCCTGCACTCCTCTTACTGTTCTATCCAGTCCAGTGGACAGGTGAGAGTGTCATGGATTGTGTGGCACATACAAGAAACTCAAACCACTGGTAGACATTGTGGAGGATATTCTATAGGTTGGGGATATTTTTACATTTACCCTCTGGGAGCCTTGCTATTTTTCCATGATGATTGCTAGCGTCCATCCCATTCGAAATTGCTAATAGATGCTATTATTCTATTCTTTATTTGTAACAAATTGGATTACCCATTTAAAGAAAGCATAAACTACTATATAGAAAAATCTAATTTAATGCAACCAAATTTATCCTAATCAAACTTAGTGAAATTCGATATACCAGTAACCCGTAGAAGGTGTTTATGTGAATAACAGAAAAAGTTGATTAAATTTTCCTTATTTTAGCAACCAAACTTTAATATTATTTGTTCATGCATTAATTGTTTCAGCAGATATATATCTAGACTCCAGGAGCTGAACAATCCTCTAGACTCCAGGAGCTGAACAATCCTCTAGACTCCAGGAGCTGAACAATCCTCTAAACTCTAGGAGCTGAAGAAACCTCTAGACTCCAGGAGTTGAAAAAACCTCTAGACTCCAGGAACTGAACAAACCTCTAGACTCCAGGAACTGAACAAACCTCTAGACTCCAGGAACTGAACAAACCTCTAGACTCCAGGAACTGAACAAACCTCTAGACTCCAGGAGTTGAACAATCCTCTAGACTCCAGGAGCTGAAGAAACCTCTAGACTCCAGGAGCTGAAGAAACCTCTAGACTCCAGGAGTTGAACAATCCTCTAGACTCCAGAAGCTGAAGAAACCTCTAGACTCCAGGAGCTGAAGAAACCTCTAGGCTCCAGGAGTTGAACAATCCTCTAGACTCCAGGAGCTGAAGAAACCTCTAGACTCCAGGAGCTGAAGAAACCTCTAGACTCCAGGAGTTGAACAATCCTCTAGACTCCAGGAGCTGAACAAACCTCTAGACTCCAGGAACTGAACAAACCTCTAGACTCCAGGAACTGAACAAACCTCTAGACTCCAGGAGTTGAACAATCCTCTAGACTCCAGGAGCTGAACAATTCTATAGACTCCAGGAGCTGAACAATCCTCTAGACTCCAGGAGCTGAACAATCCTCTAGACTCCAGGAGCTGAACAATCCTCTAGACTCCAGGAGCTGAACAATCCTCTAGACTCCAGAAGCTGAACAAACCTCTAGACTCCAGAAGCTGAACAAACTTCTAGACTCCAGAAGCTGAACAATCCTCTAGACTCCAGGAACTGAACAAACCTCTAGACTCCAGGAGCTGAACAAACCTCTAGACTCCAGAAGCTGAACAAACTTCTAGACTCCAGAAGCTGAACAAACTTCTAGACTCAAGAAGCTGAACAAACCTCTAGACTCCAGGAGCTGAACAATCCTCTAGACTCCAGGAGCTGAACAATCCTCTAGACTCCAGGAGCTGAACAAACGAGGGTAGCTAGCAGTAAGTCTGACAAGCTCACACACATGCTAAAGAATTACAAACTTGTACTTGAGGTCGCAGCAATAAATAACGAGGAACCTGATTCAGAAGTATGTGACTTGGTTCACACTACCTGCCGTCTGATGACTGACGACGTGGTTGAAGAACACATTTGATGTTGTTGAAGCAATGTTGAGAATGCAGGCATCGCACTGCACGTACATAGGGCGGCAAACTAGGTCACAATTACAGAACCAACGAAGGAATGATGTAAGCGTGTTCCTCCACGTCCTAACCATGAGACAGACACACTGTTCATGTAGCCAGGCTTCCCACGCGCTGTTATATTCTCACGATGGTCATTACCATTCCCGATTACTCAGAGTCACTGGTGATGATAGATCCCTCCATGTATGAGGTGATAAAAGCTGTTGTCCAGGTTAGCTGTGATCAACCACAGTTCAAGACAAACCCAATGTATGTTTGCCAGGAAGACAGAGAGGAGGAGAAACACCATCATACACAAGGGTGATTACCAGTAGTTCCCAGGCTGTTTTCTAGAGGAAACTGAATAAATACCTAAAGTCTGTGCCTGATTAGCCGGGTTGTGGTTCTTACGATGGATTGCATGCGGCTAGGAGTAACAGCCTGGTTGATCAGGCCCTGATTCATCGGGAAGCCTGGTCGAAGACCGGGCCCCGGGGATTGGGAAGGGGCGTCGACCCCGCAGAACAACCTTTCACAGCCTCCAGCCTCCTCATTGCAACGTTCAAAACCCATAACTCACACCATATTACAATGTTGGTTCTATTATACTCCGGTACATTCCCTTTTTTTGTCTCCATAAGTAAATTTCTTTGTCACTTGAGTTGCACCTCTCACTGTTTCCTTTCATCGGTTCCATGGTTTACCTCATTTCTCGAATGAAATGCTTGTGCAATATTTGCATATCTTTACTGAGGAAACGTTTCGCCAGCCGGTGGCTTCTTCAGTCCAATAGAGAGAAGAATGGAGAAAGATAAGGAGTGTGAGGTAATCAGTCCCTCAACCTGGAGTCGAAATGTTCAGTCCATCATCTTTCTCCATTCTTCTCTGTATTGGACTGAAGAAACCACTGGCTGGTGATATGTTCTCTAAATAAACTTTCCCAAATATTACACAAGTGTCTCATTCTTCAATTAGTCGTTTTCTAAACTATTTACATCACACTTCATTTTTCACAGTCACGTCTGTAAACATGTCCATTCTTAAATATGCGAAGACATTAACTTCTTCCATCTTCTCTCCCTTTTATCTGATATCTAATCTATCGCTGACAAGAATTTTGGTTACTTTCAGCTCATTGCTTTTTCTTATGTTCATTTTTAATTTCTTGTATATACCCTTCCAAATTCCTACTTGAAATAAATAGTCTAATTCCATCCATAACGTTCACTGGTGAGTCAAAATACCTTATTGTTATTTTTGTTTTAATTATTACAAGGAACCAAAATTTTAAATTAAAAATATCCACAATATATAAACAACAACAACAAATAACTGCTCTTATTTACATTATTCTTCTTCACATCATGACAGAGTTAACAGACACGTAAGTTCCTCCGTCTTCTAATAATATGGTAATTTTTCCACTATAATTTACCTTCTCCATAATTTCTATCGGATTTTCTTTGTCTGTTTCTTAAGGTGAAGTCTAGGAGATTTCTTTAATTCATGGTATAACTTAACAAATCTTTGAGGACAATTGTGTTGTAGAGATGTGAGCTTTGCTCACATCTCTACAACATGAGATGTGAGCAAAGTTCATATCTCTACAACAAAGATATTTATGATGTGCGCTGTTAGTGTTATCGGTCTGAAATTCTTTCAAATGTTTTAAAGCCAACTTTGTGGAGTGGGGCTATATCTGTTGTTTTTAGTGACTGTGGGATGACCCCTGTGTCTACTCTCCCTCTCCATAGAATATTTAAGGCACATGAAAAGGGTTTCTTGCAGTTCTTGATGAACACGGAGTTTCACGAATCTGGGTCTGGGGCAGAGTGCGTGGTCAATGTCATTTATTGCTTTTTTAAAGTCCTGTGGTATTATGAGTATATCAAAAATTCTTGAACTAACCAAATTTTGAGTTTCGGTCATAAAAGAATTTTTTTTGATTGTCAACCCTTAGTTTGATTAGCGGCTAACTAAACGTTGATTCATACTGGGACTTCAGTATCTAACTCATTTCTTTGCTGTCATCTGTTTAAGTCCCATCTCGTTTAAGCAGGGATCCAATATTGTATGGCTTCAAGAGCTTCCTCTGTTTCTTGGCCTTCTGTATGATTCCTTAAACTTAAGTTCGACACTTTCTATTTCTCTGGTCAGTGCCTCCTTCTGTATTTCAGATAGACTGGCCCTTTTGAGGAGCTCTGTGATTCTTCATCCTCGCATGTAGAGGAAGCATCTCTCTCTTTTGAGTTTACATCTTCTTTTTTTTTTCTTAGGGGAATGTGCTTTGAGCATACCTCAAGCGCAGCAGAGTTAATTATTTCTAGGAAAAATTCGGATCATTGTTGTTCAGGATATCTTCCCAGCTTGTTTCATTTAGAATATAGTTAATTTGATCCCACTGAATGTTTTTGTTATTGAAATTGAATTTAGTGAAGGCACCCTCATAACTGATCTCATTTTGTTGCTCATGAGCCCCTGTACATACATGTCTGTACTTCGATTATGTTGTGATTCGAGTGTATTGTCTTTGATGCTGTTGTATTTCGTATCCAATCATCATTATTAGTGAAGATAAGCGAATTTTCTAGTCTTGTTAGCTTGTAGATGAATGGTTCAAAGAACCGACATGTTAAATTAGACACATGTGCAACTCTTGGGTATCTTCATTGAGGAAACGTTTCTCCACACAGTGGCTTCATCAGTCCATACATAGGAGAAACTTGAAGAACAGGAGGAGAATGAGGTAATCAGTCCCTCAACCTTGAGACGATGTGGTCAGTCCATCAAGATTGATGGACTGACCACATCGTCTGAAGGTTAGCTCCACTTGTGCTGACTTAAGGTGAATTTGTTACAGAGATTTAATAGCTCATCTGAGCTGCCTCCTGGGGTTATCTTTGCTAAAATATTATTTATTACATTCTTCCATTTTAGGTGTCTTAAGTTGAACTCACCCAGCAACAAGATATTTGGGGCCGGGGTTGAAAGAGTTTCCAGACAGTGGTAATTTTTCAGAAGCTGTTCCTTGAATTGTTGGGAAGTTGTATCTGGTGACTTGTATACAACCACAATGACAAGGCTTTGGTTTTCAGTCTTAGCTGCCAAAACTTCAACTACATTATTTGTGGTGTTTAGTGATTTTGAACAAATGCGCTACTCTGTGACAAACAGGTCAACCTCGCCTTGTTGCCTGTTCTTTCTGTCGCATCTGAATAAGTTGTTCCCTGGTATCCATATTTCGATGTTAAAGTGATCTTCTGTGTGAGGTCTCTGTGGAAGCCGCGAACCTTGCCTCTGTCAGGAGTCCACTGATAAAAGATATTGTGTTATTTTAGGATGGCTTCAGACCCTGTATATTTGCCAGTACAAATGTTGTCGTACTGACTGTATACAGTCAGTGGGTTATGTGGGTTATGTTTTAGCTACTGCCTAAATAAAAAATGGTATGCAGTACCGACAAGTTGATAAGTAAGACACATGTGCAATAGTTAGATATATTTACTCTGGAACGTTTCGTCTTCAGTCGCTTCTTCAGTCGAGTACAGAGGAGGGATCAGAAGCAGTGAAAATGTTAAGATGATGTAATCAGTCCATCACCCTCGAAGACTTAGTTTTGAGGTAGTCAGTCCCTCAGCCTGGAGAAGAGTTCTGGAACATTGTGAAGCTTGACCAATATAAGGAAGACTTGTATACTGTCAGAGGTTAGGCGCAGAAAATTTTGATGACATAAAGAGGCGTGCTTACCCTGTATCCGACTGAAGAAGCCTACTGTAGAGGCGAAACGTTTCGGAATAACGATTCTTAACTGTTGCACATGTGTCTTACTTACCAACATGTCGGTGCTGTATACCATTATCACATTTACACTATCAGACACTGCAACACAACGGCATCATGGTATACTTGGAGAGGGTTTCGGGGGTCAACACCCCCGCGGTATAGTCTGAGACCAGGCCTCGTGGTGGATCAGGGTCTGATCAATCAGGCTGTTATTGATGGTCGCACGCAAACTGACGTGCGAACCACAACCCGGCTGGTCAGGTACTAACTTTAGGTGCCTGTCCAGTGCCTTCTTGAAGACAGCCAGGGGTCTACTGGTAATCCCCCTCATGTATGCTGGGAGGTAGTTGAACAGTCTTGGGCCCCGGATTCTCACTGTGTTGTCTCTCAGTGTACTCGTGGCACTCCTGCTTTTCACTGGGGGAATGTTGCATCTCCTGCCAAGTCTTTTGCTTTCATAGGGAGTGATTTTCGTGTTCAAGTTTGGTACTAATCCCTCTAGGATTTTCCAAGAGTGTATTATCATGTATCTCTCTCGGCTGCGTGCCAGGGAATACAAATCAAGGGACTTCAACCATTCCCAGTAATTTAGGTGCCTTATCGTACTTATGTGTGCCCTGAGGGTTCTTTGTACACTCTCCAAGTCTGCTATTTCACCTGCATTGAAGGGAGCAGTTACTGTACAGCAGTATTCCAGCCTAGAGAGAACAAGCGATTTGAAGGGAATCTTCGACAACTTTATTGCCTGACCACTAATTACGAGTGAGAAAGGTTGGATTTGAGGACTTGCCCAGTAGGTTTGCTACACTGCCTCTCAGTGACTACCTTCTTACTTCTACTAGTGGGCCACGCCTCTTCTGTCGTCAAGAATTTCTCCGCCTCTGTGTTCCAGACTATGGAGCAAAACTCTTGTCCAGGCTGAGGGACTGACCACCTCAAAACTCCGTCTTCCAGAGTGATGGACTGATTATATCATCTTTATATCTCTACTGCTTCTGCTGCCTCCTCTGTATTAGACTAAGGAAGCCTTCTGTGTGGGCGAAACCTTAGGCAATAAAGATACCTAACTGTTGTATATGTCTTATCAACTTATGTACTACGGGCGATCAATATGGGTCACATATATGTGTTCACATGTATGTGTTGATGTGCTCGGTTCATCAATGATGGTCTGAACATATCAACTCCACTTCATATTCCCCTGTTATTCTCTGTACTGGACTGAAGAAGTCACTGACTGGCGAAACGTTTCTTCAGTAAAGATTCCCAAATGTTTCACAAGTGTCTCATTCTTCACCAACACACAGGTACACACAGGTATACACAAGTACGCACAGGTACACACAGGTACACACAAGTACGCACAGGTACACACAGGTACTATTCCGTAGATAATAACAAAGTCAGTCACACAGCTTGCGGTTTGATATACCAGACAAACTGACCATAATATGAATATTTAACTAAACTATACTCTCAAGGGACACGTAGTCTTGTGACATTATCACACCTGCACACTTGATTTCTCAGAATTTCTGAAATAAAATCAATGTCTTGTAGCTACGATAATGCAGTGGCATGACATAAATATCTCCCGCTGGCAGAATGAAATATCTAATAACAAATAAAATACAAACACTTCTCACTCGTAAAACACTTCATCAACACTTAATCTATAAGATTAAACGTAAGTTCGTGTCAACAAACTTTCGTCTGTTTTGGTCTCCACCATCAGTATTATTAGTGAAGTTAGACAAGACAAAATGAAAAATCTCTGGAAAGCGGCACTTCCTGACTATTAACGTATCCTACTGTTATCTCTTTATAACACTTCATAACAACGAATAGACGTTTTAACGACCTTGTGTTCTTGTGTCCCAGGTGAGAACGAGTTACATCAGTTTATTACATGGGAGTGTACAGAGAGGACAACCAACACAGGTCAAAACCTACACCAACGTCACATGTTGACAAGGAATATATATATATATATATATATATATATATATATATATATATATATATATAATATATATATATATATATTATATATATATTATATATATATTTTATTTTTTTTTTTTTATTATCACACTGGCCGATTCCCACCAAGGCAGGGTGGCCCGAAAAAGAAAAACTTTCACCATCATTCACTCCATCACTGTCTTGCCAGAAGGGTGCTTTACACTACAGTTTTTAAACTGCAACATTAACACCCTCCTTCAGAGTGCAGGCACTGTACTTCCCATCTCCAGGACTCAAGTCCGGCCTGCCGGTTTCCTGAATCCCTTCATAAATGTTACTTTGCTCACACTCCAACAGCACGTCAAGTATTAAAAACCATTTGTCTCCATTCACTCCTATCAAACACGCTCATGCATGCCTCCTGGAAGTCCAAGCCCCTCGCACACAAAACCTCCTTTACCCCCTCCCTCCAACCTTTCCTAGGCCGACCCCTACCCCGCCTTCCTTCCACTACAGACTGATACACTCTTGAAGTCATTCTGTTTCGCTCCATTCTCTCTACATGTCCGAACCACCTCAACAACCCTTCCTCAGCCCTCTGGACAACAGTTTTGGTAATCCCGCACCTCCTCCTAACTTCCAAACTACGAATTCTCTGCATTATATTCACACCACACATTGCCCTCAGACATGACATCTCCACTGCCTCCAGCCTTCTCCTCGCTGCAACATTCATCACCCACGCTTCACACCCATATAAGAGCGTTGGTAAAACTATACTCTCATACATTCCCCTCTTTGCCTCCAAGGACAAAGTTCTTTGTCTCCACAGACTCCTAAGTGCACCACTCACTCTTTTTCCCTCATCAATTCTATGATTCACCTCATCTTTCATAGACCCATCCGCTGACACGTCCACTCCCAAATATCTGAATACGTTCACCTCCTCCATACTCTCTCCCTCCAATCTGATATTCAATCTTTCATCACCTAATCTTTTTGTTATCCTCATAACCTTACTCTTTCCTGTATTCACCTTTAATTTTCTTCTTTTGTACACCCTACCAAATTCATCCACCAATCTCTGCAACTTCTCTTCAGAATCTCCCAAGAGCACAGTGTCATCAGCAAAGAGCAGCTGTGACAACTCCCACTTTGTGTGTGATTCTTTATCTTTTAACTCCACGCCTCTTGCCAAGACCCTCGCATTTACTTCTCTTACAACCCCATCTATAAATATATTAAACAACCACGGTGACATCACACATCCTTGTCTAAGGCCTACTTTTACAGGGAAAAAATTTCCCTCTTTCCTACATACTCTAACTTGAGCCTCACTATCCTCGTAAAAACTCTTCACTGCTTTCAGTAACCTACCTCCTACACCATACACTTGCAACATCTGCCACATTGCCCCCCTATCCACCCTGTCATACGCCTTTTCCAAATCCATAAATGCCACAAAGACCTCTTTAGCCTTATCTAAATACTGTTCACTTATATGTTTCACTGTAAACACTTGGTCCACACACCCCGTACCTTTCCTAAAGCCTCCTTGTTCATCTGCTATCCTATTCTCCGTCTTACTCTTAATTCTTTCAATTATAACTCTACCATACACTTTACCAGGTACACTCAACAGACTTATCCCCCTATAATTTTTGCACTCTCTTTTATCCCCTTTGCCTTTATACAAAGGAACTATGCATGCTCTCTGCCAATCCCTAGGTACCTTACCCTCTTCCATACATTTATTAAATAATTGCACCAACCACTCCAAAACTATATCCCCACCTGCTTTTAACATTTCTATCTTTATCCCATCAATCCCGGCTGCCTTACCCCCTTTCATTTTGCCTACTGCCTCACGAACTTCCCCCACACTCACAACTGGCTCTTCCTCACTCCTACAAGATGTTATTCCTCCTTGCCCTATACACGAAATCACAGCTTCCCTATCTTCATCAACATTTAACAATTCTTCAAAATATTCCCTCCATCTTCCCAATACCTCTAACTCTCCATTTAATAACTCTCCTCTCCTATTTTTAACTGACAAATCCATTTGTTCTCTAGGCTTTCTTAACTTGTTAATCTCACTCCAAAACTTTTTCTTATTTTCAACAAAATTTGTTGATAACATCTCACCCACTCTCTCATTTGCTCTCTTTTTACATTGCTTCACCACTCTCTTAACCTCTCTCTTTTTCTCCATATACTCTTCCTTCCTTGCATCACTTCTACTTTGTAAAAACTTCTCATATGCTAACTTTTTCTCCCTTACTACTCTCTTTACATCATCATTCCACCAATCGCTCCTCTTCCCTCCTGCACCCACTTTCCTGTAACCACAAACTTCTGCTGAACACTCTAACACTACATTTTTAATCCTACCCCATACCTCTTCGACCCCATTGCCTATGCTCACATTTGCCATCTATCCTCCAATAGCTGTTTATATCTTACCCTAACTGCCTCCTCTTTTAGTTTATAAACCTTCACCTCTCTCTTCCCTGATGCTTCTATTCTCCTTGTATCCCATCTACCTTTTACTCTCAGTGTAGCTACAACTAGAAAGTGATCTGATATATCTGTGGCCCCTCTATAAACATGTACATCCTGAAGTCTACTCAGCAGTCTTTTATCTACCAATACATAATCCAACAAACTACTGTCATTTCGCCCTACATCATATCTTGTATACTTATTTATCCTCTTTTTCTTAAAATATGTATTACCTATAACTAAACCCCTTTCTACACAAAGTTCAATCAAAGGGCTCCCATTATCATTTACACCTGGCACCCCAAACTTACCTACCACACCCTCTCTAAAAGTTTCTCCTACTTTAGCATTCAGGTCCCCTACCACAATTACTCTCTCACTTGGTTCAAAGGCTCCTATACATTCACTTAACATCTCCCAAAATCTCTCTCTCTCCTCTGCATTCCTCTCTTCTCCAGGTGCATACACGCTTATTATGACCCACTTCTCGCATCCAACCTTTACTTTAATCCACATAATTCTTGAATTTACACATTCATATTCTCTTTTCTCCTTCCATAACTGATCATTTAACATTACTGCTACCCCTTCCTTTGCTCTAACTCTCTCAGATACTCCAGATTTAATCCCATTTATTTCCCCCCACTGAAACTCTCCTCCCCCCTTCAGCTTTGTTTCGCTTAGAGCCAGGACATCCAACTTCTTTTCATTCATAACATCAGCAATCATCTGTTTCTTGTCATCCGCACTACATCCACGCACATTTAAGCATCCCAGTTTTATAAAGTTTTTCTTCTTCTCTTTTTTAGTAAATGTATACAGGAGAAGGGGTTACTAGCCCATTGCTCCCGGCATTTTAGTCGCCTCACACGACACGCATGGCTTACGGAGGAAAGATTCTTTTCCACTTCCCCATGGACAATAGAAGAAATAAAAAGGACAAGAGCTATTTAGAAAAAGGGAGAAAAACCTAGATGTATGTATATATATATATGCATGTGCGTGTCTGTGAAGTGTGACCAAAGTGTAAGTAGGAGTAGCAAAATATCCCTGTTATCTATCCATATATATATATATATATATATATATATATATATATATATATATATATATATATATATATATATATATATGGATTAAATACTATCATCAATTGTCTAGAAGTTTGAAGTAAGATGGATGAAGCAGAAGGCTCCACCCTCCTTGCATCAAGAAGGTTCCACCCTCCTTGCATCAAGAAGGTTCCACCCTCCTTGCATCAAGAAGGTTCCACCCTCCTTGCGTCAAGAAGGCTCCACCCTCCTTGCATCAAGAAGGTTCCACCCTCCTTGCATCAAGAAGGTTCCACCCTCCTTGCATCAAGAAGGCTCCACCCTCCTTGCATCAAGAAGGTTCCACCCTCCCTGCATCAAGAAGGTTCCACCCTCCTTGCATCAAGAAGGTTCCACCCTCCTTGCATCAAGAAGGTTCCACCCTCCTTGCGTCAAGAAGGTTCCACCCTCCTTGCATCAAGAAGGTTCCACCCTCCTTGCGTCAAGAAGGCTCCACCCTCCATGCATCAAGAAGGTTCCACCCTCCTTGCATCAAGAAGGCTCCACCCTCCTTGCATCAAGAAGGTTCCACCCTCCTTGCGTCAAGAAGGTTCCACTCTCCTTGCATCAAGAAGGCTCCACCCTCCTTGCATCAAGAAGGTTCCACCCTCCTTGCATCAAGAAGGCTCCACCCTCCATGCATCAAGAAGGTTCCACCCTCCTTGCATCAAGAAGGCTCCACCCTCCTTGCATCAAGAAGGTTCCACCCTCCTTGCATCAAGAAGGCTCCACCCTCCTTGCATCAAGAAGGCTCCACCCTCCTTGCATCAAGAAGGCTCCACCCTCCTTGCATCAAGAAGGCTCCACCTCCTTGCATCAAGAAGGCTCCACCCTCCTTGCATCAAGAAGGCTCCACCCTCCTTGCGTCAAGAAGGCTCCACCCTCCTTGCATCAAGAAGGCTCCACCCTCCTTGCATCAAGAAGGTTCCACCCTCCTTGCATCAAGAAGGCTCCACCCTCCCTGCATCAAGAAGGTTCCACCCTCCTTGCATCAAGAAGGTTCCACCCTCCTTGCATCAAGAAGGTTCCACCCTCCTTGCATCAAGAAGGCTCCACCCTCCTTGCATCAAGAAGGTTCCACTCTCCTTGCATCAAGAAGGCTCCACCCTCCTTGCATCAAGAAGGCTCCACCCTCCTTGCGTCAAGAAGGCTCCACCCTCCCTGCATCAAGAAGGCTCCCACCCTCCTTGCATCAAGAAGGCTCCCCCTCCTTGCATCAAGAAGGTTCCACCCTCCTTGCATCAAGAAGGCTCCACCCTCCTTGCATCGAGAAGGCTCCACCCTCTTGCATCAAGAAGGCTCCACCCTCCTTGCATCAAGAAGGTTCACCCTCCTTGCATCAAGAAGGCTCCACCCTCCTGCATCAAGAAGGCTCCACCCTCCTTGCATCAAGAAGGCTCCACCCTCCTTGCATCAAGAAGGTTCCACCCTCCTTGCATCAAGAAGGCTCCACCCTCCTTGCATCAAGAAGGCTCCACCCTCCCTGCATCAAGAAGGCTCCACCCTCCTTGCATCAAGAAGGTTCCACCCTCCTTGCATCAAGAAGGCTCCACCCTCCCTGCATCAAGAAGGCTCCACCCTCCTTGCATGAAGAAGGTTCCACCCTCCTTGCATCAAGAAGGCTCCACCCTCCTTGCATCAAGAAGGCTCCACCCTCCTTGCATCAAGAAGGCTCCACCCTCCCTGCATCAAGAAGGTTCCACCCTCCTTGCATCAAGAAGGCTCCACCCTCCTTGCATCAAGAAGGCTCCACCCTCCTTGCATCAAGAAGGCTCCACCCTCCCTGCATCAAGGCTCCACAAACCCAGCACCCTTGTAGACTATACAGTGGTACAGTAGATGTCTTATATTACCGCTGGGTTCTAGGGATCCTATTATATCTCAGAGGAAAAGTAAACTGGGTTTTATTTCGTAAAGAAATAAGATTTTAATAAAGTAGCCATTAGGGAATCCCTTCCCCAGGACGCTGTTCTTGTCACTGCAGACACATGTGTATCCTGACGACGAGTAAGATATTTATTTTAGTTAAATTTAGTCTCCTGAAAGGACTAATTAGTCAGTAGTTTCATGTTACGTATTATTTAGTATTATTAAATCAGGAGTTGGCAGCATGTTATCAAATTATATTATAGTTTACTGAACTGCATGAAGTTGTCTTTAATTAATTTCTATTTTCTAATTTATCTCTTCCCTTCCATCAGTCATGTTCCAACAATCCTCATATTGTACCAAGATAATTCTGTGATAATCCTGTTGACCAGGAGGCCTGGTCACAGACCGGGTCGCGGGGGGGTTGACCCCCGGAACTCTCTCCAGGTAAACTCCAGGTAAACATGCATTGCAAGAAGGGTATTTCTACTTAGTGTTTTCAATGGTTATTTCTACCGCACATATACTGATCATACATAAGTATTGTCCCTTCCTATCAACCATCTTACTCACAACAGTTGTAAACATTCTTGATAGCTTAACATCAGTAACAGTGCTCCAGGGTGAGAGGAAACTAGGGTAACGGGAGCAAAATTTCCCAGACACATCAGTGGGGTAAATACGTGTATTATTGGTCTTATTTTTATTTAGCAGGAAGATAGTTAAAAAAACGATCAAAGAGTCGCTAGTGCACAGCCGTTTGCGGCTAAAAAAAGAATACTGAAAATTCATAGTAAACAGTGAGGTGGGGCGTAGCTTACAACCTGGCATTTGGGCTCCCTTCCTGTAGTTAGAGGTGTGGGAGATGACGCAGGAGAGGATCCCGAAGACAGGTAAGGTGGGAGAGGTTAAGGTCAAAGGGGATTAATATCTTCAAGAAGGAATTCGCCGACAGTCTTAATATTAACATCACACTGGGAGCCACAACACTAAACTATTACATAATATGAAGAGACGTTCTGTCCACTGAAGACTATTCTTGCCTGTTGTTGAGGTGTAGGTAACGACTCACCTTCTGGAAGAACGTATGGAGCGACCTCGCCTCTTCTTCTTGGGTCTCTTGGTACAGGCGTAGCAGCAGACCTTCCAGTAGAGGAACCTGAAGGAGTGGGCCATCCCGTCACCGATGTTGGCCAGACACAGCATCATCAGTGGTACTCCCGGGATGGCGTAGAATATAGTCACCACCTTGCCCCAGTCAGTCTTTGGTGCAATGTGCCCGTAACCTGTGAGTGGAGACTGTGTAAGTACCAGTCATAACCAATTTATGTAGTGTATGTGTATATGCATGTATGTGTATGTGTTTGTGTTCGTGTATATGCGTTCATATGCGCGTATATGTGTTTCTGTGAATGTGTACATACGTATGTGCCCTGGCCTGTATGTACTCACCTATGTGTAATTGAAGGCTCCTGGCCCTGCCTTTTCGTGTGTGTGTACTCACCTAGTTGTACTCACCTAGTTGAGGTTGCGGGGGTCGAGTCCGAGCTCCTGGCCCCGCCTCTTCACTGATCGCTACTAGGTCACTCTCCCCGAGCCGTGAGCTTTATCATACCTCTGCTTAAAGCTATGTATGGATCCTGCCTCCACTACATCGCTTCCCAAACTATTCCACTTACTGACTACTCTGTGGCTGAAGAAATACTTCCTAACATCCCTGTGATTCATCTGTGTCTTTAGCTTCCAACTGTGTCCCCTTGTTACTGTGTCCAATCTCTGGAAACATCCTGTCTTTGTCCACCTTGTCAATTCCCCTCAGTATTTTGTATGTCGTTATCATGTCCCCCCTATCTCTCCTGTCCTCCAGTGTCGTCAGGTTGATTTCCCTTAACCTCTCCTCGTAGGACATACCTCTTAGCTCTGGGACTAGTCTTGTTGCAAACCTTTGCACTTTCTCTAGTTTCTTTACGTGCTTGGCTAGGTTGTGGGTTCCAAACTGGTGCCGCATACTCCAATATGGGCCTAACGTATACGGTGTACAGGGTCCTGAACGATTCCTTATTAAGATGTCGGATTGCTGTTCTGAGGTTTTGCTAGGCGCCCATATGCTGCAGCAGTTATTTGGTTGATGTGCGCTTCAAAAGATGTGCCTGGTGTTATACTCACACCAAGTTTCTTTTTCCTTGAGTGAGGTTTGTAGTCTCTGACCCCCTAGACTGTACTCCGTCTGCGGCCTTCTTTGCCCTTCCCCAATCTTCATGAACTTTGCACTTGGTGGGATTGAACTCCAGGAGCCAATTGCTGGACCAGGTCTGCAGCCTATCCAGATCCCTTTGTAGTTCTGCCTGGTCTTCGATCGAGTGTATTCTTCTCATCAACTTCACGTCATCTGCAAACAGGGCACCTCAGAGTCTATTCCTTCGTCATGTCGTTCCAAATACCAGAAACAGCACTGGTCCTAGACTGACCCCTGCGGGACCCCGCTGGTCACAGGTGCCCACTCTGACACCTCGCCACGTACCATGACTCGCTGCTGTCTTCCTGACAAGTATTCCCTGCCCAAATTGTAGTGCTTCCCTGTTATCCCTGCTTGGTCCTCCAGTTTTTGCACCAATCTCTTGTGTGGAACTGTGTCAAACGCCTTCTTGCAGTCCAAGAAAATGCAATCCACCCACCCCTCTCTCTCTTGTCTTACTGCTGTCACCATGTCAAAAAACTCCAGTAGGTTTTGACACAGGATTTCCCGTCCCTGAAACCATGCTGGCTGCTGTTGATGAGATCATTCCTTTCTAGGTGTTCCACCACTCTTCTCCTGATAATCTTCTCCATGATTTTGCATACTATACATGTCAGTGACACTGGTCTGTAGTTTAGTGCTCATGTCTGTCTCCTTTTTAAAGATTGGGACTGTGTGTGTGTGTGTGTGTGTGTGTGTGTGTGTGTGTGTGTGTGTGTGTGTGTGTGGTGTGTGTGGTGTGTGTGTGCGTGTGGGGTGCGTGTGATGTGTGTGTGTGTGTGTGTGTGTGTGTGTGTGTGTGTGTGTGTGTGTGTGTGTGTGTGTGTATATGTATATGTGTGTGTGTGTGTGGGGTGTGTGTGTGTGTGTGTGTGTGTGTGTGTGTGTGTGTGTCTGTGTGTCTGTGTGTCTGTGTGTCTGTGTGTCTGTGTGTCTGTGTGTCTGTGTGTGTGTTTCTGTGTGTCTGTGCGCTCACCTACTAATTGTGGTAGCAGAATCTAACCTCAGCTCCTGACACCAAGAAGGAGGCTAAGTAATACCACGAAAATTTGTTCAAGGACATGTTTTACAAGCAAGTTTTGACGGACTATCTAAAGTTCGCATCGCTATTGGGCCGTGCGGACGTGCTGCGCAGTAGCTCCTGATTGAGTTGGCTTTTGCGCAGTGGTGACGTGTACTTAGCTCTGTGAAGACCTGTTGCGCGCTCTCTACGAATTGAAGCAAGATGCCCTCCATCGAGCAACTTTACCAACAGCTTAAGGAAGAATTGAGGATGGCAAAGATGGAGATTCGGCGACTGACCGAGGAAAACAAGAAGACTCGTAGTAGTCCTCCTGTTTTGAGTCCTCAGGTCAAGAAGGGAAACTGGTCAGTGGCTGGACAGCAGGGAACGAAGTTGAAGATCAAGAAGACGAATGGAAAGGTAGAAACGATGAAGAAGAAAGAGACTGCCGTGGAAACTGTTGTGGAAACTTCTAATACATTCTCAGTGCTACCCGACGAATGTGAGTCGACTACTGGGAACGTCACGACGAAAGACATTAAGGAAGGCAAGAATATAGTTGTTGTTGTGGATAGCCAAGTTAGGTATATGGATAGGGCGTTCTGCTTGAAGGACAGGAGTAGGAGACAGAGAGTTTGCTTTCCTGGGGCTGGGATGGGGGATATTGTTACCCGTCTGATGACATCATGAGAGGTAATGGGAGCAATCCTATTATCTGTCTCAGTGCTGGAGGCAACGATGTTGGCAGACGTAGGAGTGAAGACCTGATTAGCAGGTATAGGTCAGCAATAGAAATAATTAGGAGTAAGGGTGGGAACCCTGTCATATGTGGTATTTTGCCAAGGAGAGGAGTTGGAAATGAATGGTTGTCCAGGGTAATTGGTGTCAATTGCTGGCTGGACAAATACTGTAAGGAAATGCGATAACATTCATTGACAAACTGGGACCTCTTCTATGGGAGAAATGACATGTATGCCGGGATGGGGTTCACTTATCTAGGTCTGGGGTGGTAGCACTGGCAATTGCAGTGGAGGGAGCCGTTAGGACTTTAAACTAGGAATAGTTAGTGGTATGGGTTTTGGCAGGAAAACTGTGAAGTCCCAGTGTAGTAATATTACGAGTTCTAGGGGAACTAGTAATAAGCAGAACGAGGTAGATATTGAAAAGCCAGGGACTTTGGGTGATAAGGACAGTAATAGGTTTAGTAAAAAAACAGAAATGAGCAGGAAGGGTAAAGAGAAAGGAGAGTCTTTCAATGTTTATTATGCTAATTGCCGTAGTGCTAGGAATAAGATGGACGAGTTGAGATTAGTTGCTAGTGCAGGTAACATTGATGTATTTGCCTTAACTGAGACGTGGTTTAATTAAAAAAGTCGGGACATGCCTGCGGAATGTCATATTCAGGGCTTTAAATTGTTCCAAGTAGATAGAAGTATCGGGAAGGGGGGTGGGGTGGCATTGTATGTCTGAGATCGCTTGAACTGTTGCATAAAAACGGGTATTAAGTCTGAAGTAACACATACAGAGTCTGTTTGGATAGAATTTTCAGAGGGGCATGAAAAACTGATTTTAGGAGTGATATACCGTCCCCCAAACTTAGATAGGGACCATGGGAGGAAATTGTTAAGGCCACAAGGCACAATAATGTAGTAATTCTAGGAGACTTTAACTTTAGTCATATTGATTGGAATTTCTTGACTGGGAATTTAGAATCATACGACTTCTTAGAAGTAGTTCAGGATTGTTTTTTGAAGCAGTTTGTAACAGAACCTACAAGGGGAAATAACCTGCTTGACTTAGTTATGGCAAACAATGAATCCTTTGTTAATAATTTAGAAATTTCAGAGGAACTGGGTGCTAGCGACCACAAATCAATTACATTTAGCATTGAATGGAAGTACGATAGTAGCGATAACTCAGTAACAGTCCCAGATTTTCGCTTAGCAGATTACGATGGGCTTAGAGAACACTTATCATCTGTTGACTGGGGTAACGAAGAGAGCTATCAATATGACAGTTTTCTGAACACTATACATGCTGCTCAAAGAACGTTTATCCCAAATAAAGAAATTAGATCAAATAGAAATGACCCAAAATGAATGAATAATAGGCTCAAATATCTACTAGGGCATAAGAAAGGATTTTATAGGCGTATCAAAAGAGGTGAGGGTCATCTTATGAATCAGTATATTGACATTAAGAGGGACATTAAAAAGAGGATAAGAAAAGCTAAAAGGGACTATGAAATTAAAGTTGCTAGGGATTCTAAAACTAACCCAAAAAGTTTTTTCCAGGTCTATAGAACAAAAGTTAGAGATAAGATAGGTCCCCTTAAAAATAACTATGGGGCACCTTACTGACAAAGAGAATGAAATGTGCTCGATTTTAAATAATTATTTTCTCTCAGTTTTTACACAGGAAGACACTAACAATATTCCAGTAATTAATTTTTATAGTGGGCTAGAAGAAGATATATTATGTAACATCACAGTCACTAGTGAAATGGTTGTGAAGCAGATAGACAGACTGAAGCAAAATAAGTCGCCGGGTCCTGATGAGGTTTTTTCAAGGGTTCTTAAGGAATGCAAAATGGAAGTCTGTGAACCATTAACTAATATTTTTAATTTATCTCTTCAAACAGGTGTAGTGTCTGATACGTGGAAGATGGCTAATATAATTCCTATTTTTAAAACAGGGGACAAGTCGTTACCGTCAAATTACCGCCCAATAAGCCTGACCTCAATTGTAGGCAAATTACTAGAGTCAATTATAAACTGAGATTATAAGAAGCCATCTCGATAAGCATAGCTTGATTAATGATACTCAGCATGGATTCACAAGAGGCCGGTCTTGTCTAACTAATTTATTAACTTTCTTCAGTAAAGCTTTTGAGGCTGTTGACCACAATAAAGAATTTTATATTATTTACTTAGATTTTAGTAAGGCTTTTGATAGAGTTCCGCACCATAGACTGTTAAAGAAAGTTGCAGCTCATGGCATTGGGGGAAAAGTGCTCTCGTGGATCGAGTCATGGCTCACTGACAGGAAGCAGAGAGTGTCCATAAATGGGGTTAAAACCGAGGGGATCTGTAACAAGTGGCGTTTTCCACAGGGATCAGTCTTGGGCCCGTTGTTGTTTATAATATATATCAATGATCTTGATGAGGGAATTACTAGTGATATGA
>NC_069467.1:23444275-23559275 GCF_026875155.1 Cherax quadricarinatus
GTCACTCTGAGGCTGAAGAAATATTTCTTTTCAACCCAGTGACTCATCTGTGCCCTCAAGTACCTGTTTCCAACCTCCTGAACAGCCTCTCCCTGCCGCCCTCTATCACGCCTACATACAATACAATACATTAATAATATTTTCCTTATCACTTTTAAAGTCTTTCTTTTGTCAGTACAGAATAGTGTACTAATATTTGTTCATGACTGCTCATAGTGCACAATTGTTCACAAGTTCAGAGTGTTTAGAGTGTACCATTGTTCACATCAAAGCTTTGTTGACAACATTCCATTGTTCACACAACGTTATTGTTCAATCATGTTTTTGTTCACAGCACGCAAATGTTCACAGAACGCTAATGTTCAAGCATGTCTTTGTTCAGAGTATTCCATTGTTCACAGTGTACCATTGCTCAGTACATTGTTCAGAACATGCAACTGTTCACAGTGCACCACTATTCAAAGTGCATTACTGTCAGTATCATAACATTGTACACAGTAAATCATTGTTTACAGTATTTTATTGATAACAGTCTACCATTGTTCACAACAAACAATTCTTCAATCGCACCATCATTCACAGAGTACATTGTTCATGGTGTACTCTCGCTCACTTGTTATAACCAGTATTTTTTGGGAACGGCAAATGCAATTTAAAATAATCCTTACAAGTGTTTCAATATTCTCATATATGTAATATTTGACGAGGTTGGTGTTTCAAGAAGACTAAAAGGATTCACCAGAGGACTGAAAGGATTCACCAGAGGACTGAAAGGACTCACCAGCTTGGCTCAACTCGAGTCCGTGAGGGCAGCGATATAGCCAGGTTGGCCCACCATAAACATAGGAACACGTGATGTAAATGGTTTAGAAATCCGACAAGTTGAAGAATGAGACACTTGTGCAACATTTACTAATATTTATTGCGAAATAAAGACTTCAAAATGGTGAACAAGTGTCTCATTCTTCAAGAAGAGGACCTTCCGCGCCCCACCAAGTGGTGTCGGTAGTGACTGCAATGTACAGTATTTTCCCACAAAAAGTCTTGGAAAATCACTTTGCGCCTTATATGCTCAAGGTTAAGGTCAAGGGTAGTCTTTGTGTCACACTTTATGAGTTGTTTATTAACGTTAAGTTACAACTGCTGAGAAATATCGTCTTATATGTTTTTTTATGCTCGTATACTTATTATACCGGAAAATACGGTGTACCTCGCTGTGGATGGAACGATCACCCACTCTTACTGACCCTCCTCTGGGAGCCATTGATGGGTCATCATTTAATTAGGACCCGTGTCTGGACAATGTATATGAGGAACATAATTACAACAATGTAATGTTTTCGGCCTGGGGTCTTCGAGGTGAGTGAGGTTTACAGACGTTTTGTAATGAATGCTTATCCAGCCTTTAAGGTCCATACCTCAGGAGTGGCGAGGTACTGTTGGACACAGAATGTGTTTACACTTTTATACTGCAATAATGATGGCTGATATTGCCAGGAATTCCTCGATAATTGCTCTCCTGTGTTTTTTCAACAGTGTGTACACACTGAGAGTTGACTTTTACCAAAGTTTTAAAGGAGAAAATATTCTTGATAATAATGTACTGGTGAACTTAAATGACCCACTTGTAGATGATGAACTTTCAACGTAGGTACGTAACAAAATTCAACACTGGTAATATAAAACACCTGTTAATGATGTCAGTGATGACTTTTGATAAAGTTGACAAGTATGAGCAGCTAGCTCGTTGAATCACATCACTTGCATGTCCTAAATGTTTTTGTAAATATGTACCTAATGATGTCTGCTAGTTTCTGAAACTCATGGGATGATTATTTACATATTTACGTTAGGAATGATTAAAGTCTACGGGTCTCTATGTATACATAAACTAGGTACCTGGAGTGACTAAAGACATGAACATATGGCAGGGTATATATAGGGAAGATACATTTCTCAGCTTTTATATAGTAAATTTACGTTAATCCCTATTTTAGTAATTAAAAATTGCTCGAGGTAAGTGTGTAGGTGTATTTTGCGTTTATTAATTTATTTGTAATTGCTAGTTAATCCCCATTGTGTTGGTTAAGGTTGCTCTAATTGTGTTAGTAGTTAGTCTGTAGTATAACATGACTCACTCCGCATGGATCATAACAAGAATATGTGAATTCGCTTCTGTGTTTATTGATGCGCGTCAGACCGGTTATTGTCTAGCCAGGAGAGAACCAACACACAGGTTGACTGGAGGGGCGTCGAAATATGGCGTAGTATACAACAACTGGAGAGAGTAATAGAGAAAAAAATCTGGTGTAATCACGACCGATAAGGAGAGTATCAGCGTGACTGGAGGACACTGAAATAAGTAGCCGTCATGGGTTCCTTTAATTTTGAAATTCAAGAATGACTCAGCTACAACAAAGCTGATAAGTAGAATATAAAGAGACGCAGCGGCGTCTGGAAATGTGGCGCACCTCATGTATGTAAGCTGCCTAGTTAATTCTACATTAGATTGCTATATTAGCTAATATTAGTACATTTGTCTGTTAGAGAAGCGTTAGGATGTGAGACTCAAGAAATATTTGCGTAACGTTCATTAAAATTTTGTATTTATAATGATGCAGTTATGTGATATAAAACTGATATATGTAATTTATGTACATTCTCAATATAGATTCTCCCATAAATGTGTATATTTTTTAACCAAACTACTAATTAGTAAAGTCAGGTCAATAATAATCCATATACAGTCCACAAACATAATTTATTAGTGTTACTGATTTTAAATTTAATAATTCATAACTATTTAAAGGTTCAGGTATGAGAATGTGGGATGAGTGGATGGGTATCATTGTCGCTACCCAGTGTCCCTAAAATCCTACCCATCACCGAGGTACAACTAATAAGTGTTATTTCAGTTTTAATTGTGTCCTCTCCAAATTATATATGTGTAATTCAGGACTGTCTGTAAACTTCAAACACATAATTTCTCACAAGTTAAGTGTTTTGAGTATTTTAGATGATTATTTATTTCAAAACTCTTCAAAATTTCTTCATCTATGAACTCTGGGCTGCAAATAAGTTCTCAAAAACATTGATGAGAATACAGAAAGTTTAACTCTTTCTTGATGTTAAGAATAATAGTGTTTCCTGTAAATTTTAAATTTAATAAATATGGTTCCCATTAATAATTAAGCATCTAGAAAAGGCAATAATCTATTTTGTTCAAACTCAACAGTAAAATTTATGGAATGAGCTAGACTATTTAATTTAACAAAGAAATGATTTATATCTATATTCTTAGGCATTAAACATAAAACAATATCAACATATCTGTACCACTTAGCTTTATTGGGAAGGATTTTGTTAAGCAATCTTGTTTCAAAGTATTCCATATACACATCTTGCTCTTCTTCACTCCTAAAGTTGTTATACTTATCTGTCTAAATTAAGACATCGCCACCTTCCTCTCTTCATCAATATTAAAGATTTTCCTTCCATCTTCCCAGCTTGTCCACATCACCGTCAAATGGCTCCTATCTTTTGTTTATTACTGTTTAATCAATTTCTTCCTTACGTGACTGTCTGAACTTATTTATCTCCTAAGTTTTTTCTCATTTGTTGATAAAACCTCCCAATCTCTCTTCTTAGCTCTCATTTACATTCCCTCACCAGTCTCTTAACCTCTCTTTTACTCGCAATATATTCTTCCCTCCGTATATCATTTCTACATTGTAAAAAACCTTTCATATGTCAACTTCTTTCTCCCTAATTACCCTGTTTACTTCATCATTCCACTAATCACTATTCCCCCTCGGACCCATCCATTTATAAACCATAAACTTCTGCTGCTCACTTTAACACTACCTCATACCTCCGCTACTCCCTCCTTATAACCTATACCTCTCTAACCAACCTTCCTAACAATAGTTACTTATACTTTACACTAGTTATCTCTGAAAAAAACATGCACATCAAGGATTCTATCAGCCTTTTATCTTTTAATCCATTGTCCAATAGACTGCTGCCATTATTCCCTATTTCTTATCTCTTATACTAACTTATACTCATTAATGGTACTCTATTATCATTTACCACTGGCATCCCAAACTTTCCTACTGCGTCCTTTACTACAGTTTCTCCCACTTTAACGTTAAAGTTTCTCACAACAATTATTTTCTCACTTAGTTTAAAACTTCCTAAACACTGACTTAACATAGCCCAAAATCTCTCTCTCTCTCCTCTTCAGTCCTCTCTTCCCCAGAACCTAAACACTTACTATTACCCACTTCTCATCTCCGACTCATATTTTATTCCACATAATTCTTGAATTTATTATTTAATATTACCGGTAGTCCTTGTTTCTATCTTTCTGTGTATACACCTCCACTTGTTTCTGTGAGTTGTAGTCATATGTTATCGTTCGTGAGGTTAGAACATTGTGAAGACTTACTCAGCCCTGTAACAACTTCACACAGTATTACCAAGGCTGGCTCCTCCTCAGGAAAATTAATGAATAGAAAAGAAATAATTCACAAAAATAAACACTATTATTTAGTAATGCAAAGATAAAACAATGAAACATGAATGTATCCTACTTGAAAGAAAAATGAAAAATGAAATGGAAAAAATGACATTTGAATTCAACGCTAATATGTACAGTTATACTGGGGTGTCTGGTTGAGGTTGACACCGTCTTGTAGAAATTGTAGCCGTTGCTGATGAGGGGGGGGGGGGTCACAGGTGTTGAGTGACAACCCAACGACTAGTTCTTCACAGAGTCTATAGCCTTGAATAGTCAGTCCAGATGACAGGAACGCAGGTTCTTTACCACTGTGAAGATGAGGGGTAGTGTCCTGTACAATTAATCAGGTAGGTAGATCATGAAGTGACGTCCCAAGACCGTTTTCAGTCCGTCTCCTTCAACACTTCTCGTTGGTTGGCAGGTGACCCGATCTGTCATTCCAAGCTGGAAAGAGAGACAGGTTACCCACTGCTTAAGAAATCACTCTCCATGATAAGTGTAAGATACTTAAAAAAGGTGGTGACTATCTAAAAGTCTCATGTGGAGCTTAAAACTGAAAGGACTAAGTTTATTAATGGTCAAAAGTGAAGCTTTCAACCAATATCCACTAGAATAGGAGCAGAGGCTTTTACTTACAGTTGTGCTGGGAGCTGTGAGTCGAGTGATTACTGTTTGGCCGGAGCCCCACACGTCACCTTTCAGGGTGGGGAAAAAGGGAGGGGGGGAGGGGATAGCGGGAGCTAGACTAACCCTACCTTAACAAGCAGCCGGCAATCAAACTATCGTTACCATATACTCGCTCGCTACTCCAATCTGTTGAACTTTTCCCTCACAAACATAGACAAAGAAATAGCTGGAAATCAGGCGTGAGGCTCACTGATGTACCCGGGATGGGAAAAACGTGGCCTGTAAGCTAGCTACCTAGCATATATATATATATATAATATATATATATATATATATATATATATATATATTATATATATATATATATATATATATATATATGTCGTGCCGAATATGTAAAACTGGTCAATTAGCAAGAACTCGTTTAAAATTAAGTCCGTTCTGAAATTTTCTCTTATACGTTTAAAGATATATTTTTTTTCATTAATATTAATGTAAAATTTTTTAATTTTGCACCAAAAGAATCTTAGAAAACTTACCTAACCTTATTATAACAAGAACAATTTACTTTAGCCTAACCCAACTAAATATATTTTAAATAAGTTTACAATAATTTAGTACTAAACAAACACAATCAAATATATTTTTTTCTTTAGGCTTAGGATGATTTTGGCGAAATTATTGCATACACAAATTTTTATTTGTCCAATATGGCAAGATAAGCGTTGCTATTTAAGCCAAGATCGCAAGTTCTGCCTGTTCGGCACGACATATATATATATATATATATATATATATATATATATTATATATATAAAATTATATATATATATAATATATACCACTACATTGTGTGTAGTGGTAAACTTTTAGTGTACACTGGAGCATACACACTTGCATCATTAATCACAGGGAGACAAGTTGCAATATGTTAATTAACTAATGTTGACGAGGCAACTATTTCTTGTCTTGACGATGACTATGTAGTGGTGACCACAGAGGAACAATGACTAATAGTGGTTTTCAAGGAGAAGCTTTATAAATAACCCTGACGAGTGGGTACATTGGTGTGCTTCTCTCCAGTGAGCACCACATGTGCTAACTCTGCTGACTCACACCACAAAATAAAAAAAATAATTATAAAAAAAAAAATGGCTTGTCACATACTTTGTCAGTCAAGGATCATTACCCGCTCCGAGGATCCTCGTTAGTGAGGGTTCATGACTGCTGAGTGCCCACCTCAGTGCCTCCGGGCACAAAATCAGTCGTTCAGTTACGCCACTCCTCACTTGGTAGCTATGTGAGTGAGCTGTCAGAGATCATATGGTGTACCCTGTCGAAGAATGTTCCTTCATACTGGTGGAGAACTCTTGATCCAGAGAAATGGAGCTGTACTTCCTTTCCTTGCATCGAAGCTGCTTATCTCCTATTCGTCAAGAGCTGTATCACTCTTAAGGGTTTAGTACTTCTCCATGAATATGGTAATGTGTACAGCTGCCCTTGTGCCTCGCATTGCAAAGTCTGTTATTATCTGCTTTCTCAAATTCTCTGTGAATATTTTGTACATTGTAATCATATCTAACCTAGTCTGTCTCTCTTCAGAGGTCATCAGGTATAGTTCAGGCAGAAGTTTGTACCTCCTCGAGTGTCCTGTGAAGTAGTTGTGTGTGAGTGTGGGGGAGGTGCGTGAGGCTGTGAAGTAGTCGTGTGTGAGTGTGGGGGAGGTGCGTGAGGCTGTGAAGTAGTCGTGTGTGAGTGTGGGGGAGGTGCGTGAGGCTGTGAAGTAGTCGTGTGTGAGTGTGGGGGAGGTGCGTGAGGCTGTGAAGTAGTCGGTGTGAGTGTGGGGGAGGTGCGTGAGGCTGTGAAGTAGTCGTGTGTGAGTGTGGGGGAGGTGCGTGAGGCTGTGAAGTAGTCGTGTGTGAGTGTGGGGGAGGTGCGTGAGGCTGTGAAGTAGTCGTGTGTGAGTGTGGGGGAGGTGCGTGAGGCTGTGAAGTAGTCGTGTGTGAGTGTGGGGGAGGTGCGTGAGGCTGTGAAGTAGTCGTGTGTGAGTGTGGGGGAGGTGCGTGAGGCTGTGAAGTAGTCGTGTGTGAGTGTGGGGGAGTGCGTGAGGCTGTGAAGTAGTCGTGTGTGAGTGTGGGGGAGGTGCGTGAGGCTGTGAAGTAGTCGTGTGTGAGTGTGGGGGAGGTGCGTGAGGCTGTGAAGTAGTCGTGTGTGAGTGTGGGGGAGGTGCGTGAGGCTGTGGGTAGAATGAAAGAAGGTAAATCAGTTGGAGTAGGTGGATACAAACCAGAATTTTTAGAAGCCGCTGAGAATATAGTTTCGGAGTGGTTGGTGCATTTCCTCAATTAATGTATACAATAAATGTTCAATAAATGCATTCAATAAATGTATACAAATGTATACATAGGTATTGGCAGAGAACATAGTTCCTTTGTACAGTATATGGGAAAGGGGGTCTAAAAGAGAGTGTAAGAATTATTGAGGAATTAGCCAGTTGAGGAATTAGCCAGTTGGTAAATTGTGTGGTTAAAAGAATCAAATGTAAAACAGAAAACAGGATCGCAGATGAACAAGGAATTTTATAAAGGGATATGTAGACCAAGTGTTTACACTGAAGCATATAAGTAAACAATATTTAGATAAAGGTAAGAAAGTTTCCGTTGCATTTATAGATTTAGAAAAGGCATATGATATGGTGGATAGGGAAGCAATATGGCAGATGCTGCAAGTGCAAGGAATATGAGGTATGTTACTTAAAGCAATTAAGAGTTTTTGTGAGGATAGTGAAACTCAGTTAGGGTATGTAGGAGAGAGGGGGATCATTTTTCTGTAATAACAGACATTAGAGAGGGACGTAAAATGCCACTATGGTTATTAAACATATTTATAGATGGAGTTGTAAGAAAAGTGAATGCTGGGATGGAGAGGAAACGAGTGAGACTAAAAGTTAAAGAATCTAGCATAGAGTGAGAGTTGGCTTAGTTGTTTTTGCCGATCACTGTGATTTTGGGAGATTCTGAAAAAAAAAAAGTTGTGGAAGTTGATAGACGAATTTGGGAGAGTATGTAAATGAAGAAAATTAAAATCAAACATAAGAAAGAGCAAGGCGATGAGAGTATAAAAAATAAGAAATGAAAGATTGGAGATTAGATTGGAAGGAAGAAGGATGGATGAAGTGAATGTGTTCAGATATTTGGGACTGGACTTGTCGGAAGATGAGTCTTGAAGATGAGGCGAAACATAGAACTGACGAGGGGAAAAAGATGGGTAGTACACTGAAGCATCTGTGGAGATACAGAAAGTTATCCATGGAGGAAAAGGGGGAATGGTGCCAACACTCTTTAATGGGTGTGAACCACGAGTTTTAAACGTTGCTGTGAAGGGAAGGCCGAGGGCAGTAGAGATATCGTTTCTGAGGGCAATGTGCAGTGTGAATATTGAGCAGAAAATTAGTTCGGATATTAGAAGGAAATGTGGAGTTTCTAAAAGTATTATCCAGAGGGTTGAAGAGAGGTTGTTGAGGTGGTGTGGTATTAGAATATAAGAACATAAGAATGGAGGAACACTGCAGAAGGCCTACTGACCCATACAAGGCAGGTCCTTATCAAAACCTCCCCTACCCAAAACTATCCAAGAATTTACTCCCATACCCATTACACCAATTAAATCCAGCCCCTTCCACTCAAATATTTGTCCAGTCTCCTTACAAAGCTACCCAAGGTCCTAGCTTCGATCACCCTACTCGGAAGATTGTTCAAGGCATCCACAACTCTGTTCGAAAACCAGCACTTACCTATGTCCTTTCTAAATCTAAATTTATCCAACTTAAATCCGTTATTTGTGGTTCTTACCTGGTTTGACACCCTCAGTTTTATGCCCATCATCCACTTATACACTTCAGTGATATCTCCCCTCATTCTACGCTTCTCCAGAGAGTAGAGATTTAAGGCTTTAAGTCTACCTTCATACGGGAGATTCCTTACACAGTAAATCATTTTAGTCATTCTTCTCTGTATGTTCTCTAATGAGTCTATATCCATCCTGTAGTAAGGAGACCAAAACTGAGCAGCATAATCTAAATGAGGTCTCACTAGTGATGTATAGAGCTGTAAAATAACTTTTGGACTTCTGTTACTTATACTTCTTGAAATAAATCAAGTAATCTGTTGGCCTTGTTGCGCACACTAAAGTACTGCTGTCTTGGCTTTAGATTTCTGCTTACCATGACTCCCAAGTCTTTTTCACATTCTGTATGATCAAGCTCTACTTCACCTAGATTATAGCATCGAGGGTTATTTTCATTACCAAGGGCTAGTGAACATTAAAATGGTATAAAATACCGACAGGTTGTTAGGTAAGACACATATGCAACAGTTAGGTATCTTTATTATTTTATTATTTTATACCATTTTAATGTTCAATCTGTCAGACACTGCAACACAAGGGTATCTTGGTACAGACCTGCAATCAACTTCTACAACTTCCACTAGTGAGAGCGGCTGTATTTGAGAGGGACCTGACCTTTCAACATCTGAGTTCTTACCTCTCCTAGTGGCCTACGTCTCACCTCTTGGCGCTATAAAAAGCTCCATTCTGTCACTTCATCTCCGTTTTTTTTTGTTTGTGGTGTCACACAGTCCGATCATACAGTTGCTCTACACCGCAAGAAGCCTCTCTTCGACCCTGTCGGGGTGTAGAATTTATATTCTACAAACGTGATATCCTTTTCACAATGCTGTCGAATCGTGTGAAAATCAAGCCTGTGAATGGTGCAATAAATGACTCCTCGAAGTTAGCTTTAGCTACCGTCGTTAGGACCTGCCTGCAGGTCAAATTTACGGCAATCCACTCTCTGAAAGACTCCTTCATTGTCGTCTGCACAGATGACCCGGAAGCACTAAAACTAATGGACGACTCTTCAATCAGGACCCTACAAACACAACAATTCATTCTATCCCCGTCTCCATTCTTGAAGTCGAAACGTTCGGTCTTTGTGAAAAGACTTGACAATATCGTCACCTCTCTCTCTACTGAAGCACTGAAGACATCTATTGAGGAACAAAACACGTGGCCTCGGTAGACAGCATCTCAAAGATCCCCAACGCCACATCAATGCTAAAGATTACATTCTCAGACATCTCCATGGCTGCCCAAGCTCTCTCTGACGGTCTGGCCATCTCATATTACCACATTCACCCAAGTCATATAGAACAAGAACGTTTCACATACATCTCCCACTGCTGGACCTGCTACTCCTATAATCACACCACCAAGGACTGCCCATCAAGAATAAGAAGTTTTGTTCAAATGTGGGAATGATGGACACGATTTCAGATCCTGCACCATTACTACAGCACCAACATGTCTTAACTGCAAGGGTAATCATCATACCCTTGCAGCTAAGTGCCCACTCAGGAAAGAAATCATATTGAAGAAAACTAAAGTTCTGAAGAAAACCTCCAATTCACCGACATATGCTGCAATAACCAAACCACAAACCCGACGCCATCAAGACTCTACACGCTAATCCACAGCACCATCGCCAACAACTCCCTCTCTCCACTCCCCGACGTGCTCCTTCCAAGGTGCTGTACTGCATGGTGTATGCACACCTTGCAAACGCAGCAAGCCCGGCACTTTCAACACCACTATTAACGAACTATTCCGTCTGAACAACATGCCTGCCTTCAATTTTCCGGAATCCACACCTTCAGAAGACATCCTCAAGATCCTTCCCAACGTCCTGAACTTTACTGCACCTACAAACCTGTCTCCTGCCCAAGCAACTGCTCCTGTAACTTCTATAACCACTTCCACGCTGACAACGTTGATCAAGTTGCCTCAACCACCGCCTCCCACCTCTCCCAGCCTGCTTTTTACACAACCATTACATCTCACAGCTGCTCCTGTCGAACCTCAGTCACCTGCTACCACCATTGTAGATTCTCCCAGTGAATCCACTCCAGAAGAGGAAGATAACGACGACTCCAGTAAACCCTCATGGGAAAACCTTACCTTTTACACTTCTCCTTCAAATACTGACACCATGACCTGTACTGAACTCTACAAAAGCCTCGGTGCTGGAACAGTCAAGTATGCATGTGAATCACCGCTTCACTTCACACTCACCCAAGTTCTTGAGTTCATCAAGCCTCTACGTTTCACCTTCAGCAACAAGGCTAAATTATACCATTATCTAGAAGCAGCTTCAAAAAGTTTGAAAATGGCTCCATTGCTAACCTGCCTCCTCAGTTACTCCTATAACTCCCATATGTGTTCTACCCTCTGATGTGACCTAGCCTGCTGCCAGCTACTCAAGATTCAAGACTTCAAATACAACAAGTTCAATGCAACAGTCCCTGCTATTCCTGTTCTCAAGTCTGCCCCACGATCGCCTTAGCTGCTGGGTTAAGCCCTGGCTCTATTTCTCTTACTAAGAACACTCCTCTCCAGAGCTATTCTTCATCTGTCCCGTCTTCCCCGCTCATCCCATTGGGATCTTACCTAAACTTGTTTGCTTGCTTACTTCATCTCCATATTGTTTCATACTATGGAACAATGCTCTTCTCCAGACTGAGGGACTGACCACCTCAAAACTTTAAGGGTGATGGACTGATTACATCGTCTTCAAGTATCTTCTGCTTCTATCAACTTTTCTGTACTTGACTGAAGAAGCCTACTGTGTAGGCGAAACGTTTCATAATAAAGATACCTAACTGTTGCATATGTGTCTTACCTAACAACCAAGGGCTAGTACTTTACACTTATCCACATTGAACTTCATCTGCGATTTTTCAGACCAAGACATTAATTTATCCAAATCCTCCTGGAGTTCATTGCTATCCTCCTCAGAGTGAATTATGCGGCCTATCAGCAAACTTACTCATGTCACTCGTAATCCCTTCATCAAGGTGGCATTGAAAATTGGGTTGGTCAAATGTTGTTAGTGGGATGAATTGTAAAGGACCTGCCTAGTATGGGCCAACAGGCCTGCTGCAGTGTTCCTCCTTTCTTATGTTCTTATGTTCTTAAGGTCATTAATGTAAATTATGAACAAGAGAGGGCCTAAAACTGATCCTTGTGGAACGCCACAAGTGACTAATCCCCATTCAGATTTCACTCCATTAATGGTAACTCTCTGCTTTCTATTGGTAAGCCATGCCTCTATCCATGCTAGAACTTTACCTCCTATACCATGAGCTGCCACTTTTCTTAAGAGTCTCTTGTGAGGTACTCTGTCGAAGGCTTTACTAAAATCCAAATAAACAATATCATATTCCTTATCACTGTCAACTGCCTCAAATGTTCTATTGAAGAACATCAGTAAGTTTGTCAGGCAGGAACGACCTCTCGTGAATCCATGCTGAGATTCATTTATCAAGTTATGCTCTTCAAGGTGACTTCTGTAATAAAGTTGGTAGAATTACCGACAATATGTAAAGTAAAAGGACACAAGTGCAACTAATGTGACATTTATTGTGGCAACGTTTCGCTCTCCAGGAGCTTTATCAAGCCATTACAAACAATACATGGACACAGAGGGTATATAAAGGCTCTGAGTGAGGTGCAATACTAGTGAGGTAACATTTCGATGTTCACTAGTGGTGGTAGTAGTAGTAGTAGTAGTAGTAGTAGTAGTAACAAAAATAATACAATAAGGAAGAGCAATTAATTCGTACATGAGTAAAAGGATATAAAAGCTATTACTTGGGTAACATAAAAATATTTGTAGATGAATGGTTCAGAGAACCGACATGTTGATAAATTAGACACATGTGCAACTCTTGGGTATCTTTATTGAGGAAACGTTTCGCCACTGTGTGGCGAAACGTTTCCTCAATAAGATACCCAAGAGTTGCACATGTGTCTAATTTATCAACATAAAAATAGGTTGGACAAATATAGACTGGAAAGAGGCAGGTTTTTTTCAGTGTTCACTCTCTGTAATGTGCTTTGTGGAGTATAACAGGAGAGACTATGTGATGGCAGGGTTTACTGTTTTCAGGAGGATTCTTGCTAAGACTTCGGAGATGGTGAAGCTGCCGTTGTTTTGTTTAATTGTTTCGAATACAATTAAACAAAACAACGGCAGCTTCACCATCTCCGAAGTCTTAGCAAGAATCCTCCTGAAAACAGTAAACCCTGCCATCACATAGTCTCTCCTGTTATACTACACAAAGCACATTACAGAGAGTGAACACTGAAAAAAACCTGCCTCTTTCCAGTCTATATTTGTCCAACCTATTTTTATGTTACCCAAGTAATAGCTTTTATATCCTTTTACTCATGTACGAATTAATTGCTCTACCATATTGTATTACTTTTGTCACTACTACTACTACTACTACCACCACTAGTGAACATCGAAATGTTACCTCACTAGTATTGCACCTCACTCAGAGCCATTATATACCCTCTGTGTCCATGTATTGTTTGTAATGGCTTGATAAAGCTCCTGGAGAGCGAAACGTTGCCACAATAAATGTCACATTAGTTGCACTTGTGTCCTTTTACTTTACAAGGTGACTTCTGATAATGTCAGCTATAATTGATTCTAATAACTTGCCCACTATAGATGTCAGACTTATTGGACGGTAATTTGAAGGAGTGGACTTATCACCTGATTTGAATATAGGAACCACATTAGCCATCTTCCACAATTATGGCACAACATCGGTAAGGATGGACGCATTAAACACACTCGTTAATGGCTGACTAAGCTCCATCTTGCATTCCTTAAGTACCCTGGAAAACAACTCATCGGGTCCCGGGGACTTATTTTGCTTCAATTTGCCTATCTGTTTAATAAGCATGTCCCTCGTGACAGTAATATTAGTTAATTTGAATTCTTCAGGAAGTGATTAATTGTTAATTACTGGAATCTCATTTATGTCTTCCTGTGTAGAAGCTAACAACAAATAGTCATTAAATAAGGAACACATTTCCAGTTCGTTATCCGTCAGCTGTCCATTCCCAATTTTCAAAGGTCCTACTTTTTCCTTCACCTTCGTCCTATACACTTGAAAGAACCCCTTTGGATTAGTCTTTGATTCATTAGCAACTCTAATTTCATTGTCACGTTTAGCCTTTCTAATCCCGTTTTTTACTTCTCTTTTAAGCTGAACATATTGGTCAGTAAGGTTAACATTAAAATGGTATAAAATACCGACAGGTTGTTAGGTAAGACACATATGCAACAGTTAGGTATCTTTATTTCGAAACGTTTCGCCTACACAGTAGGCTTCCTCAGTCAAGTACAGAAAAGTTGATAGAAGCAGAAGAGACTTGAAGACGATGTAATCAGTCCATCACCCTTAAAGTTTTGAGGTGGTCAGTCCCTCAGTCTGGAGAAGAGCATTGTTCCATAGTATGAAACAATATGGAGATGAAGTGACAGGATGGAACCTTATATAGCGCCAGGAGGTGAGACGTAGGTCACTAGGAGAGGTAAGAAATCAGATGTTGGGAGGAAATAAAGATACCTAACTGTTGCATATGTGTCTTACCTAACAACCTGTCGGTATTTTATACCATTTTAATGTTCAATCTGTCAGACACTGCAACACAAGGGTATCTTGGTACAGACCTACAATCAACTTCGACAACTTCCACTAGTGAGAACGGCTGGATTTGAGAGGGACCTATCCTCCCAACATCTGATTTCTTACCTCTCCTAGTGACCTACGTCTCACCTCCTGGCGCTATATAAGGTTCCATCCTGTCACTTCATCTCCATATTGTTTCATACTATGGAACAATGCTCTTCTCCAGACTGAGGGACTGACCACCTCAAAACTTTAAGGGTGATGGACTGATTACATCGTCTTCAAGTCTCTTCTGCTTCTATCAACTTTTCTGTACTTGACTGAGGAAGCCTACTGTGTAGGCGAAACGTTTCGAAATAAAGATACCTAACTGTTGCATATGTGTCTTACCTAACAAGGTTAACATCTCCTCTTCTGATGCGCCTATAAATTCCCCTTTTATCCCTTAATAGATGCTTTAGCCTCCTGTTAATCCATTTGGGATCATTATTATTAGACCTAATTTCTCTCTGGGGAATGTATATACTCTGAGCACGGTGTACATTATTAAGAAAAAAATCATAAACGCAGATCCCTTCGCAATCGTAAGTATGATCATAGTCAATAAAATCATTAGCTGAACATTAAAATGGTATAAAATACCGACAGGTTGTTAGGTAAGACACATATGCAACAGTTAGGTATCTTTATTTCGAAACGTTTCGCCTACACAGTAGGCTTCTTCAGTCGAGTACAGAAAAGTTGATAGAAGCAGAAGATACTTGAAGACGGTGTAATCAGTCCATCACCCTTGAAGTTTTGAGGTGGTCAGTCCCTCAGCCTGGAGAAGAGTATTGTTCCATAGTCTGAAACAATATGGAGTTGAAGTGACAGGATGGAGCCTTATATACCGCCAGGAGGCGAGATGTAGGCCACTATTAGATGTAAGAATGTAGTCGTTTGGAGGTCAGGTCCCTCTCAAATCCAGCCATTCTCATTAGTAGAAGTTGATTTCAGGTGTGTACCAAGATACCCTTGTGTTGCAGTGTCTGACAGAGTGAACATTAAAATGGTATAAAATACCGACAGGTTGTTAGGTAAGACACATATGCAACAGTTAGGTATCAGTGACTCAGTAACACTCACCTCAGTGACTCAGTAACACTCACCTCAGTGACTCAGTAACACTCACCTCAGTGACTCAGTAACACTCACCTCAGTGACTCAGTAACACTCACCTCAGTGACTCAGTAACACTCACCTCAGTGACTCAGTAACACTCACCTAAGTGACTCAGTAACACTCACCTAAGTAACTCAGTAACACTCACCTCGTGATCAGTAACACTCACCCCAGTGACTCGTAAAAAACTCACCTCAGTGACTCAGTAACACTACCTAGAAAACAGTAAAAACCCCACCTCATTTCAGTAACACTCCCTCAGTGACTGTAACACTCACCCCAGTGCTCGTAACACTCACCCCATGACTCAGTAACATCACCTCAGGATCAGTAAAAACCCCTCAGTGCTAGTTTAAAACTCACCCCAGGATCAGTAACATCACCTAAGTATCAGTAACATACCCAGTGCTCAGTAACCTCATTATGAAAGTAACCTACCTAGTACCAGAAAAACTCACCCCGTGACTCGTAAACTATAAAGGACTCAGTAACACTCACCTTTGTGGGCCATAACCTCACCTCAGTGTCAGTAACACCCTCAGTGGCTCAGTAAAACTCACCCCGTGGGGTCGTAACACTCACCTGTATCAGTAAACTCACCTAGTGGCTCAGTAACTCACCCCAGTGGCTCAGTAACACTCACCTCAGGGGCTCAGTAACACTCACCTCAGTGGCTCAGTAACACTCACCTCAGTGACTCAGTAACACTCACCTCAGTATCAGTAAAACCCCCCTAGGGCTCGTAAAAATCCCTAGTCTCAGTAACATCACCCCAGTGACTCAGACACTACCCCGTGACCCGTAACACTCACCTATGGATCAGTAACACTCACCCCCGTGATCAGTAACACTCACCTCAGTGATCAGTAACCTCACCTCAGTACTCTAACCTCCCTAGGACTCAGTAACACTCACCTAGTACTCAGAACACTCACCTCAGTGATCAGTAACACTCACCTCGTGATCAGTAACACTCACTCAGTACTCAGTAAAAAACTCACCTAGTACTCAGTAAACTCACCTAGTAAATCAGTAACACTCACCCAAGTAAATCAGAACCTACCTCAGTGATCAGTAACACTCACCTCAGTGACTCAGTAACACTCACTCAGGACCAGTAACACTCCCCAGTGACTCAGTAACACTCACCAAAAATCAGTAACCTACCTCAGTGACTCAGTAACACTCCTCAGTGACTCAGAAAAAACTCACCTAGGAAAACAGTAACCTACCCAGTGATCGTAAAACACTCACCTAGGATCGTAACACTCCCTCAGTGCTCAGTAACACTCACCAAAGGGAAAATCGTAACACTCACCTAGGACTCAGTAACCTCACCTCGTTCTAAATAACACTCCCTCAGTGACTCAGTTAAAACTCACCTAGTGACTCAGTAAAACTCACCCAAGGAATCAGTATACACCCCCCCAAAAACCTCAGTGACTAGTAACATCACCTCAGGGTTCAGTAAAACCCCACCTAGTTCAGTAAAAATCCCTCAGTGATCGTAACACTACCCCGGACTCGTCATCACCCAGGGCTAGTAACATCACCTAGGGTGTAACACTCACCTGTGGCTCAGTAAACCTCCCTCAGTGATCAGTAACACTCCCTCAGTGATCAGTAACACTCACCTCAGTGGCTCGTTAAAACTCACTCAGTGCTCAGTAACCTCAAATCTCTGTAAACACTCACCTCGTGACTCATTTCACTCACCTCAGTGACTCAGTAACCCCTCACCCCAGTGACTCAGTAACACTACCCCCAGGTTTTAGTAACACTACCTGTAATCAAACATCCCTCAGTGACTCAGAACACTCACCTCAGTGATCAGTAACACTACCCCGTGATCGTAACCTCCCTCAGTGACTCAGTAAAAAACTTACCTCCGGTTTAAAATAAACACTCAACCAAAAAATGAAACGTCTTTTCCTTCCTTTGATGAAACCTAACTCCCTTTTTTGAAACGTTTAAACCCCTTTTAAACCCCCTGTGAAAAAGTAAAAATCCTGGGTTTTTAAGTTTTTAACTTTTTTTTCCTAAGAAATTTTCTTAATTATTTTTTAAATTTTTTTTTAAACCCCCGAAATTAATTTTTTTGATTTTGGTTTAATTTAGTTTTTAAAATTGTTGGTAAAAAATATCCTTTTTTTTATTTCTTTTTAATAAAGTTTTTTTAGTGTTGGAAAGGGAAATTATACCTGGGTTCTCTAGAGCCCAGTTTTGGGGAAACGTAATATCCCCTCGTTTTCCTCTAGGTCAGTGTTGGAAAACTTTAAATTTTACCTGGGTGTTCTCTAGAGCCCAGTTTTTGGTAACGTAATATACCTCGTGTTTTTAGAGTCAGTTTTGGTAACTTAATATCCCTGGTGTTCCTAGAGTCAGTTTTGGGGTAAGTAATTTTACCTCGTGTTTCTCTAGAGTCGTGTTGGAAAAAACTTTAATTCCCCGTGTTCTCTAGAGTCGTGTTGGTAACGTAATATACCTGTTTTTTCTCTAGAGTCAGTTTTGGTAACTTTAATATCCTCGTGTTTCAGAGTCGTGTTGGTAACGTAATATACCTCGTGTTCTCTAGAGTCATTTGTTGGTTAACGTAATATACCTCGTGTTCTCTAGGGTCAGTGTTGGTAAGTAATTTTACCTGGGGTTCCCCTTTTGAGTCAGTGTTGGAAAAACGTAATATCCCCTCTGTTCTCTAGAGTCAGTGTTGGTAACGTAATATCCCTCGTGTTTTTCTAGAGTCATTTTTGGGGAAAACGTAATATACCTGGTTTTTCCCCAGGGGTCAGTTTTGGGGGAACGTAATATACCCTCGTGTTCTCTAGAGTCATTTGTTGGTAACGTAATTTTTACCTCGTGTTTTAGAGTCAGTTTTGGTAACTTAATATACCTCGTGTTTCTTAGAGTCAGTGTTGGAAACCCGTAATTACCTGTGTTCTTTTGGGGTCAGTTTTGGGTTTAACGTAATATTACTCGTGTTCTCTAGAGTCAGTTGGTAAGTAATTTACCTCGTTTTCTCTAGATCAGTGTTGGTAACGTAATAAAACCTGGGTTTTTCTCTAGAGTCGTTTTTGGTAACAAAATATCCCTTCGTGTTTTTTGAGTCAGTGTTGGAACAAAAATTTATACCTCGTGTTCTCTAGAGTCAGTTTTTGGAAAACGTAATATACCTCGTGTTCCCCTAGAGCCCAGTGTTGAAACTTTTAATAAAACCTCGTGTTCTCTAGAGTCGGGTTTTTGGTTTAACGAAATTATACTCGTGTTTCTAGAGTCAGTGTGGTAAGTAATATACCTGTGTTCTTTTAGAGTCAGTGTTGGTAACGAAATTTATACCTCTTTGTTTTAGAGTCAGTGTTGGTAACGTAATATACCTGGGTTGTTCTCTGGGGAAAAGTTTTGGTAACTTTAATATATCGTTTTTCCCCTAGAGGCAGGGTTGGTAACTTTAATTTAAACCTCGTGTTTCTAGGGCGTTTTGGGTTTAAACGAAATTTTCCCGGGTTCCTAGAGTCTTTTTTTGGAAAACGTAATATACCTCGGGGTTTCTTGAGTCAGTTTTGGGGAAACCCCCCCCCTATTTCCTGGGTGTTCCCCCGAGTCAGTTTTTGGGTTTAACGAAATTATACCTCGTGTTTTTTCTGGGAGTCAGTTTTTTGGGAAGTAATTTTTTCCCCGTGTTTCTAGGTCAGGGTTGGTAAACGTAATAAACCCCGTTTTCCCCGAGCCCGGGGTTTTGGAAAACGAATTATCTGTTTTTTTGGCCCAGTTTGGAAAACTTTAATTTACCCGGTTTTTAGAGTCAGTTTTGGGGAAAACGTAAAAACCCTTGGGGTTCTCTAAAATCGTGTTGGTAAACGAAATATACCTCGGGGTTCTCTAGAGGGGGGGTTTTTGGGGAAAGGGAATTTTTACTCGGGGTTCTTGACGGGGGTTGGTAAGGGAATTTCCCTTTGTGCTCTGGGGTCGGGGTTTTGGGGTTTAATTTTAATTTCTCGGGGTTCTTAGGGGGGGTCAGGTTGGGGGTAAAGTAATTTTCCCGGGGGTGTTTTCTTTAAGGATTTCGGGGGGGGGGGTTGGGGGGGGTAACTTTTAATTTATAGGGGGGGGGGGGGGTTTTGGGAGGGGTGTTGGGGTTTTAATCCGGGGGGGGTTATCGGGGGGGGTTTTGGGGGGGTTTTTTTCCGGGGGGGGGTTTCTGGGCGGGGGGGGGTTTATTGGGGGGGGGGGTGGGGGGGGTTTTTAAAAAATTTATCGTTTTTTTTTTTTTTTTTTTAATTTTATTTATTTTTTAAATTTTTTTTTTTTTTTTGGGGTTTTATTTTTTTTTTTTATTTTTTTAATTTTTTTTTTTTTTTTTTTTCTTTTTTTTTTTGGGAAATTTATTTTTTTGTTTTTATTTTTTTTTTTTTTTTTTAATTTTTTTTTTTTAAATTTTTTTTTTTTTTTTTTTTTTAAATTTATTTTTTTTTTTATTTTTAAAATTATTTTTTTTTTTTGGTATTTTTATTTAATTTTTGGTTTTTTTTTTAAAATTTTTTTTTTTTTTTTTTTTTTTTTTTTTAAAAATTTATTTGTTTTTTTTTTTTTAAAATTTTTTTTTAAATTTTTTTTTTTTTTTTTTTTTTTCTGTTTTTTCTTTTTAAATTTATTTTTTTTAATTATTTTTAAAAATTTTAATTTTTTTGGTTTTTTTTTTTTTGTTTTTTTTTTTTTAAAATTTAAAACCTGTGTTCTTTTTGATTTCAGTGTTGAAAAGGGTTTGAATATCCCCGTGTTCTCTAGATTCAGTGTTTGTATCGTAATAAAACCGTGTTTTTGGGGGAGTCGTTTTTTTGTAACGTAATTACCTGTTTTCTCTGGGAGTCAGTGTTGTGGGGTTGATACCCCTTTCATGTTCTTAGATTCAGTGTTGGTAAGGTGATATACCTCTTTGTTCTCTAGGTCGTTTTGGGGTTTTAAACGCCAATATAATTGTGTTTCTAGAGGTCAGTGTTGTTTAAGGTGATATATCTCGTTTTTCTCTAAGTCAGTGTTTGTAATTTAATATACCCTGTGTTCTCTAGGAGTCGTTTTGGGTAATGAAATTTTACCTCTTGTTCTCTAGAGTCAGTTTTTGGTACCGTAATTTTCCCTTTTGTTCTCTAGAGTCAGTGTTGGGTAACGTTAATATCCCTCGTGTTCTCTAGAGTCGTGTTTTTTAAAATTTAATATACGTCTTGTTCTTAGAGTCATTTGTTGGAAAGGGGAATGTACCTGTGTTCTCTAGATTTCGTGCTGATAAAGTAATATCCTCGTTTTCTTTTAGAGTCAGTTTTGGTTGCGAAAATTTTCCTTGTGTTCTTAGAGTCTGTGTTGGTAACGAAATATACCTTTTTTTTCTCTGAGTCAGTGTGGTAACGTAAAAATTACCTCGTGTTTTTTAGAGTCAGTGTTGGTAACGTAATTAGCGTTTTTCTCTAGAGTCAGTGGGGGGTAACGAAATTACCTCGTTTTCCTAGAGTCTTTTGTTGGTAACGAAATATCCTCTTGTCTCTAGAATCAGGGGCGGGTTTAAGGTTATATACCTTGTATTCTTAGAGTCAGTGTTGGTAAGAAATTATACCTCGTGTTCTCTAGATTTCAGTGTTGAAAAGGTGAGGGTATTTGGCTATCAAAGAGCAGTGTTGGTAACGTAATATACCTGGGGTTCTTAGGAGTAAGATTGAAAAAGGGGGAACCCTCTCGTGTTCTTTTAGAGTTAGGGGTTTGGTAACGAAATATACCTGTGGAAAATTTTTGTTTTTCCGAAGCTGGGCCCCCTGGTGGGGGTTTGATTTTGCGATGGAGTAAAAAAAATGTATTTGACAATAGGGTAAAACCAGGTTTCCCTTTGCGCATGCGCAAAATTGTGGGGGGGTTTGGGGGCGACTCGGGCCAGGGGGGTGGGGGGAGTTTTTTGAATGTGGTGAGGAGGCTGGGAAAAAAAAGGGAATTTGGGGGGAAAAGGGGTTCACGGGCGGCCTAAGGATCAATTTTAGGCCTCAAATTTATAAAAAGGAAGTGTTTTTTTGACTGTCCTAGTGAAGAGGGGGGGAAAAGTGATTTTCGGGGCCCCCCCCTAAAGGGTGGGAAAAATTTGTGAAAAAATGTTCGACCCGGGGGTGACAGGTGCACGGCCCCCGGTTTGTGTCCAGGGGGGAAAAACCCGTGTGTTAATCCTCCCCTCATCGGCCCCCGATTTTTAATGGGTGAAACCCCCCCTAAAAAGGGGTTAAAAAAAGGGTTTTGAGACGTTAAAACGTTTTATGAATTGGGGAATGTAATCAGGATAATAAAAATTGAGTTAAGGAATGCGGGTGTGAAATAGATGCCCTGCTCCCCCCAGGGAACGTGTGACTTCGAAAACCCAGGATAATGAAGCTTTATGGAATCACGACTTTAAACGGGGCAAAAACCCCGGGGTTTCCTCGTTCCTGCCGGGAAATTTAAAAAAACCGTGTCGGGGAGGGGGGACATCGAAAAGAGATGGGGAATGGGGGAAAAAAAGGGTATTTAATCACCCACAGTTAAGTAAACTTTTTAGTTATGCGACTGATGTGGCCAAATTAGGTATGTTGGAAATTTTGGTAGGTTATGGGGTGATCCCGTAAATTTAAAAGGGGGCCCCCAAAAGAAACAAACTGGGGAAATTTGGGGGGATTATGTACAAAAGTTTTTTTTGATGGATGTTCCATGTGTATCCTACCCCCCCCCCCTTTCATTAGCTAAACTTAAAATAAACTTTACAGTCCACAATTTTAAATTTGTAGCGCCGCTTCTTGAGGGTGCTACCCAAGTTATACTGGGTTTGGAAAAGATGTGGATAAGATTGTGGGGGTCGAGGGGGCCCCCCTGTTTGTGGAAACCCGAGGTGGTTAATTTTTTTTCACATGTCTACCAAAGGGGTGACTACGGGAAAAAATATGGTTGTCTCCCT
This sequence comes from Cherax quadricarinatus, assembly GCF_026875155.1. Classification (NCBI taxonomy): domain Eukaryota; kingdom Metazoa; phylum Arthropoda; class Malacostraca; order Decapoda; family Parastacidae; genus Cherax; species Cherax quadricarinatus. Next base: position 23,467,086 of record NC_069467.1, read on the forward strand.
GAGATTTCTTTTATGTATAAATGTTTTTGGGGGAATACAAGGGTAAGCACCCTTTGAAAAATTTTTCCCAATACCTCTTTTTCCCCCTTGAGTCAGTGTTGGTAAGAAGATATACCTGTGGTTTTTAGAGTCAGTGTTGGGAACGCAATATGTCTCGTTTTTTAAAAGTCAAATGTTGGGGAAGGAGGTTTTTAAACCCCGTTTTTCTTTAGAAATCAGTGTTGGTTAAAAGCAAAAATGTCCGTTTTTTAGAGGGCGTGTTGGTAACGTAATATTGCTCTTGCTCTTTTAGAGTCAGTGTTGGTAACGTAATAAAAACATGCTCTTTGAGTTCCCGTTTTGGTAAAAGTAATTTAACCCCGTGCTCTCTTTGAGTCAGTTTTTGGGAAAAATAAAAATACCTCGTGTTTTTCTAGAGTCAGTGTTGGTAACGTAATATACCCCTGTTTTTTAGAGTCGTGTTTTATTTTAAAGGGGATATACCTCGTGCTCTTAGAGTCAGGGGTTTTGGGAAACGTAATATACTTTTTGTTCTATAGGGGTCAGTGTTTGGGTAACGTAATTTACTTCTTTTTTCTCTAGAGTCGTGTTTGGGAATAATAAACTTCTTGTTCTCTAGAGTCAGTGGGTTGGGAAGTAATATACTTCTTGTTTTTCTAGAGTCAGGGGTTTTGGGAAGTAATATACCCTTCCCCGTTCTCTAGGGGGTTTTTTTTTGGTTAAAAGTAATATACCTCGTGTTCTCTAGAGGGCGTGTTTTGGGGAACGTAATATACCTCGTGTTTTAGAGGTCGTGTTGATTTAAAGGGGTTTTTACCTGTGCTTTTCTTGAGTCGTGTTGGTAACGTTAAAATATTCTTGTTGTTTTTCCCAGAGTCCCGTGTTTGGGAAAAGTAATATATTCTTTTTTTTCTTGAGTCAGTTGGGGATTTAAAAATGGAGATTATATGGGGTATATTTGCTTCGTTTCCCCCTTTTTGGGGGGCAGGGGCCCGAAACAGTGTTGCATTCAAAAAATTGGGCATCTTTCTGTTTTTTTTGTGGGAAATTTTGTATATATATGGTCCTCTTGTGAGATTTTTTAAAGATTCTCATTTGTACTCAGATGTTTATTGTGCCCAAAAAGGTGTTCACTTGTGTTCCCGATGTTCACTTGTGTTCAAATGTTCACTTTTTGTTCAATGTTCCCCCTTGTTTTCCCCAGTGATAAATTTACTTATGCATTTTGATGTTCGCTTATGCACACTTGTGTTCCTTGTGCAAACCTGATTTTTTACATGTTTTTCACCCTTGGGTGTTCACTGTGCACAAATTTATGTTTTATTGTGAAAAATCTGATGTTCACCTTTTTGCAATTTAATGTTCATTTGTTTCAAGCCAGGTTCTCCCCGAGAGGGTTTACGTTTTCTGTTTCTATCCCAAAATTCTTTTCATTTTTCTCATCTCCATTTAAATCCTAACCCGGGGGAGAAAGAGAGAGGGGAGAGAGAGAGAGAGGAAAGGGAGAGAAGAGAGAGGGGAGAGGAGAGAGAGAGAGGAAAAGAGAGAGAGAGAGGGAGAGAGAGGAGAGGAGAGAGAGAAAGAGAGAGGGAGAGGAGAGAGAGAGAAGAGGGGAAAAGAGGAAAAAGGGGAGAACCCCGAGAGGAGAGGGAGAGAGTAGGTGAGAGAAGAGAGGGGAAAAGGGATGAAGAGAGGGGAGAGGAAAAGGAGAGAGAGGAGAGAAGCATAATATTTTCTCTTATCCCCTAAAAAGCACTAGAGATGTCGTAAACCCCAGTTAAGCTAGTTCTTTAGGCAGCAGCTCTTTAAGATTTTGGGACCTCCCCGCATTTCCCCACCCTCCTAGCACCGTCCCCCGCACCCCCCCGGCAACTCCCCCGCTCCTCCCAGCACCCCCCCCAAAACCTCCTCCGCACCTTTTCTCACAAGTACTGGGGCCCCAAAATTACGTAAAAAATTTGCTGTTGCGCCAAAAGGAGTTTCGAGAGGCGGCTTGACAATTTTCCGGGGCCCCTTGTAAACCAAAATTTTTTAAAGCACGTCCCTTTTCCCCCTCAGGCGGCCCGGGAGTAAAAAGATTAATGAAGAAAAGCAAAGGTATTGGGGTTTTGGGCAAAACAAATGTTTTGCTAAGCAAATTGCAGTATAAAAAAAGTTTATGGTGGGTAACGGGCAAGAGGTTGGAAAACATTTATACAGTTCAGGAATTTATTGAAGGAAACTGTGACTACCCGGGATTAAACCCATGTCTTTTTGACCCATTTCATGGTAAGTGAAAATCCATTTTAATGCTCTAACCCACGGGCCACGCAACCCTAAAAAAATAAAGCACCCAGCAGAGCTAGGTGCTTTACCTTGCTCCGGGAAAATACGGTGGTGTGGGTACCTCTGAGTTAATTTTATTTAACCCCCGTTTGGTGTATAGCCTCCACAAGCAGTATTTTATGTTACTGTAACCCACGAACAAGTGGTATTGAATCAATAACAACACTGCGACTAGCCGGGGAAATTCGAACCCATGTCGCTTTGGTCCGCCTCATGTTGAGCAAAAATCGCACATGATGCTCTAACCCTGTGGGAATTATGGAGCATACTAAGCCAATTTTATGTATTTGTAAATACATGAAGGAAGATTCTTAGCTTAAGTGATGGCTTAACGTCCCCGCAACCTCCACCGGGCCATTCCTTCTAGGAGCTGTAATGCTCCAGCCCTTGGGTGTGAGAATTCAAGTAAGCTTTAAGTACAATTTTTCCCCAAAAAGGATCATATATTTCAGCATTTCACTTCATGAATTAATGCTGAATAGATTGACACATATATATACTTTTTTGGGTTCAATGGCTCGCAGATCACGGGGTATATTGGTAAATCTAGACACGATGCTGTCATGTGGGTTCAATAACGTGGATGGGGTAAAAACACTCACGTAGGCTGGTTAGTATGTATAATTATAACGGAAAGTATGAGAAGCACCATCAGCCGCCCTGTCTCTCTCTGCTCTCTATCTCAGACTGACCCACCAGTGCCTACGGGGTGCGTGGCGTTCAAAAACATGCTATGGTCAGCAGCAACATGAATAACAGTCAGTGATTCACACAGACGGTTGGTTACCTGGATTACCTGGAGGTTATTCCGGGGATCAACGCCCCCGCGGCCCGGTCCATGACCAGGCCTCCCGATGGATCAGGGCCTGATCAATTTAGTCTGTTACTGCTGGCCGCACGCAGTCCAACGTACGAGCCACAGCCCGGCTGATCCGGCACTGACTTTAGGTATCTGTCCAGCTCTCTCTTGAAGGCAGCCAGGGGTTTATTGGCAATTCCCCTAATGCTTGATGGGACGCTGTTAAACAGTTTTGGGCCCCGGACACTTATGGTTTTTTTCCATTAGTGTACCAATGGCGCCCCTACTTTTTATTGGGGGCATTTGCATCCCCTTTGCCCAGTCTTTTACTTTCATAGGGAGTGATTTCTGTGTGCAGATTTGGGCCCTTTCCCTTCCAAGATTTTCCAAGTGTGGGATTATGATATATCTCTCCCCCCTGCGTTCCAACGAGTACAAGTCAAGTGCTTCCAAGCGTTCCCAGTGGTTAAGGTGCTTGACAGAACTTATACGTGCAGTAAAGGATCTCTTTTACACTCTCTTGATCTGCGATTTCACTGCTTTGAATGGAGATGTTAATGTCAGCAGTATTCCAGCCTAGAGAGAACAAGTGATTTGAAAAGGATCATCATGGGCTTGGCATCTCCCCGTTTTGAAAGTTTCATTATCCATCCTTCATTTTCTTAGCATGTGCGATCGTGGCACTTTTTGTGATCCTTGAAAGTGAGATCCTCAGACATTACTATCCCAGGTCCCCTTTCATTAGTTTTCCGCTCTATTGTATGGCCGGAGTCAGTAGTATACTCTGTTCTAGTTATTATCTCCTCCAGTTTTCCATAACGGAGTAGTTGGAATTTGTCCTCACTGAAAATCATATTGGGTTTTCCGTTGTCATTACTGGTAATGGTTACTGGTAAATGGTATTTCTGAGGGGGCTCGGCGACGCTAATGTATGTCGTCCCGACATACAGCTAATACAAACTAGAGATGGCAGGTGTATGGCTTGGGCTGATTCTATACAATGTCAAAGTACACAATAATTGAACATTATAACATTAGGAGAATATTGGAATGGAAGCTTACGTAATTGACTATAATGAAACTTACTATAATGAAACTGTAATGCATTATAAGGTATAATATAGCACAACTCATCGAATGAGACTCAACATTGGGATTGTACAATAGAAGTGATAAAAAAAAATTCTGATCGATCGATCTGTATTCATGTGATCTACGGATTCTGAGGAAGGAATATATACAAAGAAAGAAGTGTTTAACAGAAAGGCAGATTCAGTGCACTCAAATCTAGACTGTTAACTCTCAGAATTCGGAGAGAACGTGAACACACACAAAAAAAAAAAATTCTTGAATTGATAAGTTGATACTGTAATTATTCATCTATACAGGTTATTTACATTTAACCCCAACTCTGCTAGGGTGAGATTGACATATGCAGAATGGGTGTCATCTCTGAGAGGATCAAACTCTGTTGCATTGGCTAACTCATGCTGTATTTGAGGCAAATCTGAGGTAGTTACAAACGATACTTGAGGATTTCTCAATACCTGTCTTGTACGTAGAGAATAACGACATTCAGGTTGATCGTCTGACTGAGTATCAGAGGAAGAGAGTACAGGATCAGGAGGATTGTCAGAGTCTATCACATTAGTCTGGGTTGGAACATCATTATCATCACATACTAACTTCATATGATCTAAATGCGATTCTTTATACTGACCAGTACTAATTTCTCTAACCTTATACTTATTGTGATGAATGGTTTTGAAAACCGACAAGTTGAAGAATTGAGACACTTATGCAACACATGGAGTGATGGACTGAACACATCGAATCCAGGTTGAGGGACTGATAACCTCATACTTCTACTCTCCTTTCCCATTTCTACTTTGTATTGGACTGATGAAGCCACTGTGTGGCGAAACGTTTCTTCAATAAAGATTCCCATGTGTTGCATAAGTGTCTCAATTCTTCAACTTGTCGGTTTTCAAAACCATTCATCACATCTGTCAGACACTGCAACATCATGGAATCTTGGTACAAAGACTTCAACGCTTGCCCAAACTTTGGACGATTGACCTACTTACATTAGTGGCAGGTCCCACTAGGATCCCGCCTCCTCCTGCTTCAACTCATCTCACCGCAGTATATAAGCCACCTCTCTGGCCCTATGCTGCACTTACTACAAGAGTGATGGACTGAACACATCGAATCCAGGTTGAGGGACTGATTACCTCATACTTCTACTCTCCTTACCCATTTCTACTTTGTATTGGACTGATGAAGCCACTGTGTGACGAAACGTTTCTTCAATAAAGATTCCCATGTGTTGCATAAGTGTCTCAATTCTTCAACTTATACTTATTGCCAGTGATATGTTCAACTACTCGATAAGGACCAACAAACTTTTGATCAAGCTTAGGCATTGCAGACGTTTTGTTAAAGTTAGTATAACTCTCGAACCTACTTTGATTTTGGACGGCTTTGCTCGAGTGTTTGCGACTCTAGTAAATTCTGCTGTTGATTTATGAAGTGTTTCACGGATTCTTCTAAAGACGCTTTGAGCTAAGCTGGTACGAATTGCTATGAAATCATCAGGGTTCTAATTTGGTTTCGGATTAGAATATAGCAACTCATAAGGCAAGCGTTTATCTACACCATACAATGCAAAATGTGGAGTGTCACCTATAGAAACATTGAAAGCAGAATTTATAGCACACTGCACATCAGGTATAACTTCATCCAAGTTTCACTGTTGGGATTGGTAGTGGCTCTCAAGACATCAAGTACTTTCTTATTGGTTTCGTTCTGCTAAACCATTGCTGGCAGGATGTTTAAGGAACAATGGTGGATTTAGAGATCTTAAAAGGGTACACAAATTTTCAAGAATCTCATTACAGAATTCACCTCCATTATCTGTTACTAGGGAAACTTAGGGGTGGGATGCCTGCAGATAATGCGTTCTTTAAACGCTTTGGGTACTGTCTGGGCAGTCTTATCTGCAATAGGAACTAACTCAACAATATCTGGTGAAATGGTCTACCATAACACACAGATGTTTGCTGCCCTGGAGGGAACATTGGAAATTAGTTAACAAATTAGTGAAAACTTTTTTCCCACGGTTAAACTAGTAGTTGGATACCTTGGACTGGATTAGGGCCATTAGCTTTTACCTTTATGTTGCATGCAGACACTACATTTCTTAACATACTCAGAAAAAATCAGTTGCCATACGAGGCCAAAAGTATTTCAGTCTGGCTTGTTTTACTAAACGATCCATACCAGGGTGCGCAACACCTGGTACATCATGAACTAGCTGTAAGGCTACATTCACTAGGGGACTGTGGAATTACTAACTGGTTATACCCTTCTGCTAGGAGTCCCCAACTCGGCTGTTCGATACAGTAATTCTTGGTTCATGACAAAGTCATGATGGGTGCTGGTGGCTTCACAGTCAGAATAGATCTTCCTGGAGCAGGAATCGAATCACACCAGACCACGTGGGATTGCTCGTTGAGCATTCTTTACATCCTCGGCAGTAAATGGAGGGTCTGCCGTTACTATATTTAACATGTCACGATAAAGCATCTGCGACTACATTTGACTTGCCAGGTAAGTGTTCAAAGGTAGGATTGAACTCTTGGATAGTTAAGGTCATCTGGCAAACCCTTTTCCAGTAGGTTGTTTGTTCGGGGAATAAAAGTATTAGTGGAGGCGTGGTCTGTCAAGACATGAACAGGGTACTGATAAATGTCTCGGAAGTGCTTTAAAGCCCATACTATTGCTAAAGCTTCTTGCTCAGTTACTGTATAATTACGTTCAGCCTTCGTAAGGACTCGGCTAGCAAATGCAACTGTGTTGTACTTGCCTCAGTCTTCTGAGCTAGTTACAGCACCTATGCCAATTGAACTAGCATCAGTTGTCAGATAGAAGGGCTTAGAAAAAATCTGGAAATTTCAAAATTGGAGCAGATGTTAGCTTTTCTTTTAGAGTTTGGAATGCTCTTTCTTGATGGAGGTCCAAACGAAAGGAGCATCTTTCTTAAGCAACTCAGTTAGAGGGCAGCTATGGAGAAAAATTGGCAATGAAAGATCTATAAAAACCTGCTAAGCCCACAAAGGATTTTAAACGGCATCAGCGTTTTGGGAGTTGGAAATTTTAGTACTGCAGTTACTTTACTTTGGGTCAGTCGTAACCCCTCTGGGGAGTGACTACGTGCCCAAAGGGAAACTTAATTTTTGATCCAAAAAAATTGACATTTAGACAGTTTGATCTTTAATTTGGCTTTTTTCAAGCTTACCAAGTACTAATCAAGTCTTTTCAAGTGTGTATCCACGTCTTTAGACATGACGATTACGTCATCTAAGTACACATAAGTGCATTCCCTATGAGACCTCTAAAGATATTAGTCATGAGCCTTGAGAACGTGATGGGGAAGGATCATAATCCAAAGGCATATGGAGGAAGTGTTTTAATAACCCTGTAGGAGTGGGAATGCAGTTAGATCTTGGTTTGTCCTCGTGAAGAGGGACTTGCCAAAACCCCTTGTAACAAGTCCAGGGTCGAAAAGACTTTGTTATCCCCAAATGTTACGTAAAAGATTAAAAGTACAGGAAGTGGGAAGCGATCTGGAATAGTTTTCGCATTTAACTTCCTAAAGTCAATCACTGGGCGCCAAGTACCATCCTTCTTAGGTACTAGGATCAAGGGCGCATTCCAAGGTGAATTGCTAGGTGCAATAACTCCATCATCAAGCATTTGATTGATAAATTCTTCAGCGACAGCAACTTGTGAATGAGGCATTCTGTATGCAGGTATATAGATAGGTCTAGTACCAGGTTCAAGTGGAATACGATGGGACAATAAGTTCGTTATACCCATCTTCTCACCTGGTAAAGCAATGGCTTTACGACGTTTGTTCACCAAAGTCAACAAATGTTTGACCTCGTCTGGGAAGTAGTGGGAGCTAAGTTTTTCTCCAAAATGGTACGATCAAGTCATCAGTTTGGGCATGCCATCGATAAGGGTCGAGCACAATGCGTAAGTCTCGCATGGAAGCAAATCCCGGTAGAAGATCACCAGGGAAAGTAATCTGGTCGACAACAAGGAAGGAAGCAGTAGTCTCTACCTTGGACAGAAAAGGTGAGGGAAGTCCGACCTCGGACACGCAGGTGAGAACCAGCTACTCCACTAAGGGAGGACACATGAGTCGGTTCTACGAGAACGATATGTCGTAACTGCTTATCCCTAAACAAAAATAGACCTGATAGTATTGACTTGCGCACCAGAAAACCCTGAACACATGAATGGGCGCATTATGAACAGATGCTTGCACTATAGGGCTATCATTGCATTGGGGGTTATGTGCAAACAAAAAGGTGGATTGTCATCAGGAAAGATTTGTTCCACCCTTTTCCCCAAAATCATCTACGTCAGAGATGTGTGGAAGCAACCATTTCGAGACTGCTTTAGGCTTTAAAGGAATTGTGAACGGGGGTGGTGTAACTCATTATCACTACTGTCACCATGGGACGGTTTGACTGGGGGCGCTCGGATTCCCCCCATTTTGGGAAAAATGAGCCTGGTTCTGGTTAATTGAGAACCCCCGACGTCTGTTTCCTCTCCTGGTTCTGCGGTTGGAACGGCCACAGAAAAGACCTAGAGTACTGAAGGTTGTAAGAGCATTGCACTCAGATGTGTCATGTCCATTTTATTCTATGATAAGTACGTAGGAAGATCTGGGCTGGTACTCATCATCAGTACGACGCCCCTTAGGGTGACTATCAGGACAATTAATTGCAATATGGCCCCGGAAACCACAGTTGTAACAAGTCCGCTGACTATGGTTATGAATGTACTATGAATACTACGAGGTTTATAATGACTCTGGTCATTATAAACCTGGTCCTTGGTGATCGTTGCGATGGTTGACCACCACGATTTGTCGCTGTGGCGCAAACAAGAGGTGGTGCAGACTGAGGCATAGGTGTGAAATTACTTTTGATACATGGGAAAGTACCCGGGGGCACAAGGACGTACATGATTTAGGGCTGTAAGTGGTTCCATCGTCACAGTTGGAGGATTAGCCTCATAAGCACACACGGAAGCAGGCGGCATTAGTTCTCTAAATTTATCCAAAAGCTGCTATTTTAGCAAACGATGCTGTGGATGGTTTTTTCCTCGTCAGGGACAAAAAAGGGGAGGACTGGACAGCATTGATAAATGATGATAAAAGTTTATCTAAAACTAACAGCAAATGCACTCAATGATTCATTAGTCATGGGTTTTTTAGCATTCACGAGTTCCCCAAGAACGACATATGGATCAGCTGTTTTACTGGTACGAGGAAGGAACGAATCAGTTCCTCATATTGTGACCACTTAGTAAGATTCCTGAAGTCTCGCATTTTTAGGAGATCAAAAACGTGAACAGCAGCAGGGGACCCATGAAGGGGCTTCTTTCGCAGCTTTATAAGACTTTCCTCTGAAGGAGGACCTTTAACTAGAGCATTAACACGAGAACGAATGGCAGTAAACCATGCTTCAAGACTATGTACATGGCCATTGAATAAAGTAAGGCATCAAGGGGGAAACACGAGTAAACTATAGTGTTCAGTGTCTGGGTCGGTGTGTCAGTCCATGAGGAACTATGAGGATGATGACAGAAGCAGCAGTAGCCTGAGAGGTCTGAGTGTGACATTCCTAAAGTATCACTTGACGGTATGTGAGACATATGGCAAAGAAGTTGCACAAGAACAAATAAGGCAAAAATAATGAATAATAAAAAATGATACAAAATGCTAAAATTGAAATAAAAGAGATGCAACTAATTCTGCAGAAGTAATAAAAAAATGTCTAAGATAGACTGCAAGAGGAAGAACAACTCAACTGGACAAGACAAAGGAACACATGGAAATTTACAAGTAAAAATATTACTGGAGACTGAATTAAATGCAAAATGAGCTGTCTGTACTCTTGCTAAAAAAGAAATTAACTAATAAAACTGTAAATCAATATAAAAAGTATAAAATAAAATCACTAAATTGTATGCAACGAGAGATAACTGGGAAATTTAAAAATTCTTAAAAATGCATAAACAAAATTAAAATATAATACAAAGACAAACTCAGGAAAAAATAATAAAATGAAAAAACAGAAGGGCTCAAACAAAAAATGAACTGAGAATAATAATGTATAAAAAAAAAATAAAAGAAATAATTCACTGCAGAACAATTCAACAAAATAATTCACTGCAGAACAAGTTCAACAAAATAATTCACTGCAGAACAAGTTCAACAAAATAATTCACTGCAGAACAAGTTCAACAAAATAATTCACTGCAGAACAAGTGCCAAAAAAATAATTCACTGCAGAACAAGTGCAACAAATAATTCACTGCAGAACAAGTTCAACAAAAAATTTTAAAACTGCAGAACCCAAAGTTCAACAAAATAATTTCACTGCAGAACAAGTTCAACAAAATAATTCACTGCCCGAACAAGTGCAACAAAATAATTCACTGCAGAACAAGTGCAACAAAAAAAAGGTGCAGAAATAATCACTGCAGTAATTAAAATTCCCCTGGGAAAATGTAGGTTAAATAATAAAAATAAAAATATGAAGGACTGAACACTTTAACTCTTAATTGTAAATTAGACAAAACAATTTACTCAAACAGGGTAAAGAAAACACTTTAGTTAAAAGAATTGAAAATTACACTAAGAGTGATTTGTTAAAGAAATATGAACCATATGAATAAAAATAAAAACAAGAAACAAAAACTGGACGTGTACACTTACAAGTGGCGAGGCACACAACACTTACAAGTGGCGGGGCACACAACACTTACCAAGTGGCCAGTGGCACACAAACACTTACATGTGGCGGGGCACACAACATTAAAGTGGCGGGCACACAACACTTACAAGTTGGCGGGGCACACAAACATTACAAGCTGGCGGGGCAACACAACATTACAAGTGGCGGGGCACACAACAATTACAAGTGGCGGGCACGCAACACTTACAAGTGGCGGGGCACACAACAACTTACAAGTGGCGGGGCACACAACACTTTACAAGTGGCGGGGCACAACAAACACTTACAAGTGGCGGGGCACACAATTTACAAGTGGCGAGGGCACACAACACTTACAGTGGAGGGGCACGCAACACTTACAAGTGGCGGGGGCACGCCAACCAACTTACAAGTGGCGGGCACACAACACTCTACAAGTGGCGGGGCACACAACACTTACAAGGGCGGGGCAAACACACACTTCAAGTGGGGGGCACACAACAGTTACAAGTGGCGGGGCACCGCAAACACTTACAAGTGGAGGGGCACACAACTCTACATGTGGCGGGGCACACAACACTTACAAGTGGGGGGCACGCAAACACATACAAGTGCGGGGCACAACAACACGTACAATGGCGGGGACACAACACTTACAAGTGGCGGTGGCCAACAACACTTACCAGTGGCGGGGCAACAACACTTACAAGTGGCGGGGGCCACATCCACTTACATGTGGGCGGGGCACACAACCTTACATGTGGGCGGGGCACCACAACAATTACAAGTGGCGGGGGCACGCAAACACTTACAAGTGGCGGGGCCACAAAACACTTACCAAGTGGCGGGGCACACAACACTTACAAGTGGCGGGGCACACAACAACTTACAAGGGCGGGGGGCACACAACCACTTACAAGTGGCGGGGACACAACACTTACAAGTGGCGGGGGCACGCAACACTTTACAAGTGGCGGGGGCACACAACCTTTTTTTACAAGTGGCGGGGCACACCACAACACTTACAAGTGGCGGGGCCACAACACTTACATGTGGCGAGGGCAACAAACCTTTTACAAGTGGCGGGGCACACAACAACTTACAAGTGGCGGGCACACAACACTTACAAGTGCCGAGGGAACGCAACACTTACAAGTGGCGCGTGGCACACAACACAAGTGGGGGGCACACAAACACTTACAAGTGGCCGAGGGCACACAAACTTCCAAAGGTGGCAGGGCACAAACATTACAAGTGGCGGGGCACACAACACTTACAAGTGGGGGCCACACAACACTTTACAAGTGGAGGGGCACACAACGCTTACACGTGGGGGGCACACAACACTTACAAGTGCGGGGCACACAACACTTACAAGTGGCGGGGCACACAACACTTTACAAGTGGCGGGCACACAAAACACTTACAGTGGGTGAGCACACACACTTACAAGTGAGGGGCACACAACACTTACAATGTGGCGGGTCACACAACTCTTAAAAGTGGCCGGGGCACACAAACCTTACAAGTGGCAGGGCACAAACACTTACCAAGTGGCGTGGGCACACAAACAATTACAAGTGGCGGGGCACACAACACTTACAAGTGGAGTGCGGGCACACAACACTTACAAGTGGGGGGCACCAAACCACTTACAAGTGGCGGGGCACACAACAATTACCAAGTGGCGGGGCACACAACACTTACAAGTGGCGGGGGCACACACACAAACTTACAAGTGGGCGGGGCACACAGAACTTACAAGTGGCGGGACACACAAACACTTACAAGTGGCGGGGCACACAACGCTTACATAAGTTGCGTGGGCACACAACACTTACAAGTGGCGGGGCACACACCACTTACGAGTGGCGGGGCACACAACACTTACAGTGGAGGGGCACACACAACATTACAAGTGGCGCGGCACACATATTACAAGTGGCGGGGCACCACAAACTTACAAGTGGCGGGACACACAACACATACTGTGGCGGGGCACACAAACACTTACAAGTGGCGGGGCACACACAACACTTTACAAGTGGGGGGCACTCGACACATTAAGGTTGCGGGGCACAACAACCTTTACAAGTGGCGGTAGCACACAACACTTACAAGTGGGGGGGACACAACATTTCAAGTGGCTGGGCACACACGACACATTACAAAGTGGCAGGTGAGACACACAACACTTTACAAGTGGCGGGGTACACAAACACTTACAGTGGCGCGGGCAAACAACACTTACAAGTGGCGGGGCACACAACACTTACAAGTGGCGGGGAACAACACTTGCCGTGGCGGGGCACAACAACACTTTCAAGTGGCGGGGCCACACAACACTTACAATATGGCGGGGCACTCAACACTTAAAAGTGGGGGGCACACAACATTACAGTGGCGGGGCACACAACACTTGCAAAGTGTGGCGGGGCACACAACAATTACAAGTGGCGGGGCACAACAAACACTTACCAAGTGGCGGGGCTCACACAAACACTTACAAGTGGGGCGGGCACACAACACTTACCAAGTGGACGGGGCACCAACACAAACATTACAAGTGGCGGGGCACACACACTTTACAAGTGGCGGGGCACACAACATTACAAGTGGCAGGGCACACACAAACACTTTACAAGTGGCGGGGCACACAACACTTACAAGTGGAGAGGCAAACAACGACTCACAAGTGTAGGGCACACTAACACTACAAAGTGGCGGGCTCACAAAACTTACAAGTGGCAGGGCAAACACAAACATTACAAGTGGCGGGGCACACAACACTTACAAGTGGACGAGCGAAACAACACTTACAAGTGGCGGGGACACACCACTTACAAGTGGCGGGGCACAAAACCACTAACAAGTGGCGGGGCACACGAACCACTTAACAAGTGGAGGGGCACACACAAAACTTACAAGTGGGGGGGCACACTAACTACACTTACAAGTGGCGGTGCACAAACACACTTACAGTGGCAGGGCACAACACACTACAGTTACGAGTGGCGGGGCACACAACACTTACAAGTGGAGGGGCACACACAACACTTACAAGTGGCAGGACACACAACCCTTACAAGTGGCAGGACACACAACATTTACAAGTGGCGGGGGCACCACAACACATACAAGTGGCAGGACACACAAACTTACAACTGGCGGGGCACTCACAACACTTACAAGTGGCAGGGCACACACAGCACTTAAAGTGGCGGGGCACACAACACTTACAAGTGGCGGGGCACACACAACACTTACAAGTGGCGTGGCACACAACACTTACAAAGTGGAGGGGCACACAACACTAAAGTGGCAGGGCACCTCTCCAAAATAACATACAAATAAACAACTTACAAGTCGGGAAGGGCACACCAAATTTACAATGGCGGGGGCACACAACACTGCATGTGGCGGGGCACACACGGACTTACATGTGGCAGGGCACACTTAACCACAACACTTACTAGTGGGGGGGCACACTACACTTGCAGTGGTGGGGCACACAAACACTTACAAGTGGCGGGGCACACAAAACTTACAAGTGGCGGGGCTCTCCACAACATTACAAGTGGCGGGGCACCAACACTTGCAAGTGGCGGGGCACACAACACTTACAAGTGGGCAGGGCACCAAACAACACTTACTAGTGGCAGGACACAACACTTACATGTGGCGGGCACACCACAACACTTACAAGTGGCTGGGCACCACAACCACTTACAATGTGGCGGGACCACACAACACTTACAAGTGGCGGGCAAGCACACAACACTTACAAGTGGCGCGGCACACATAACACTTACAAAGTGGCAGGGCACAACACAACACTTAAAGTGGCGGGGACAAAACTTACAAGTGGGGGGCACACAACATTCCAAGGGCAGGGCACACACATCACTTACAAGTGGCGGGGCCACCACAACACTTACAAGTGGTGAGGCAAACAACACTTACAAGTGGAGGAGCACACAACACTAACAAGTGGCGGGGCACACAACACTTCAAGTGGAGAGGCAAACAACACTTATCATGTGGGCGGGGCACACAACACTTTACAAGTTGGCGGGGCACACAACAATTACAAGTGCAGGACCATGCAACACTTATAAGTGGCGGGGCACACAAACTTACAAGTGGAGGTGTTACACAATACTAACAGTGGCGGGGCACAAAAACACTTACAAGTGGCGGGGGCACCAACACTTTCAAGTGGAGGGGCACACAAACACTTACAAGTGGCGGGGCACACAACGCTTACATGTGGGGGGGGCATTTACAACACTTACATGTGGCGGTGCCACACAACCACTTACAGTGGCAGGGCACACAAACAGTTACGAGTGGAGGGGCAAACAACACTTACACGTGGAGGGGCACCACACTACACTTACAAGTGGCAGGACACACAACCCTTACAAGTGGCAGGACACACAACATTTACAAGTGGCGGGGCACACAACACTTACAAGTCTCAGGACACACAACACTTACAACTGGCGGGGCACTCACAACACTTACACATGGCAGGGCACACACAGCACTTAAGTGGCGGGGCACAAACACCTTACAAGTGGCGGGGCACACACAACACTTACAAGTGGCGTGGCACACAACACTTACAAGTGGAGGGGCACACAACACTTACAAGTGGCAGGGCACTCACAACACTTACAAGTGGCAGGGCACACACAACACTTACAAGTGGCGGGGCACACAACACTTGCAAGTGGCGGGGCACACAGGACTTACAAGTGGCAGGGCACACACAACACTTACTAGTGGCGGGGCACACAATACACTTACTAGTGGTGGGGCAAAACACAACACTTACAAGTGGCGGGGCACACAACACTTACAAGTGGCTGGGCACACAAACATCTTACAAGTGGCGGGCACACACAACTTACAAGTGGCGGGGCACAAACACTTGCAAGTGGCGGGGGCACACAACACTTACAGTG
Source organism: Cherax quadricarinatus (assembly GCF_026875155.1). Classification (NCBI taxonomy): domain Eukaryota; kingdom Metazoa; phylum Arthropoda; class Malacostraca; order Decapoda; family Parastacidae; genus Cherax; species Cherax quadricarinatus. The sequence goes on from NC_069467.1 coordinate 23,482,976, forward strand.
GCAGGGTACACACAACACGTACTAGTGGCGGGGCACACAACACTTAAAGTGGCGGGGCACAACACAACACTTACATGTGGCGGCGGGCACATCTAACACTTACAAGTGCGGGGACACACAAACACCTTACTACAAGTGGCGGGGCCTCACACAACACTTACATGTGCGGGCCACCAACACTTACAAGTGGCGGGGCACACACACACTTACAAGTGGCGGGCACACAAACACTTTCAAGTGCGGGACATCACAACACTTACTAGTGGTGGGGAACAACACTTACAAGTGGCAGGGCACACAACATTACCAAGTGGCGGGGCACACACACTTACAAGTGGCGGGGCACACACAGCACTTACAAGTGCAGGGCACACAACACTTACAAGTGGAGAGGCACACAACACTTACAAGTGGAGGGGCACACAAAACTTACAAGTGGTGGGCCAAAAACACTTACAAGTGGCAGGGCACACAACACTTACAAAAAATGGGGGGCACACACATTACAAGTGGCGAGGGCACACACTACACTTTCAAGTGGCGGTGGCACACAACACTTTCAAGTGGCGGGGCACACTAAACTTTACAAGTGGCGGGGCACCACAACACTTACCAGTGGCGGGGCACACAAACACTTACAAGTGGAGGGGCACGCAACACTTACAAGTGGCTGGGCACAAAACCAAACAACACTTACAAGTGGAGGGGACACATCAATTACAAGTGGCAGGGCACACTCAAACACTTACAAGTGGCAGGGCACACACAACACTTACAACGGTGGAGGGGCACACACAACACTTACAAGTGGCCGGGCACACAACACTTACATGTGGCGGGGCACACAAACACTTACAAGTGGCGGGGCACACAAAAAATTACAAGTGGGGGGCAACAACACTTACAAGTGGCGGGGCACACAACACTTACAATGGGGGGGCAACAAACTTAAAGGGGCGGGCACACAACATTACAAGTGGCGGGCACACAACACTTAAAAGTGGGGGCACACAACACTTACAAGTGGGGGGCACACAACACTTAAAAGTGGGGGGGCACACAACACTTAAAGTGGCGGGCACACCAAAAAGGATTGTACATATTGGGTGTTTTAAACAAAATTTGGGGGGGGACTGATACCACAAAAATTACTGGAAAAAATAATGGTACCAAGTCTGCGAGAAAAATAAAGGGAATGGACACTGCGGTGTAGGGAAAAAAAAAAAAAAGGTACATGAAATAAATGGATAATTTAGTATACTTGGGTAAAATATCACTGCAGAATACAAAAATGACAAATACTTGAGAATACAATGCTGAAAGAACAAAAGATAAAAAAAAAATGAATGATTTACACGCAGTGATAATGGTGAAAGAAAAAAATTTGCACAGAAATAAGGAATCACTTAAACACTCAAAATTTTTACTTACAAAGGAAGAGGTAGCATAAAAAAACACAGTTTAAAAATTTAAAAAGGAAACAAAAAGATGAGCGATAACACTGAAAAAATATTGAAAATAAAATGAGAAAAGAAAACGAGTCTCACGAAAACACAAGGCCCCCCTTAGAGTACCAAAAAAAATTTACTGTAAAATTTTCTCACACGAAAGTTTAAATGCGGGAAAAAAATTCTCTAAACAAAAAATTTATCACTAAATTGAGTGGTGCGGGGGTGACGAGTGAGAGGTAAAGACGCTGTCCGTGCTAGTGATACCCCTCCTACACTACACTGTTGTCGGGGGAAGAAATCCCTTTTTAGTGAATCACATAACTGGTTTTACGTTGGGCCAGCTTGACCATTAAATTGACCCCCAAAACATACTAGGACCAGGGGGGAAAAAATCACGGGTTAATGAGGTGGGGAGTGGGTGGCGGGGGGGTGTGGAAACCCCAAACCCCATTGGCGTGCACGGCCATTCACTACTCAAAAAACACCCAGGTGGCTTAACTAAGCCACAATATGCCCAGGATGGTGAAGACCACTCTTAGCACCAACTGGGAGCACAAAGCGATATAGAAGAAAAATACTTCAGAAGAACTTGGTGGCTTACTTCTCTCTTAGCTGGGTTGGCAAACGGCTTAACCACGAGAAGGGTTGTAACGATGCACCAGCATGAAGGAGCAGGTGGATGACAGGAAAAGGGGCTGTATATAGGCTGGGGCGGCTGCTGGGTTCACTTCCACTTTTTTTTAAATTAAAATCCGGGTCAACCCCCGGGTTGAAAAAAAACCAAACCCGGGAAAGGGGAAACCTCGGTGGGCCGGGGGGGAGGGGGGTTTAAACTTTCATGGAAGGGGGCCAGAACCCCCCCCCAAAAAACCCCTGGAAACCCTTTTTTTGGGACTGTAAAACCCATTTGGAAAGGGGGTAAAAATTTTTGCGGGTTTTTGGATTAAAAAAAAAAATTTGAACTTTTAATTTCCCTTCTTTTCCCTCTGCCCCCCGGGCCAAGGGTAAGCTTAACAAGTTTCCCCCCTTAGGCCCCCTTTTTTTTTTAAAATTTTGTTTGAAAGGTTTGTTCGTTTTTGTAAGGGGGGGGTCTTTTTTCCCCATTTTCCCCCTTTTCTTTTGGGGGTTTCCCGAAAGTTCGGCCCCAAATTTTCCTTTTCCGGGGAAATTTTCATTTAAAATCTTAACTTTTTTTTTTTTACCACCCCCGGGCCCAGTTTATTTTGTTTTGGGTTTTTTTTAAACAAAGAAAATTTTGTGGGATTAGGGCCCCATATGTTGGATTCATTAGGGGAAACGGAATTTTGGTTTTTTTTTCTTTTCTCACAGGCCTAATTTAAAAATCAATGGTTTTTTTTTTTCGGGGGCCCCTTTCTGGTTTTGGGGTTTTTGGGGCTTTTTTCCCCCTTTTTTGGGGGGGGCCCCAACCCAAAAAAGGGTTTTTTTTTTGGGGGGGGGGAAAAGGGGGAAAGGGACCCAAAAAGGGGGAAACCCCGGTTTTTTTTTTTTAAAATTTTTTTCCCCCCTTTTTAAAAGGGATTTTTAAAAAAAACCCCCCTCCCGGGGGAAAAAAAATTTTGGGGGTTTTTGGGGGGGGGGGGGCCCCCCTTTTGGGGGGAGGGGGGTTTTTTTTTTGGGGGGGGTTTTTTTTTGGGGGGGTTTTCCCCCCGGGGGCCCCCCCCAAAAAAAATTTTTTTGGGGGGGGGGAAAATTTTTTTTTTTTTTTTTTTTTGGGGGGCCCCGGGGGGGTTTTCCCTTTTTTTTTCCCCCCCCAAAAGGGTTTAACCCTTTAAAAAAAAAATTTGGGGCCCAAAAAAAACCGTAAAAAAAGGGGGGTTTTTCCCCCTTTTTTTTTTTTTTCCCCCCCCAAAAAAATTTTCCTTCCCCCAAAAAAATTTTTTCCCCCCCAAAAACCCCCCAAAAAACCCGGTTTTTTTAAAAAAAATTTTTTTTTTTTAAAAAACCCCCCCTTTTCGGGGGGCCCCCCCCTTTTCCCAACAAAAAAAATTTTTTTTTTTAAAAAAAAAAAAAAAAATTTTTTTTTTAAAACCCCCCAAAAGGGAAAATTTTTTAAAAAAAACCCCAAAATTTTTCCCCCCCTTTTTCCCAAAAAAAAGGGGAAAAAAAAAAATTCCCCCCCCCGGGGGGTCCCCCCCCTTTTTAAAACCCAAGGCCCCCCCCCCCAAAACCCCCCCTTTTTCCCCCCCTTTTTTTTTTCCCCCCCCAAAAAAAAACCCCCAAAAAAAAAAAAGGGTTTTTTAAAAAAAAAACCCCCCCCTTTTTTTTTTACTTTTAAAAATTTTAAAATTTTTTTTTTTTAATTTTTTTTTAAAAAAAACCAAAAAAAAAAATTTTTTTTCCCCCAAAATTTTTTTTTTTGGGGGCCCCCCCTTGGGTTTTTTAAAAATTTTTTTTTTTTTTCCCTTTTTTTTTTTCCCCAAAAAAATTTTTTTTAGGAAAAAAGGGGCCCCCCTTTTTTAAAGAAAATTTTTAAGGGGTTTTTTTTTGGCCCCCCCGGGGGAAAAAAATTTTAAAAATTTTTTTTTAAAAAAATTTTAAAAAAAACCGTCAAAATTTTTTTTTGGGGGAAATTTGGGTTTTAAAACCCCCCTTTTTTTAAAAAAAAGGGGAAAAAAACCCCCAAAACCAAAAATTTTTTCCCCTTTTTTAAAAAAAAAGGTTTTTAAAAATTTTTGGGGGGCAAAAAACCCCCAAAAAAAATTTTAAAAAGGGAAAAAAAAAAAAAAAAAAAAAAAGGGGGCCCCCCCCCAAAAAAGGTTTTCCCGGTTTAATTTCCCCCGGGGGGAAAAAATTTTTTTTTTTAATTCCCTTAAAATTTAAAAAAAAAAAATTTTTCCCCCTTTAAAAAACTTTTTAATTTTCCAAAAAAAATTTTTTAAAAAAACCAAAATTTTAAAAGGGGGAAAAAATTTTAAAAAAAAAAATTTTTAAAAAACCCTTAAAAAAAGGCAATTTTTGGCGTTTTTTAAAAAAAAAAAAAACCCCCAAAAAAAAGTTTAAAGGGGAAAAAAAAAACCCCCCTTAAAAAATTTTTTTTTTTGGGGGGAAAAAAGGGGGCCCGAAAAATTTTTCCTTTTTTTAAAAATTTTTTTTTCCCCCGTCACTAGTGGAAAGTAGTAGTAGTGGGAGTAGTAGTGGTAGGGGAACAAAAGAAATAAAAATTGGTAGAGCAATTAATTGTACATAGAAAAAGGTTTATAAAAGCAATTATTTGGGGTAACTTTAAAAATAGGCGGGGAAAAATATAACGGGAAAGAGGCAGATTTTTTTCGTGTTCACTCTCTGCCTGGCGGGACCCCAAACCAAACCCTATCAACGGAATCTAGTTACCAGGGAACCTTTAGACACAGTGACAGCAACTTCCAAAAGGGTTTTTGTACGGGGCCCTTTCCCTCACTGCAGCTTTATGTGAACCTTTTTTCTTCTAATTTTCCCTGGGCAAATACATATTCCCCTTTAAAAGAACCTCCCCAAGACTCCAACATTGGGGAAATAAAAATGGTAAACAATACCGCCCAGGTTGGTGGGTTAAGACACTTTAGGAACAGAAAAGGCAACTTTTTTCCCGAAACTTTTTTCCCCCAAACACAGTAGGCTTTTTCCAGTCGAATACAGAAAGTAGGCAAAACCAGTAAGAAGACGATTTTAATCAGCCCCATAAACCCCTTAAAAAGTGTAGAATTTGGGGTTGTCATTTCCCTGGGCCCTGGAGAAGTCTGTTCCTCCCCCTTTTGGAACGGGAATTTCTCCAGGCCGGGGGGACGAAAACCTAAAAATTCTACGACTTTAAGGGTGGATGGATAAATTCCCATCGTCTTTTTTACTGTTCCGGGCCTACTTTCTGAAATTTCAAACTGAAGAAGCCACTTTGTAGGCAAACTTTTGGGAAAATAAATTTTGCCTAACTGTTCCCCTATGTGTTTTAACCTACCGACTCCAAAAATTATCTTTCACCCCCCGCCGACAAAAGGTGGGGGAGCCCGGCCCTACTAAAACACCGGGAAATAAAACCCTAAAATGAAGGACCTTTTGGAATGATCAATCTACATACAAACCCCTTTTCAGACTCAACAGGGGGGGAGCCCGCTCCCCAAAAAGATTTTCTATACAAAACCAGACAAATCCCCCAACCACTAGGAAAGGTGAAAAAACTTCGGGTACTTTGTTCCCAAGAAAACCCAAAAACCAGCACCCCTGTTTGGTTTCCCCAAGCCCCCAAATTAAACACAATATTCCTCCAGACCGCCGCGGGAATGGGCGTGCCCCCACACAAACTACCCCGGAGTTTTCCCAAAAACATTTTTTCCTCCCTTTGGGGGGACCATAACCCCCTCTTGATCTTAAACACTCAGGAAACCTTTTTAAAACCGCATCCGAAACCTCCCCCTCCAAAAACAAGAAACAAAGTTTTTGGGATGTGACTTCCCTTTTCACAAAAGTACCTACCAAAAAAGCCATCGGGGTTTCAAACGATTTAAAGTAAATGGCCCTTTAATTTTCCTCTACCTCCGGGTTTTTTGTTGACTAGTTTAAAACTCTGTTTTAAAATTTCAAATTTTTTTTCTTTCAAAAAACAAGCTCTACAAAAAAAACCAAAAGGGCAGGGGTTTTTGGGGTCCCCCAAAAGGGGCCGTCCTACCCAATTTATACAGGGAAACCACCAAGAGTCCGAACACTTCGCAACACATCCCAAAAAGGGTTCACGGTTAGGGTTACGTGGAAAAAAAATTTTTTTTCCTGAAAATCCTCCAAAACGTTTTGATGTAGGGGGTTTTAAGGGAAAGGGCTAAAACGCATTTAAACCCGGCGACCCAGTTTCCCAATAGAAAAAAAGAGCCCAAAATGAAAAGCTCCCTTTTCCCTCGACTTTCCTCATTCACAAAGTAACAAAAACCTAAAAATTTCAAGTTTATCGGAAACCCCCCAAAAAAAATGATCTACACACTTTATTCCGTCAAGATACCAAGACCAAAGAGGATCTTCATGGGGGGTTTTCCCTTTAAGAGCATACAATTTTGAAGTCCGATTTTTCTTGACGGGAGTGTACATCATTCCCCAAAAAACATTAAATGATTTTCCCTTTCCCCCTTCTTTTTTCATCAAAACGCAAAAAAAGAGCTTTCAATCTTTAATTTTTCCATGCATCAAAAACACTCCCAACAAAGTTATAATTTTTTCCCAAAACCCCCGGGTTTGGGCTTTTAAAACCGTCTCAAAAGTACTTTCACAAGCTAACACCAGAGTGCCATCGCTTCTAGCACTTCAAAAAAGGGATCTAACCGGGGACAAAACCCCAAGCCCCAGGGAACCAGTAAATGCAGGATTTTAACACTATACCCTGTGGAGGCTGTGAAAGATTTACGTGGGTAAAAACAGAAAAAAAACCCGACACCCCCTAAATTGAAACTTTTAAAGCATGTGGGAAACGAAACTTGAACAACCCTGTTAAAAACCCACCAAAAATTCCCAAACCAATCATCTCATGAAATTCAGAGACGACCCAATTTAGTGTTTCAAAGAAACTAATTTCTGCAGACGCAATTTGGCCTGAATCAGCACTGATCGCTTTTTTCGAATAAAATTTAAACAAAAAAACCCGGCAGTTTTCACCATCTCCGAATTTCTTAGCAAAATCCTCCGAAAACAGAAAAACTCTGCCATCACAAAGTCTCTTGTTAAAACTACCAAAGCAAAATTACAAGAGTGAACACTGAAAAAGCTGCCTTTTTCCAGTCTATTTTTGGGCCCAAAACCTATTTTTATTTTCCCCAAAAGTAATTCCTTTTATATCCTTTTACTCATGTCAAATTTAAAATTGCTCCCATATTGTATTACTTTTGTCACTACCACAAATTACTACTATTTACCACTATTGAAAAAACAAAAAGGTACCTCACTGTATTGCACCTCATTTTGACCCTTTTATATCCCCTCTGTGCCCCCCCCCCTTTTTGTATTGTTTGAAAAGGCTTGAAAAAGCTCCGGGAGAGCAAAACCGTTGCCACAAAAAATTCCCCTTATTTGCCCCTTGTGTCCTTTTCTTTATATTCCATTTTTTTTAATAGGGTTTACCAAATGAGAGCATAGTCAAAATGGGCCCCAAAACCAAGGATATATTAGCTGAAGAAACAATAGGACTTCTTTTTATTTATACTTCTAGGTATGAAGCCAAAATTCTTTTAGCTTTTTTGGCTAAACTAAGGGCCCGGGTTGTTTTGGGTTTTAGATTTGCAAACCCGAACCCCAAACCCTTTTTTCGAAATCATTAGTATTAAGATCTATATTTTTTTTTAGTTATTTTGGGGCCCTTTGGTTATTCCCCTGCCCAACCATTTGGGAAACTTTGAAATTTTTTAGCAGTATTAAATTGCATCTGCCATTTCTCCGCCCATTCCCATCAGTCTTTTCAAATCTTTCCTGGAGTGCTTATTTTTCTCTTTTAAAGGGAATTGGACGGCTTTTTTGGGTGTCATCAGAAAAATTTGTTTATGTCGCTATTTATTCCCTCATCTATGTCGTTTATTTAAATTGGGAAAAAACAAGGGGCCCCAACACTGCCCCAAAAAGGGAACCCGCTTGTGACGGGGCCCCCATTCTGTTTTTCCCCCCATTTTTTATGAAAAATCTCTGCTGCCTTTTTGTCAGCCATGCCTTCCCCAAAGCTTGAATCCTTGGTTTCATTTTCAAAAGCATAAAAATAGGGGGCCTCGGGTTGTTTTTTTCAATTTCTAAAACATCCTTGGTTAGGCCTCATTTAGATTATGTGCACAGTTTTGGTCACCGTTTTACAAAATGGATTAAATTTTCGGGAAAAAATGAAACAAAGGAGGATGAAAAAGTTGATCCCCTGTATCAAAAAACCTTCCCTATGAGGATGGGAAAGGGGCCCTAAAAACTCCCCAACTTCTGAAAGATTAGAATTGGGGGGGATAGTTTTGAAGTGTATAAATGGAAGACAGGAATAAATAAAGGGGGATGTAAAATATGTGCTAAAAAATACAGCCAAAAAAAAAAACGGGACTCGCAGCAAGGGTTTTTTTAAGTTGGAAAAATTTCAGTTTCGGAAGGAAAATGGGGAAATTTATTTTTTTGGGTAATAGAGTTGGGGAAAGAGGGAACAAACCCCCAAAAGAACCGTTATAGAGGCCAGAAACGTTGTGTACTTTAAAAAAATAGGTTGGTTTAAATACATGAGTAAATGTGGGAGGGTTTGATTTTTAGACCTGATAGCTTTTTGCAAAAAAGGTGGGTTTGCCGTGTTCCCCTTAAGTCAATTGACCCTGACCTGACTGGGTTGGGTGCATTGGCTTAAGCCGGTGGAGATTTGGAAACCTCCCTCGCATGGGCCATAGGCCTTCTGCGTTTTCCCACCGTTTTAAATTTTCTTAGTTTTAAGAAAAATTTCTCCTCCTAATCCTTTGGGCCTTTAAAAGTTTCCTCAGAAAAGCCTTTTGATATGGAACTCTATCAAAAAGCCTTACTGAAGTCCATACCCCAAAAATCCCCTTTCATTACCATGATTTTCCCCCTAAAAACCCCTTTAAAAAAAAATTTTAGTAAATTCGAAAGACGGGAAACGTCCTTTTGAAAAAAACCCTTTGTTGGTTTCCCTTAATCAATCGGTCCCTATCAAAAATGGCTACGAATTGCTTCGGCATTTTTTTGTTTTCCAAAATTTTCCCACTATGGGGGTTTAAGGGGGGCTTTTTGGGTCTATATTTTCGAACCCAAAGGACTTGCCCCTTTCCCCCCTTGTAAATAGGTATTACATTTCCCATTTTCCACTTATCGGGCATTTTTCCAGTTTTGTATGATATGTTAAAAAGTTTAAGCCAAAGGAAAGCTAATTTTCCTTTTTACTTTCCCTTTTTTAAACCCCCCTTGAAAAAACATTTCTTTCAGGACCGGGAAAATTTGTTATTTTTTAGTTTCTTATTTCTCTATTTGTCTAGAACCATGTCATTAGTTCCCGGGCAATCGGCATAGTTTATTATCATCCTTTTCTACAAAATCAAATTAAATTTCGGAATTTATCGCTAGTTTTTTTCCTGGGTGAAACGGGGAGGAAGTAGGTATTGAAAAATTTCACACATTCATTATCACTTCAGTGACCCTTCTGCCCCAATTCTTTTAAATTTTGGGCCAATCTTGTCCCAAAAACTTACTTCTGAAAACCCTGAAAAAACCCCTTTTTTGGTTGGGGTCTTTGAATCCCTTGGGGACCTTAGCTCAAAAATTTTTTTTAAAATTTTTTTTCCTTTCTTTATTTCTCTTTTTAAGGGGGAAATATTGATTTCTTAACTGCCCTTTCCCTCTTTTGATACCCCTATATATGCATCTTTTTTGACCATGAGTTTTTTTTAGCAAAATTGTTCTTTTATTTGGGACCATTTTTGTTAGATCTAATTTCCCTATCGGAAAAAACAGTTGTCTGGGCAGCTAAAAATAGGCCCCTGAAAAAGTAAATTTTTGGAAACCAAGCACCTACCTGACCCATGTAGGACATCCCCAATTTAGCCCCCCAGGAAATTTTTTCGGGTCCCATGAAGTGGGCCCCAACCGAAAATCTGGGACAGAGATTTGATTGCAGTTTTTCGGGGTAATTCCATGATTTTTTGAAATAAGGGTGATTTGGGGATCACTTTCCCCAAGCTAAATCATTAACCTTAAGATTAAAAAATTTAGTGAATTTTTTGTTGGTAAGAACCAAGTCAAGCAGATTTTTTTCCTCTATTTGGTTTTTCTGTAAAACAACCTGTTCAAAAAAGCAACCAAAACCGTATCAAGAAAGACATGGGACTCAAGATTTCCTGTCATATTTTTCCAAAATAAAATTTGTTAAAGTTAAAATCTCCCATTACACAACTTTTTTCATATCTGATGCCTTTTTGAATTTCACCCCCCAAAAAGCTTACTGCACTCCCTATAAAGGGTTTGGGGGCCTAAAAAAATCAAAACCCAAAAATTTAAATTTGTCACGTCCCCTCGAGAAACTGAAACCCAAACAGATTTTTGTGTTCGATGTTTCTAATCTTAAAACATTCTAAGACAAAAATTTTAAAATTTTTCTCTGCCCATCCCTCGCCATTTTCCCCCCCCCTTTCCCCTGTTGACCCTATCAGTGGGGAATAGTTTAAACCCCCGAAATTTTGGCATTCAGAAGGCTTTTCCCCATCTTTCGGTTAAACCCGGGCTCTTTTATACCAATAATATCTATATTCCCTACACTTGAAAGAAAACTTAGCTCATCATCTTTTTTCCCTTTAGACCCCCAACTTTTTTGAAAACAAAAAAATTTTTAAGGGAGCAGTCATTTTTTGCCCCCCCTGCTGTCTTGTTTGTTGATCAATTGTTTCCCCGTTACTAGAAACTTTTTTTTGGGAATTTGTCTTTTAAAACATACCCCTGGGGTTTAACCCGGAATTGCTTTTTTTTTTAAACCCCAAATGCTGCGTTTTGTTTTTTTTTCCCAAAAACCCACCCATCCCTTTTAAAAAACTATCATTTTAAAATTTTTAGAAAAGTAATAAAATTACCCTCCCAACCCGATTTGGCTAATCCCCCCCCACTCCATTCCCAGAGAGTTTAACCCCCCATCCCTTGCAGGGAACACAGTTCCCCTTCCGTATCTTAAAGGAATCTCCCCTGCGTCTTTGCCCTAAACCCCCTAGCTTCGCCCTCCTTCAGAGGATTTTCAAAATTTAGCATTATTTCCCTCCCTGCTAAACATTGCAACAGTATCAGTACAAGAAACCGATTTCTTGTTCTCTAGTTTAAAAACGAGAATTTCTGATAGCCTTAAAATTGTAAATTTTAAAATTAGTGCAGGGTTTTTTCCTTTTAATTTTTTCCCGCAAAGGTAAAGAGGGGAAAATTTCTTCGATTTAAACCACAATTTTGGTTTCAAGGAGGGGTGGCCGACAAAAATGGTACATGCTGGGTTTCGGGATCTGCCCTTTAAATTAAAAAAATTTTATCGGAAGGGGGAGATGCCATTTGCCCTTTCCCGGAGTGTTTTGGGGCCCCCAAGTCCCCCCAGGGGGGCCCGAAGGGGAAATTTACACCCCCCCTTTCCCGAAAAAATTTTTTCCACCAACCACAGGGCCCTTTCAATCCTACAAAAAACAAAAAAACCAAGCAAGAAGGTGTTTTAAAATTTGATCCCAGGGGAAATCCGGGGGGTGTGAGTTTCCCCCTGAGCTAATTTTTTTTCTAAAACCCCGTTTCGTTTTACTACCTTCCCCCCGGGGAGTATTTTTATATTACGTTTAAACCAAAGGAAAAGAGTGATACGAATCAAAACAACATTGGGAACCCGCCGAGGAAATTTGAACCCAGTCGTTTTGGCCCAAACCCCATGGTGGGGCGAAGGGGGAAGGTTAAGAATCACAGAGCTGCTCAAAGGGGTCAGTCCCATCTTTTAAATAGGGAAGGGGGACTTTGGGAAAAGAAATAGAAAATAATTTAACTTTTAAAATTAAGGGGAAAACATACAGGAACCCAAAAAAATACAGGAAAAAACTTCAAACCATAAATGGAAAATGAAAAATTTTTTTTCTTAAAAAAAATCTAGGGTAAAAAACCCTTTTTCCCGTATTGGGCCCTTGCTTAACGAGATGCAACCCACTGTACACAAAAGACAGCAAGGGAAAAGGTGGGGATACTGAAATCTAATATTTACTTTAGAATAGTGAACCATTAAAAAAAGAAATTTTTAAATTAATTTTTTTTTACCCAGCCCCAAAATTTGCTTTTAAATTTAAGGGAAATTTTTGGGTGTAATCGTAAAAGCCACAGGAAACCCATGTCATGCCCCGTGTCCCGGCCCCAAAATTTTTTTAGCTCCGAATCATCCAAAAAAATACAAAAACCTTTTTAGTGCCTTAAATTTTCTAAGGAGAGGGAAGCCTACACAGGGGTCATCCCACAGTCACTAAAAAAACAGAAAAAAGCCCCACCCACAAAAATGGCAGTAAAAAGGGAAATTTCAAAGAATAAAGACCCTAACCCCTAACTCCCATATCATAAAATTCTTTGAAAGCGTTCAAGGATCAAAAACCTTTAAAATGGCTGGGTATCCCTTGCTCAAACCCCCCAAACAGCACGGGTTTATAGCAGGTCCCCCGCCTCTCACAAACTATGGACCACCTGGGCATGGTCTTGGGGGACACTGGAGGGGCAAAAAAAAATACATGACAAAGGGGATCATGGTGTAAAAAAACACAAAATGGGGTCCTAAGGGAAATTTATGGGTCAATAACTTTCCAAAAAAAACAAAAAACCCAAAAAACAATAGTAAAAAGAAAAAGGGCAAAAGGGGGCTACAGTGAAAATTTTGCTCCCAAGGCACAGTATCCCTCCCATCCCCTTTTTTTTCCCTCCTCATATCGGGCTTAAAACCCGAGTGTAAGCCAAAAGCACTTTGTTTTCCCTTTTCTTTAACCGGAGTTACCCCGGAGAGGGTTTTTGGGGGTCCCCGTTCCCCCCGGGGTCGGTTTAAGAACCCGGCCCTCGTGGGGGGATCAAGGTTGATCAACCAGGCTGTTAAATGCTGGCCGCACTAACCAACCCGGGGGGTTGTGGTTGTACTTCCATTTGAAAACCCGAATTTTGGTGACACTGGGAAATCTCCAAGCGGACTTAAGCAAAATCTTTAAATAGACCTCAGAAAAAAAATATGAATTTTAATGAAAACAAATTTTAATTACTCCACTTTTGGAAAAAATCAGGAAAAAAAAAACTGGGGTCGGAGCTTAAAAAAAAATTTCCCAAAAACACAATAAACGAAAAAAATGATTTAAAAAAAAACCTTTTGGGGGTGATATGTCCCGGGAATCTCATTTTTAAGGATCACAACAATTCCTCTATCACACTGCCAGGAAAATAAGAGAATAGTAATGAGAACTTTCTAAACTGGGATTTCCAACTAAAGATTAATTTTTTCCCCAGATCGTTTTTTCTCTTAGGCTGGGGAAAAATTTTTTTTTCACGGTTCCCAAAACCCCTTTATTGAAATTTCCCTTTGGGAAAGTAGAAAAGAGAAAGAACAGGAAAAATAAACCCCTTTTGTTCTTAGAGGGAATTTGTCCAAAAAAATGCCACGGAAAAACCCCTCCCTTTCGAAAACAAAGGGGCACTGCAGGCAGTGTACCCCCCCCCCCCCCATGAAAAGCAGGGGGCCCTGAGTACAAATAAAAGACAAACAATCTGCCTCCCCGCATACATAAGGGGAATGACCAAAAGACTCCCCGGCTGTTTCAAGAAGGAAACTGGGGGGTTCTGAAGTCAGTATTTGACCCCCGGGTGGGTTTTGGGGCGTACGGGTTGCGTGAGGCCCGCAGTAAAAAGCCTTTTGTAAAAAAACACCCTTTTGTACATTCAGGACTTTATTAAAAGGGAAAAAAGTTTTTGCCCCAGTGGCTTTTCAGTCCTAAAAAGGGCAAAAAAAGCCAAATCGTGGCGGAAAGTTTCCTTTAATAAATGCCTGAATGTACTAAGAAATTTTTCCACATCTTTCGGGAAACACCCTCCATCTCCTCAGTAACCCCCTTTTTTCCCCGAGGCCTGGTCCAAAGGAAAGGGGCCCCCGGGGGGTTGACCCCCAAAACCCCCCCCAAGGGTTTTACTCCCGGTAAAATAACACATTTTTAAAGCTGCAGGCCCAAAGTTTATTTAGACAAAGAAGTAGTAAATTTCGAGTAAAAATTTCATCCCCCAAGACCCCCCTCGCGTTTTCCCGCTTTCCTGGAGACCCGGATTTACCTTTGGGGGAGTTTTTGGGGGGCAACCCCCGCGGCCCGGGACGTGGGGGCTGATTGTGCTACATTTTATTTTCACTTGCAAAAAAACCAAAAGTTGATTTTCAAGAAATTTTTCTGCCCCTTTTTAAAAACCCTTTAATTTCAAGTCAGTTAAAAAAAACCCTTTTTTGTAAATTTCTTTTTGTATTTTTCTTTTTTTAAGGGCTGGATTTTTTTACTGCGTTTTTCTAATTCAACTTCATGAATTTGTGTTTTAAAAGTGTATTTTGGGGTAGGTTTAAAATGGCCCCTCGAAGCTACATTACTCCGGACCAAAAAACAAAAGGAAAGAGAACCCCCCTTTGGGATCACTTTTTTAAATTTACCACCCACTTACATAAAATTAAACAACAATATATTATCTCACAGAACAAAAACTTCCCCCCCAAAAGACTTTTAAAAAGGATATCTGGAAGCAAACCTCCCCCGGCCGCACTCTGAAAAAAAACCCCCAAAAGAGGGTCTGGTGGGTCTGGTGGCCTGGTGGTTAACGCTCCGTTTAACACGGTGAGGGGTGGGTTCGATTCCCCGCCAGAGAGAAAAAAAAATTGGACGTGGTTTTTTTTCCCCCTGGGTTTTAAGGGTTCCCCCCAGTAAAATGGGGAAACCCGGGTTTAGTCGACTGGTGTGGGTCCACCCCGGGCACTGACCTTTGGAGGCCCGGGCCCGACCGGGCCGGGGGGCGTTTACCCCCCCGGGAAATCTCTCCAGATAAACTCCAGAAAAAAACAGCTGCATTATTTCCCAGGGAGTACTTTAAGGCACTTGAGAACCCTTTCCCGGGCCCCCAAAAAAGGATATTTGCCACTGCATAGACAATCTTTTGGAGGACAAACAAATTTAAAAAAAAGAAATTTTGCCTTTTGTAGGTCCCCAAACGCTTTTTTTCTGCAAAAACTGGAAAAAAAAGAAATGTATTTCCTTTTCCGGGGTTAGTGTCTGATTAGCTTTTAACCCCTTCCCCCCTTATCGCGCTCTGAGCGGCTTCAAGGTTACGTGCGGTTTTTTTCAGGATGCTGGGTTCCTTTGGGGCCCCTTTTAAAAATTTGAATTCGATTTTTGGGCTATGTTTATTCTGATTAACCATTCACATTCAAAAAAATTTTAATAATAATTTTTTTTTGTTGACTTGTGAAGGGCTAGGCCCCAGGTGGATCAGGGCCTGGTTTAACCAGAACTGCTTCGAGGCCCCCACGCAAACCCCACGTACGAACGGCAGCCCGGCTGATCAGGTAAGATTTTAGGTGCCTGTCCCGCGCCTTCTTTGAAAACAGCCAAAGGGCCCATTTGGGAAACACCCTTATGTATGCTGGGGGCAGTGGAAAAAGTCTTGGTTATGCAAAACCCCGGGGGTACTTTTTTTTTCGGAAATTTTTCATCGACCGAAATACATCCAATTTCTATAAGATTTTCTGGATGTATTTTTTACCAGTTTTTAAAAAGTTACTTTGTAAACAACTTCCCGGGGTTTTGTTTTGAAAACCCAAAATTTTGAAAACTAAGAAAATTTGGGGAAAAAAATTCGAGAGTTTTCCCAGCATAAATCCCTTAATTTTTTCAGAGCCCAGGATTACATCTCCATGCAAAAACCATTTGAAAACCCTTAGGGTTTTAAGAAAATTTAAATTTCAAAAATTATTCCCGTGTTTTTTTGCAATAAAAAACCCGGACTTGCAGTTTAATAAAAATATTTCAATTTCAACAGGAAAACAAACTTCCCTGAAATAAAAAACTTGAAATTTTACCGATTGGAAAAATCCCAGAGCCAAAACAGTAGCATTTACGAAAAAAAGTGAAAATGAAAGTCTTGGGGTTTTTAAAAGGGAAAAAATATAACTTTTAAAGTAAAACATCACGTTCCCAAAAAGTTGCCCTTTGGGGGGTAATCACGAGGTGGTATTTGACGAAGGATGTGGGGGTGGGCTTGAGGGACCAAACCCGGGGCCCCCTTAACACCTTTCCCAACCCTTATTCTTATACTGAATTTTAGGTGGTTTGGTTTTTGATTTCATTGATGGCCGTGGGTGGGGGGGGTAATTTATGGGTGTGGGGGGGTTTGGGGCATTGATGGGTTTTGGGTGGTTTTTGATTTCAAAAACCTATACTCTCACTCCTGGAATTACCCGAGAGGGTTCCGGGGGGGCAAAAGCCCCCCCGGCCCGGGCTGGAAACCCGGCCTCCTTTTGGTCATGTCCCGGGGGTGCGACCCAAAACCAGTCGCTAACCCCAATTTCCCATTTTTTCTGATGGGGAACATAGAAACAGGTGGAAAGAAAAAGTCCAATGTTTTCCCACTCTGGTTTGGGGAAACGCCGGGCCCCACCCCTTAAGCGAGAGCGGTTTTAAACCAGGCCACCAGAGCCCCTCTTTCCCCCAACAGTTATTTTTATTTTTACCAAAAACGCCCCAGCTTTTTGTTCACAAACCTTCAACCCTCTTACTTTGGGTTCATTTTTTCCCCCTAAACCCCTTTTCCTTTTACCTCACTTACTGCAGCTAAAAAAATGATCTGGGTATACTGTGGGCCCCTCTTTTAAACATTTTACATCCTGGAAAATCTACCAAAAGGCTTTTTTCTAAAACCCTTTCATAATCCCCAAAAATTAAGCCATTTCGCCCTACATCCCTAATTGTATAAATTTTTTTATCCCCTTTTTTTTTAAAAAATGTTTTACCTATAAAAATAAAACCCCCTTTTATACAAAGGGTTTAATCAAAGGGGGTCCCATTTCATTTAAACCCCGGCCCCCCCCAAAATTACCTACCACACCCTCTCTTTTAAAATTTTTCCTACTTTGCCCTTTGGTCCCCCACCCAATTACTCTCTCACTTGGTTTAAAAGGGTTTCCCATACATTCGCTTTTAAAATCTCCCCCCAAAACCCCTCTTCCCCCTCCCACACTCCTCTCTTCCCCAAAGGGGGCATACACACTTATTATGACCCACTTTTCGCATTCAACCCTTATTTTAATTCACATAAAAACCTTGAGTTTATACATTTAAGTTCCCTCTTTTTCCTTCTATAACTGATCCTTTAAAATTTTTTTGCAACCCCCCCCCTTAGCTCTAACTCTCTCAATTTTCCTTTACTTAATCCCATTTTTTTCACCCACCCGAAAAATTACCACCACCCTTTGCTTTTTTCACTTAGAGCCAGGACAACCAATTTTTTTCATTTTATAACAACAGCAAAACATCTCTTTTTTTACATCCCCATAATATAATAATTTTTACGTGTGTGGTGTGTGGGGTGTGGTGGGGTGTGTGTGTGGGGTTGTTGTGGGGAAGTTTCACTTTTTTTAATGATTTATTTATACAAACCTTTTTATAAATTTAAAACATAAAAACGTCAAGCCTGCAAACCCCCAAAAGGAAAAATTTAAAATAACCGTACGTGTTAAATGGGACGTCTTTACTTACTGGTGGCAGCCCCTTAATACCTGTTTTGTAAATTATCTAAGTTGCTTTTTAAAAAGTAAGGGTTTTTGTGATCACAATTTGACAAAAAAAAAACCTTGGGTCAGAAATTTCAACAAAAGGGTTAAGTTGACTGAAATTTTTAAAAAAAAAAATCCCAAAGTACCAGAAAAGTTCTTACTTATAAAGTTTTGGTATTAGTGACTCCCCGAAGCCCATTATAATATACATTTTTACTTTCACATAAGGGGCATAAAAAGTGAAATTTAAGAGACCTACCTAAAACCCGTTTAGTACTACGGATTTTTTTTAAAACCCCAATAATTTTAGAGAAATTTGAAAAGTTTTGTATGGGGAAAACCTGGAAGTTTTTAATAGGATAAAATTTTTGATAACAGGGACCGGGGGTGGCGATAATGAGGCAGGAAGGGGGTAATTACCCAAAAGTTGTGATGAGAATAAAGGAAAAAAGAAGAGAGCACCCGCCCAAGGTCCCCTGCTGGGTTCCCCTAAAAGCTTTTTCCCCGGGCCCCGCCATGTTTTTAAGATTTACGTAGGTGAAACAGCAAGAAACCTCGACACCCGCCTCAATGAACACATTTACGCATGTAGGAACGATAACTTGAACAACGCCTGTGTACAACACCGAAATTCCACCAATCATCTCATGAAATTCAGAGACCGCCAATTAGTGATCAAAGAAACTAATTTCTGCAGACGCAAGTGCCTCGAATCAGCACTGATCGCTGTTTTCGAATACAATTAAACAAAACAACGGCAGCTTCACCATCTCCGAAGTCTTAGCAAGAATCCTCCTGAAAACAGTAAACTCTGCCATCACATAGTCTCTCCTGTTATACTACACAAAGCACATTACAGAGAGTGAACACTGAAACAAGCTGCCTCTTTCCAGTCTATATTTGTCCAACCTATTTTTATGTTACCCAAGTAATAGCTTTTATATCCTTTTACTCATGTACGAATTAATTGCTCTACCATATTGTATTACTTTTGTCACTACCACTACTACTACTACTACTACCACTAGTGAACATCGAAATGGTACCTCACTAGTATTGCACCTCACTCTGAGCCTTTATATACCCTCTGTGTCCGTGTATTGTTTGTAATGGCTTGATAAAGCTCCTGGAGAGCGAAACGTTGCCACAATAAATGTCACATTAGTTGCACTTGTGTCCTTTTACTTTATATATCCATTTTGTAATACGGTGACCAGAACTGAGCAGCATAGTCTAAATGAGGCCTAACCAAGGATATATATAGCTGAAGAACAACCTGAGGACTTCTATTATTTATACTTCTAGGTATGAAGCCAAGAATTCTGTTAGCTTTATTGCTAACACTAATGCACTGTTGTCTTGGTTTTAGATTACTGCTAACCAGAACTCCTAAATCCTTTTCGCAATCAGTAGTATTAAGATCTATATTATTTAGTTCATGTGTGGCATGGTTATTCACCTGTCCAACATTTAGAACTTTGCATTTATCAGTATTAAATTGCATCTGCCACTTCTCCGACCATTGCATCAGTCTATTCAAATCATCCTGGAGTGCTCTAGTGTTCTCGTTAGAATGAATTGGACGGCCTATTTTGGTGTCATCAGCAAATTTGTTTATGTCGCTATTTATTCCCTCATCTATGTCGTTTATGTAAATTGTGAACAACAACGGGCCCAACACTGACCCCTAAGGAACACCGCTTGTGACGTGCCCCCATTCTGATTTCTCCCCATTTATGCAAACTCTCTGCTGCCTATTTGTCAGCCATGCCTCTACCCAAGCTAATAGAATCCTTGGCTTCATATCAAGAAGCATAAATAATAGGAGTCCTCAGGTTGTTCTTCAACTCTATACATCCTTGGTTAGGCCTCATTTAGATTATGCTGCACAGTTTTGGTCACCGTATTACAGAATGGATATAAATTCTCTGGAAAATGTACAAAGGAGGATGACAAAGTTGATCTCATGTATCAGAAACCTTCCCTATGAGGATAGACTAAGGGCCCTGAAACTGCACTCTCTAGAAAGACGTAGAATTAGGGGGGATATGATTGAAGTGTATAAATGGAAGACAGGAATAAATAAAGGGGATGTAAATAGTGTGCTGAAAATATCTAGCCTAGACAGGACTCGCAGCAATGGTTTTAAGTTGGAAAAATTCAGATTCAGGAAGGATATAGGAAAGTACTGGTTTGGTAATAGAGTTGTGGATGAGTGGAACAAACTCCCAAGTACCGTTATAGAGGCCAGAACGTTGTGTAGCTTTAAAAATAGGTTGGATAAATACATGAGTAGATGTGGGTGGGTGTGAGTTAGACCTGATAGCTTGTGCTACCAGGTCGGTTGCCGTGTTCCTCCCTTAAGTCAATGTGACCTGACCTGACTAGGTTGGGTGCATTGGCTTAAGCCGGTAGGAGACTTGGACCTGCCTCGCATGGGCCAGTAGGCCTTCTGCAGTGTTCCACCGTTCTTATGTTCTTATGTTCTTAAGAAAAAATTTCTCCTCCTAATCCGTGTGCCTTAAGTTTCCTCAGTAGCCTCTGATATGGAACTCTATCGAAAGCCTTACTGAAGTCCCTATACACAATATCACATTCATTACCATGATCTACCTCCTCAAACACCTTAATGAAAAATTTTAGTAAATTCGTAAGACAGGAACGTCCTTTTGTAAAACCGTGTTGAGATTCATTAATCAATCTGTGCCTATCAAGATGGCTACGAATTGCTTCGGCATTTATTGATTCCATAAATTTTCCCACTATGGAGGTAAGGCTTATTGGTCTATAGTTCGAAGCCAAGGACTTGTCACCTGCCTTGTAAATAGGTATTACATTTGCCATTTTCCACTTATCAGGCACTATGCCAGTTTGTAGTGATATGTTAAAAAGATTAGCCAAAGGTATGCTAAGTTCCTCTTTACATTCCTTTAACACCCTTGCAAACAGTTCATCAGGACCTGGAGATTTGTTAGGTTTTAGTTTCTTAGTTTCTCTATTTGTCTGAGAACCATGTCATTAGTTACCGCAATCGTGCATAGTTTATTATCATCCTGTTCTACATAATCTATTATTTCAGGAATATCGCTAGTATTTTCCTGGGTGAAAACTGAGAGGAAGTAGGTATTGAGAATTTCACACATATCATTATCACTGTCAGTGATCTATCTGACCAGAGTTACTCTTAAGTGGGCCAATCTTGTCCCTAATCTTACTTCTGTATACCTGAAAGAACCCTTTTTGGTTAGTCTTTGAATCCCTTGCGACCTTAGCCTCATAATCCCTTTTTACTTTTCTTATTCCTTTCTTTATTTCTCTCTTTAATTGAATATATTGATTTCTTAACTGCCCATCCCTCTTTTGATACGCCTATATATGCATCTCTTTTGACCAGTGAGATGTTTTAGTCTATTGTTCATTCATTTGGGACCATTTTTGTTAGATCTAATTTCCCTACTCGGAACAACAGTTGTCTGGGCAGCTAGAACTATGCTCTGAAAAAGTCATATTGGCAACCAAGATCACCTACCTGACCCATAGTCAGGACATCCCAATTTAGCCCACCCAGGTAATTTTTCAGTCCCATGAAGTCGGCCAAGCGAAAATCTGGGACAGAGATTTGATTGCAGTTATCTGGGTAATTCCATGATATATTGAAATTAAGTGATTTGTGATCACTTTCCCCAAGCTCATCATTAACCTTAAGATTATTAATTAGTGAATCTTTGTTGGTAAGAACCAAGTCAAGCAGATTGTTTCCTCTAGTTGGTTCTGTCACAACCTGTTCTAAAAAAGCAATCCTGAACCGTATCAAGAAAGTCACTAGACTCAAGATTTCCTGTCATATTGTTCCAATCAATTTGTCTAAAGTTAAAATCTCCCATTATCACAACGTTTTCATATCTAGATGCCTTATGAATTTCATCCCATAACAGCTTACTGCACTCCCTATCAAGGTTTGGGGGCCTATAAATCATACCCAAAATTAATTTGTCACGTCCCTCGAGAAACTGTAGCCAAACAGATTCTGTGTTCGATGTTTCTAATCTTATATCATGTCTAAGACAACAATTTAAATTTTCTCTGACATACATCGCCACTCCACCACCCTTCCTGTTGACCCTATCAGTGTGGAATAGTTTATAACCCTGTATGTTGCATTCAGAAGGCATTTCTCTATCTTTCAGGTTGAACCAGGTCTCTGTTATACCAATAATATCTATATTACCTACACTTGCAAGTAATCTTAGCTCATCTATCTTATTTCTTAGACTCCTACTATTTGTACAGTAAACTTTAAGGGAGCTAGTCACTCGTTGCCCTCTGCTGTCTCTGTTTGTTGATCAATTGATTTGCCGTTACTAGCAACTTTATTTTGAATATTGTCTTTTAAACATATCCCTGAGGTATCCCGGTAATTGCTGTTTTTAACCCTAATGCTGCAGTCTGATTGTTTCCCACAAACACCCATACCTTTATAATCTATCAGTTTAAATTTCTAGACAAGTCATCAATTACCCTCTCAATCGATTTGGCTAATGCAACCACTCCATTCCCAGAGAGATGAACCCCATCCCTTGCATGAAGCACAGTTCCCCTTCCGTATCTTAAAGGAATCTGCCCTGCGTCGTGCCCTCAACCCTAGCTTCGCCCTCCTTACAGAGGATTTACTGAATTCAGCATTATTTCTCTTCCCTGCTAAACATTGCAACAGTATTCAGTACAAGATACCAGATTTCTTGTTCTCTAGTTATAGACGAGAATTTCTGATAGCCTTAACTTGTAAATAAAGTGAGTGCAGGGTTTTCCTTAATTTTCCTGCAAAGGTAAAGAGAGTAATTACTTTCGTTAATCCACAATATGGTTG
Organism: Cherax quadricarinatus; assembly: GCF_026875155.1. Lineage (NCBI taxonomy): Eukaryota > Metazoa > Arthropoda > Malacostraca > Decapoda > Parastacidae > Cherax > Cherax quadricarinatus. The sequence continues at coordinate 23,505,552 of NC_069467.1, forward strand.
CAAGGAGAGTGGCCTGACTATAACTGGTACATGCTGGTACTGCATCTGCTTCAAATTAAATTGTTGATCAGGAAGCGAGATGCCATTTGCCCCTTCCAGGAGTGTTGGGTCCCTCAAGTCCCTCAGGGGGGCTGAAGGGGATTGACACCCCCCTTTCTGAAGAAATTTTCTCCACAAACCCACAGGACCATGCAATCCTACAAAAATCAAACACCAAGCAGAGCTAGGTGTTTTACCTTGATCCGAGGACATACGGTGGTGTGAGTGCCTCTGAACTAATTTCTTTCTAATCCCCGTTTCGTGTACTATCCTTCACGGGCAGTATTTTATATTACTGTAACCACGAACGAGTGATACTGAATCAATAACAACATTGCAACCAGCCGAGGATTCGAACCCATGTCGTTTTGGCCCACCTCATGGTGAGCGAAGGTGAAGGTGAAGAATCACAGAGCTGCTCAAAGGGGTCAGTCTATCTGAAAGAGGGAAGGGGCACTGGCTAGAGAAATAGAAAATATTGAACTTAAACTTAAGGAATCATACAGGAACCAAGAAATACAGGAAGAACTTCAAACCATAAATGAAACTGAAAAATTTCTTTTCTTACAATAAATCTAGGGTAAAAACCATATCCAGTATTGGACCCTTGCTTAGACGAGATGCAACTTACTCGTACACAAATGACAGCAAGAAAATGAGTGAGATACTGAAGTCTAATATGACTCAGCATATAGTGAACCATTAATAAGACAATTTAAATTAATTTTTTTATGACCGAGACTCAAAATTTGCTTAATTCAAGAATTTGTGATGTAATCGTAACGCCACAGGATCCGATGCTCATGCACAGTGTCCCAGGCCCAGAGTTTTGGAGCTCCGTACTCATCAAAAACTACAAGAAACTCTTTTCATGTGCCTTAAATATTCTATGGAGAGGGAGAGCAGACACAGGAGTCATCCCACAGTCACTAAAACCAACAGACATAGCCCCACTCCACAAATATGGCAGTAAAGGAATTGCAAAGAACTACAGACCGATAACACTAACATCCGATATCATAAAATTCTTTGAAAGCGTTCTAAGGATCAAGATCTTCAACTGGCTGGATATCCATTGCTCAACCCACAGCAGCACGGGTTTATAGCAGGTCGCCCCTGCCTCTCACAACTACTGGACCACCATGACATGGTCTTGGGTACACTGGAGGACAAACAAAATACATCGACAAATGCGATCATGGTGTAATAACACACAAAATGCGTCATAAGGGAATTGATGATCAATAACTTCCTAATAAACAGAACACAAAGAACAATAGTAAACAGAGTAAGGTCAAAGGCGGCTACAGTGAAAATTTCTGCTCCACAAGGCACAGTACTCGCTCCCATCCTTTTTCTCATCCTCATATCTGACATAGACAGAGATGTAAGCCACAGCACTGTGTTCTCCTTTGCTGATACCTGGAGTATACCTGGAGAGGGTTTCGGGGGTCAACGTCCCCGCGGCTCGGTTTAAGACCAGGCCTCGTGGTGGATCAAGGTCTGATCAACCAGGCTGTTACTGCTGGCCGCACTAACCACAGCCCGGGTGTGGTTCGTACGTCATTTTGATACCAGAATTTGCGTGACACTGTAAATCTCCAAGCGGACATTAAGCAAGTCTTTAAATAGACCTCAGAAAACAATATGAATTTCAATGAAGACAAATTTTAATTACTCCACTATGGAAAACTCGAGGAAATAAAAACTGGATCGGAGCATAAAACAAATTCCAAACACACAATAGAGCGAAAAACTGATGAAAAGAACCTGGGAGTGATATGTCAGAGAATCTCATTTTCAAGGATCACAACAATTCCTCTATCACATCTGCCAGGAAAATAAGAGAATAGATAATGAGAACTTTCTAAACTAGGGATGCCAAGCTAAAGATAATTTTCCTCAGATCGCTTGTTCTCTCTAGGCTGGAAAATTTTTGTACACGGTTCAAATCCCTTGACTTGTACTCCTTGGAACGTAGACGAGAAAGATACATGATAATATACACTTAGAATATCTTAGAGGGAATAGTCCAAAAACTGCACACGAAAATCACTCCCTACGAAAACAAAGGACACTGCAGGCAGTGTACCCCCCCCCTTCCCATGAAAAGCAGGGGTGCCCTGAGTACACTAAGAGACAGCACATCTGCCTCCCAGCATACATAAGGGGAATGACCATAGACTCCTGGCTGTCTTCAAGAAGGAACTGGGCAGGTAGCTGAAGTCAGTATTTGACCAGCCGGGCTGTGGTGCGTACGTCGGTTTGCGTGAGGCCAGCAGTAACAGCCTTGTGTAAAAAGACACTTATGTACAGTTCAGGACATTTATTAAAGGAAATGTTTCGCCACGAGTGGCTTCTTCAGTCCTAATCAGGACTGAAGAAGCCACTCGTGGCGAAACGTTTCCTTTAATAAATGTCCTGAACTGTACATAAGTAACTTTTTCCACATCTTGTCGGTATCACCATACCATCTCTTCAGTAACAGCCTTCTTCACGAGGCCTGGTCATGGACCGGGCCGCGGGGGCGTTGACCCCCGAAACCCCCTCCAGGTGTACTCCAGGTATATAACACAGTATTATGCTGCAGGTCCACATGTTGATCAGACAATGAACGTCAGTAATTACGAGTAAAATTACATCCACCCAAGACCCTCCTCACGTTTTCCTGCCCTAGACTGAGTTATGGAGAATTTGTCAGCGCGACGTGGGACTGATTGTGTCTGCATTTATAGTTTCACTTGCTAAAACCCAATTAGTTGATTATCAAGAATGTTGCTGCCACTTTATAACCTTCATTACATGTCAGTTACAAAACCTTTCTTGTAATTTCTTTATGTATTTACTTGTGAGAGACTGGATTTTATACTGCGTTTTTCTAATACAATCTTCATGATTAGTGTTTAAAGTGTATTTGGTGTAGGTTAAACTGCCACTCGACAGCTACATTACTCCGGATCAAACACACGGAAAGAGAACCTATTGGTCATCACTTAAAATTCACCACCGACTTACATAAATTCAATCAACACATATATTATCTCACAGAACTACAACTTCAGCGACAGAGACTTTAAGAAGGATATCTGGAAGCATCCTCACGGCCGCACTCTGAAAACCCCCTACAGAGGCTCTGGTGGCTCTGGTGGCCTGGTGGTTAACGCTCTCGCTTCACACGGTGAGGGCCTGGGTTCGATTCCCAGCCAGAGTAGAAACATTGGACGTGTTTCTTTCCACCTGTTGTCTATGTTCCCCATCAGTAAAATGGGTACCTGGGTGTTAGTCGACTGGTGTGGGTCGCATCCTGGGACACTGACCTAAGGAGGCCTGGTCACAGACCGGGCCGCGGGGGCGTTGACCCCCGGAACTCTCTCCAGATAAACTCCAGATAAACAGCTGCATTATTTCCCAGGTAGTACTTTAAGGCACTTGAGAACCTTACCGGACACACCAACATAAGGATATTTGCCACTGTCATAGACAATCTTTTGGAGGACAGCAACATAACAAAAGAAATTTTGCCTTTTGTAGGTCCCAATTCGCTTTTTTTCTGCAAGAAACTGGAAAAATGAAATGTGATCCTTTCCGAGTGTAGTGTCTGATTAGCTTCAACCCTTCCCAGCTTATCGCGCATCTGAGCGGCTTCAAGCTTACTGTGCTGGTTTGTTTCAGGATGCTGGTCTCTTTGGTCCCTGTGAAAGATTTGAATTCGATTTGGTCTATGTTTATTCTGATTAACCATTCACATTCAAGAAATTTGAATATTAATTTTTTTATGTTGACTTGTGAAGGTCTAGGCCCCACGGTGGATCAGGTCCTGATCAACCAGACTGCTTCTGATGACCGCACGCAAACCGACGTACGAACGGCAGCCCGGCTGATCAGGTACTGATTTTAGGTGCCTGTCCAGCGCCTTCTTGAAAACAGCCAAGGGTCTATTGGTAATCACCCTTATGTATGCTGGGAGGCAGTGGAACAGTCTTGGTTATGCAAAACGGGGATACTTTTTTCGGATTTCTCATCGACCGAAATACATCCAATTACTATATGATTTACTGGATGTATTTGTACCAGTTAACGTGTTACTTTGTAAACAACTTCCAGGGTTTCGTTATGAAACCAATTTTAGAATCTAAGAACTATTGAAATATATTCGAGAGTTTCCTAGCATAAATCCATTAATTCTTTCAGAGCTAGGATATACATCTCCATGCTAAGACACATTTGAAATCATTAGCTTATAAGAACTTTCAGTTTCAAAAACTTATTCCAGTGTTGTTGCAATAACTCTGGACTTGCAGTTTAATAAAAATATTTCAGATACAACAGGAAACAAACTTCATGAAATACATAAACTTGAAAATATACCGATGAAGTCCGAGAGCCAATCAGTAGCATTGACGAAAACAAGTGAAAATGATGTCTTGAGAGTTACACAGGAATAAATATAACATTGATAGTAAACATCACGTTCTAAAGAGTTGCTTGGCGGGTACATCACAGACTGGTGGATGTTGACGAAGGATGTGGGAGTGACTTGATGGAGACCAATCGTGGTCATATTAACACCTCCAACCATATATTCTTATACTGAATATTTAGGTTGTGCAATATTGACTTGCAGTTTAATAAAATTGGTACAAAGAAAACTTATGAATTGACTTGATAATATACGATGAAGTCGAGAGCCATAGTGCAGTTGGAAACAAGTTGAAAGGATCGTGTGATGAGTACACAGAATAATATAACTTGATATAAACATCAGATTCTGAGAGACGTTTAGGGGGTAACTCACACGACTGCCGGATGTTGACGAAGGATGTGGTCAGTGTACTGATGGAGACCCACGATGGTCTATTAACACCTCCATACCATATTTTTAACTGAATTAGGTCGTGGTTGAGTACATGAGGCGGGTGGTGGGTACATGTATGTTCTCTTGGTGGGGGTACATGATGGGTCGTGGAGTGATGAGTTACACTGCCTAGCCACACAAGCCCATCTATCCTCCAACAGTTATTTATATCTTACCATAACTGCCTCAGCTTTTAGTTCACAAACCTTCACCTCTCTTACTTGCTGCTTCTATTTTCCTTGTATTCCATTTACCTTTTACTCTCACTGTAGCTGCAGCTAAAAAGTGATCTGATATATCTGTGGCCCCTCTATAAACATGTACATCCTGAAGTCTACTCAACAGTCTTTTATCTACCAATACATAATCCAACAAATTACTGCCATTTCGCCCTACATCATAACTTGTATATTTATTTATCCCCTTTTTCTTAAAATATGTATTACCTATAACTAAACCCCTTTCTATACAAAGTTCAATCAAAGGGCTCCCATTATCATTTACACCTGGCACCCCAAACTTACCTACCACACCCTCTCTAAATGTTTCTCCTACTTTAGCATTTAGGTCCCCTACCACAATTACTCTCTCACTTGGTTTAAAGGTTCCTATACATTCGCTTAATATCTCCCAAAACCTCTCTCTCTCCTCTACACTCCTCTCTTCTCCAGGTGCATACACACTTATTATGACCCACTTTTCGCATTCAACCCTTATTTTAATTCACATAATCCTTGAGTTTATACATTTATGTTCCCTCTTCTCCTTCTATAACTGATCCTTCAACATTATTGCTACCCCTTCCTTAGCTCTAACTCTCTCAGATACTCCTGACTTAATCCCATTTATTTCTCCCCACCGAAACTCACCTACCACCTTCAGCTTTGTTTCACTTAGAGCCAGGACATCCAACTTCTTTTCATTCATAACATCAGCAATCATCTCTTTCTTATCATCCGCACTACATATATATATACGTGTGTGTGTGTGTGTGTGTGTGTGTGTGTGTGTGTGTGTGTGTGTGTGTGTGTGTGTGTGTGTGAAGTTATCACTTTTCTAATGATTTATTATATACAAACATCTTATATTAAATCATAACACGTCCAAGCCCTGCAACCCCAACAGGAAATTAACATAACCGTACGTGTTACTGGTACGTCTTGACTTACTGGTGGCAGCATTAATGACCTGTCTGTAAATTATCTAAGTTGCTTTTGAAGAGTAATGAGTTATGTGATCATCAATTTGACTAAAAACAAACCTTGATCAGAAATTTCTGACAAAACTGGGTATAAGTTGACTGATTTAAAAAAAAATATCAATGTACCAGAAAAGTTCTTACTTATAATGTTAGTGTATTAGTGTACTACCAGAAGACTATTATAGATATACATTTATACTTTCACATAAGGTGCATAATAAGTGAATGTGAGAGAGACCTACCTAACACCTGTCAGTACTACGGTATTTTCTTTATGTCCCCAACTAATTTTAGAGTATTAGAAAGTCTTTGTATGGGGAACATCCTGGAAGTTATAATAGGATAATTTCTGATAACAGGGACCGGAGGTGGCGATAATGAGGCAGGAAGGCGTACTTACCAATAGTTGTGATGAGAATAATGGAATAGAAGAGAGCACCAGCGAAGGTCCACTGCTGGGTCTCTAAGTCTTCTTCCCCGTCCCAGCCATCGTTCTTGATGGCCCGGATAAGTGACTTCTCGAAATCGACCAATCGTTTACGGACCGAATTAGCCCACTTGGTCTCATTGAGGACGGGCATGCGGTCAGTGATGCCCCACAGGTCATCCGTCACCTGCGACATGGTCAATGTATCTTAGCTTCAACAATATGACGATTATTTCTAAGATGCTAAATTAAATATAATTACTATAACCTACTAAATAAATTATAGAATCTATGACATATTCGCTCTTCAACGTACCAGCTAGACTCAAATAATCTCTGAAGATGTTGCTTAAATTATCACAAAACATCACAGACTGCTCAGTATTATTTATTATAAAGTTAATGGGATACAGTATATTTGTCTAAATAAACATATTACTAATTTTATTTAATGTTAATATAACATGCGTAGATCTATGATTAACACCCGGACCATTTTTTTTTTTTGAGAGTTAAACGCTTTCATTTCAGAGTGAATGTGTATTGTAAATGTGATCAACAATACCCTGTTTGACCCAAAACCCGGAAAAGATGCAGTTCCTTTTGCTAAGGGCCCAAGCACGCTAGCACTTTATTAAATAAAATAAAACCATTTTTTAGTTGTATTCTATTGTTTGTTTACTTTTTTAAATAAATGAACCCAAAAATACCCAGATGAGATTAATGTAAAAATTTATTATAATTTGTAATTCATAACTAGAACGACCTCATCAACATCATTTTTTTAAAAGGTCTATTAAAAAGTATAATGCTGAATTTTATTTACAGAGGCAATTAGATACTACGCTTTTTTATAGGCAGGAATTTAATTTAAAATTAATCAAAAAGTATTAGCTGTACGGGGAATTGATAATCTAGTCTTGGAATAAACTTAAGACTTGGCGTCACCTTAAGTCTGACGAATGACATGTTTTTCTTGACTTCCAGTTCATGGCGAGCCTCGAGGCGCTCGAAGGTGAAGGCTCCCACAATGGTATAGCCTATGACTAGAGAGACTAGGCCTATGTGACTGATGAGGAACTTGATGATGTTTTTGAGGTAGTAGATGCAGTTCCCACACTGTCCTTCCTCCTCACGCATCTTGACATGTACTCAACACCGCACTCCGTCACTCTCAACTCTCCTGCCCCACTCTTTGAGTTTATTTTCCTATTCTGGTTTTCGAGTTGGGTTTCATTATGATGCACTAGTATCTAACCAGTGTTTCTATCCGGGTCATTATGATGCACTAGTATCTAACCAGTGTTTCTATCCGGGTCATTATGATGCACTAGTATCTAACCAGTGTTTCTATCCGGGTCATTATGATGCACTAGTATCTAACCAGTGTTTCTATCCGGGTCATTATGATGCACTAGTATCTAACCAGTGTTTCTATCCGGGTCATTATGATGCACTAGTATCTAACCAGTGTTTCTATCCGGGTCATTTTCTCCCCAAGTCATTTTTTTTTGTGGTTCATTTTCCTCCTAAACATAATTTGTCACTAAAATGGAGAACATATATTACACATACTGTACACACACTCACACAAAAAAATTTAAAAGCCAAAATATATTAGACATCACACCCGTCCAATATTTGGACGGGAAAATTTGCACCTTTCAAACATTATCCCGCTGCCTCAACAAGCCAATGTCAACAAAGTTCAGTAAGGATTTCTTTTGGTTTTAACAGTAATGGAGAACAATGTAACATATTACGGTATATGAATATGTGGTTAATAAAAAAATATTATACATTATGAAAATAGAGAAGCAGATTTATAATCAGCAACTGACAGACACTGGTGATGGTTGTTGGAGCCAGTTAAGAACCGGACGGTTTCCCCATTCTTACGTTCTCATATTAAACATTTAGGGTAAACCAGTATTACTTACATGATGAACCTTAAGACATTCTACTCGTATTTACATTGCTTTTTGTTGAAGTTTGGGGCGACTTGTTTTGTTACTTGAATTACATGCCCCGTGGCTCAGTTGGCAACGCACTCGGCTCACACACTGAGATTCGTCCGTGGTTCGATCCTCGGCATGGGTGGAAACGTTGTGTATTTTTCCTTACACCTGCTTCCCCTCTTCACCTAGCAGTAAGTAGGTACCTGGGTGTTAGTTATCTTACATCTGCTGCCTCTTTTCACCTAGCAGTAATTAGGTACCTGGGTGTTAGTCACCTTACATCTGTTGTACCTGTTCACCTAGCAGTAAATAGGTACCTGAGTGTTAGTCGACTGTTGTGGGTCGCATCCTGGGGATGGTAGTACACCTTAGATAGAGTAGAGCTTTGAAATAAGCTGAGACAGAATAACAGCTCTTAGCCTGTGTAAATTTGATTATTTTAAATAAATCTACCTTGTAATAATGTTGGTAGAATTACAGACAATGTCTTAGGTAACAGGATATACGTGCAACTAATTCGACAAAGATCCTGGAAAGAGCAACGTTACTACAATAAATATTAGGCTAGTTGTACCTACCTAACATAAACTGACTTCCCTGTCACCGTCACTAACCCATCCTCCCATCACACTGGTTCTCGCTCACACTACGCTCTTCCATATAGTGTGCCCGTTTTTAATATTTTAGTCCCTTTTATATTGTCTCCTTTATTTTAGCTTTAAAGAACTACCTTAGCTTATATTATTTACATTTGTTAAAATAATTCAGATGCTGTTTTTGTTAGCTTTAGAATATTTACTTTGTCTTATACTTAATTCTTGCTATAGATTCACTCTGAATCTTATGATTACTAGCATTGATCCTGATACCAACCGCTTATTGAATGACTTAAATGAGATCGACACCATGCCTAACCCTTCTAGGGTAGGGTAGGTGCCTGAGCCCGAGCCTTCAGCTCATAAGACTGTCATTCCCATTTGCCCCTTGGGGGATGGGATACCTAGAGAGGCTACTTGCTGGCTAGGCCTGGGACAGTTGGTCCCAAAGATGAGGAGGTACTTGTGCCTCCTCCCATGGCAGACTTAGGTCTCAGACATTCCCTAAAGAGGGAGCCAAGGCCGGGCCACCACTTGGAAAAGGCCCGGGCCGGGAGAATACCCGCTAATCTTTAATAATAATAATAATAATGACTTAAATGAATCAATCAGTAACTGTAATTACTACACAGCAGAACAATCAAAGGCACTTCTCAGAGCCAACAACAACATAACTATCTTTAACTACAATATCAGATCTTTAAGCAAGCATTACGATGACCTCCTAGCATTACTAAATTCCTTGCATGCCAATATGTCCATCATTACACTAACTGAAACCTGGCTAAAGCCTGATACTACAGATGTCTATGCCATTCCTGGTTACACAGCCATACACAACTGTAGGCCAGACCAACAAGGGGGTGGCACAGCTATATACTACTCAGACCAACTAGAATGTATCACTAATACTTGCACAAGGGATGAACATGGGGAATATATAATAGCTAAATTCAAATCCAAATACCTACAAAAACCTCTCACATTGATAAACATCTACAGAATTCCACAATCAAACATTAGCCAATTTAGTCAAAAACCTAGGAAGTATGATAACTGATGCACGCATGAACAAAGATCACTTACTACTCTCAGGTGACTTCAATATAAATCTCCTGCAAGACCAGGACCCACACGTTACTGAATTCACAAACACAATGAGTAACTGCATGTTGCTACCAACAGTAACAAAACCTACAAGAATTACAGAGACTAGTGTTTCCCCACTAGACCACATCTGGACCAACACCATATCCCATTTAAAATCAGGCATAATCACAGATAATACCACAGACCATTACCCTACTTTCCTCATAACTAATCTAGGCAAATTACCCCAAGACACTACTAAAGTCACTTTCAGACTTCACAGTGAGGCAGCCATTAATAACTTCACAACAGCAATGGCAAACATTGACTGGCACACTGAGCTAGAAATCTATACAGATATTGACGAAAGTGTTAATAATTTTTTAAAAAAGACCCAATACCTCTATAACAAGCACTGTCCTAAAAAAAACTAAACAGATGACAGCTAAGAGACTGAACAGTCCCTGGCTAACTCCCAGCATTCTCAAATCCATTAATACAAAGCACCTATACGAAAAACAGTACAGATTGGGTCACATAACCAGAGACCAAAAAAAACGTTACTAGTCAATCCTAACCAGCCTAATAAGAAGGGCTAAAAAATTGTATTATGAGAACAGATTATCCAACTTAAAATGTGATATAAAAAAGACCTGGAAAACCCTATCAGAAATTCTAGGAACAAAAAAGATATCACGAAACAGAGCAATTGAACTAACAAAGCCAGACGAACCCCAACTCCCACCAACAGAAACAGCAAACAGACTCAATGATTTCTTCTCCACCATAGGAAAAAACCTTGCCAATAAAATCCCAAGCTCAAATACTCCACCCAATGACTACCTCACTGGCAACTACCCGAACACACTGTTCCTAGCTCCGACTAACCCAACAGAAGTCCCTCTTATTATCAACACACTAAAAAACAAGACGAGATTTAAATACCTTACCACCCTTTATATACAAAAAAGTGTCGCAAGTGCTGTCACCAATCATTGCAACACTCTTTAACAAATCCATAGAATCCTCTATCTTCCCTACAGTTCTCAAAATAGCGAGAGTCACCCCGATCCATAAAGGAGGAGACCAAACAGACTTGAATAACTGTAGGCCAATATCCAACTTACATCCTCTCTCTAAAATCTTCGAAAAATTAATTCATAAGCGAATCTATTCCTATCTCATATCCCACAACATACTCAACCCCTGTCAGTTTGAGTTCAGGCCTAATAAAAATACGAATGATGCTATTATAAACATGCTAGAACAAATATACACTGTACAAGAGATAAAAAGAAGTCCCACTGGGAATCTTCATTGACTTACGTAAAGCTTTTGATACAGTTGACCATGACTTGCTCCACGTAAAATTGTCACACTATGGTATAAGAGGGCACTCCCTCAACTACCTCAAGTCATACCTCAGCAACAGAAGCCAATATGTGTACACATGTGGAGCAAACTCTTCCGCACAGCCAATTACAGTTGGTGTCCCACAGGGAAGTGTCCTTGGCCCTCTTCTCTTTCTCGTTTACAAAAATGACCTACCAAATGCATTGCAACTACTCAAACCCACACTATTTGCAGATAACACTACATACGTCTCCTCTCACCCTAGCCCAGTCACGCTAGCCAATACTGTAAATACCGAACTACAGAAAATACCTACCTGAATGATGATTAACAAACTTACACTAAACATTGACAAAACCTACTACATTCAGTTTGGTAACAGAGCTACAGATGTTCCTCTTAACATAATGATAAACGGATCACCTATCACAAAGCTAACAGAGGGAAAATTCTTAGGAATCCACCTTGATAATAGACTCAAATTTCAAACACATATACAACAAATTTCCAGGAAAATTTCCAAGACCGTAGGCATACTATCGAAGATACGGTACTATGTTCCACAGTCAGCCCTCCTGGCCCTATATCACTCGCTTATTTACCCCTATCTCACCTATGGAATTTGTGCATGGGGCTCAACAACAATAAACCATCTCAGACCACTAATTACCCAACAAAAGGCTGCAGTCAGAATGATAACAAATTCCCACTACAGGCAGCACACTCCACCAATATTCAAAACTCTAAACCTACTCACCATGCAAAACATCCATACCTATTACTGCACCTACTACATACATAGAACACTTAACTCGGATATAAACCCTCCCCTCAAACGTCTCCTTACCAACCTCAACAGAACACATGACCATAATACAAGGCACAGATCACTCTTTGATGTTCCTCGTGTCCATCTCACACTATGCAAAAACTCAATGCACATAAAAGGCCCTAAAATCTGGAATTCACTACCTGTGAATATAAAAGAAACACTGTCTGTTTATAAATTCAAGTCTCTTCTTAAAAATCACTTACTCACCCACAACCAAATAAATACTGAATAATTGTATCTCATAAATGTTTAACCTGTTACCCAATCAAACTTTGTTATTTTTAATTACATTATCTAACAGAATACTCCAGTCTACTGAATGCTCAGCAACACAGTAAATAACCATATGACCTGTCTTTGTAATACTCATTTGTGCTTAATTGTTAACTGTTTACAACAATGTTTTACCACTGAATATATCATTGCTTAGTTAATCTTAAGTTAATTTTATGCCTGCCCATAATGCTCTGTATACAAGGGGCTTTGGCATGTTATACTTAACCACTGTATTTCCTTGTACTTCAATGTATCATGTTCAAATTAATAAATAAATAAATAAGTTTAATTGACGTTAAATATAATGTACTTTTTATAGGCTCGTGTACCCTAATATAACCTAAACTTACACAAAATAAAAACGAACAGTGTACTTTTTATAGGCTCGTGTACCCTAATATAACCTAAACTTACATAAAATAAAAACGAACAGTGTAAAATGAGGACAATTTGCACTTCCATGAGTTCACTTCTACAACATCTTTATCCTAACTAAAACATAACACTAGTTACAGGTGCTTCACGACTGGTGTAGTGGGTCGGTAACTTGTCTTGTCGTAAACAAATACCAAAACAAGATGTATTTCGGAGGCTGCACGATCTGAGGAAGGTATCCCCGTATTCTGCAAGGTATCCCCGTATTCTGCAAGGTATCCCCGTATTCTGTAACCCCAGTCCTTTGTGCAAAAGTGATAATGCAGTTAAATAATAATGTTGAAGATGTGAAAGGCATCAAAAGAGACGTTCATAAGTCATCATGTGGAAATTAATGTCCAAATTTCTCCCATAAAAATTGCAAATTAGGACAGATATGGTCCAGATCTAATTCAAACTTTTCAAAGAGACCAATATCCTAAAATACACAAGCACACTAAGCTTGAAGCTCAGTCATTACGTTATAAACATAGAAGGCTTAAAGCTAATCAGATGCGGCACTCAGAAATTATCACATGAAGAGCGAACTGGGACCTATGCACTGGGACCTATGCACTGGGACCTATGCACTGGGACCTATGCACTGGGACCTATGCACTGGGACCTATGCACTGGGACCTATGCACTGGGACCTATGCACTGAGACCTATGCACTGGGACCTATGCACTGGGACCTATGCACTGGGACCTATGCACTGGGACCTATGCACTGGGACCTATGCACTGGGACTTATGCACTGGGACCTATACACTGGGACCTATGCACTGGGACCTATGCACTGGGACTTATGCACTGGGACCTAAGCACTGGGACCTATGCACTGGGACCTATGCACTGGGACCTATACACTGGGACCTATGCACGGAACCTTGCACTGGAACCTATGCACTGGGACCTATGCACTGGACCTATGCACTGGGACCTATGCACTGGGACCTATGCACTGGAACCTATGCACTGGAACCTATGCACTGGAACCTATGCACTGGGACCTATGCACTGGGACCTATACACTGGGACCTATGCACTGGGACCTATGCACTGTAACCTATGCACTGGAACCTATACACTGGGACCTATGCACTGGGACCTATGCACTGGGACCTATGCACTGGGACCTATGCACTGGGACCTATGCACTGGGACCTATGCACTGGGACCTATGCACTGGGACCTATGCACTGGGACCTATGCACTGGGACCTATGCACTGGGACCTATGCACTGGGACCTATGAACTGGGACCTATGAACTGGGACCCATGGGGGCTAAAACCAGCGGAAACACTTTTCTTAGTAAGACTGACTAGCTTTTAAAAAAATTAATAATTAATTAATAATAATATTTATATATTATATATTAATATAATAATAATATTTATGAAGATACAGATGTTATAGAAACATTAAAAAACATTAAACTGATTTAATTTAGGTGTGGAAAGTTTTGATATTTTTTCCTGTCTAGCTGTGATGCGACTTCTAAAAGGTGCTAAGTCACATGAGAGTCTGTATTCCCAACACTTTTTTTATTTATTGTAATATGTTAATTAAGTGTAATTTGGAGGAAATTAATACTCTGATAAGGAAAATGTACTATACACTTGGAAATGTCACTGAATATAATTAAATATATGTGTATCATATAATCATTTAGAGAGATGCATTGAAAATGTCGGAAGTAAACAATAACTAGTGAGTGTTGTAGAATTTAATCGTGGGCCATCAAGGCCGAGGGAAAAAGTATTGGCAAAAATTGGGTACCATAAAATGAGTGAATACAATGTGTATCTGGAAGGGTTCAGATATGTTCTGAAACGGTCACAATAAGACTGATAAGGAAGATAACACTGGACGCGGTGATGCTGACCACTGCATGTACTACAATTACACTGGTCAACAACCAAAATGCTTCCGAGACCAGAGTAGCAATTTCCAACTAATTTTAGGTCACTGATAATGAATATCATGGTTAAAATTGTTTGTTAGCTCTACTTTTTAATATATAGCAGCGTGTTACAACAAGTTCCAACAGTCTTGTGGCAGTGTGTTTCTTACCACACTCACAGTCTGACTGACCTTCATTATTGTTCCAGCAGTCATAGAAGGTGGTTGTGATGTCCAAGTTTATATTTTGAGGTGAAAGTTGATTTTCTTAGTCAAACACTTTTTAAACTTATAATAAATATTCACTGAGCAAGTTATTGATATGTATGTGAGGCATATTATATTAATATTATTTTCCTACTGAATGATATCAATACTTCTGCTTAGCTGTCATGATCTGATAAATTAATGAATAAATTTTCTATTTATCTTTTAATTATATATTGTTTTCTTCTTTCAGATGCCTCGTACTTGTGAGAATAGTGCAGACGACTTCTGCTACATTTGTGGTGAGGTGACCTTTGCATCACAGAAGCGCTGTATAACTGCTATAGTTAGAAAGGTATATCACCTTTATTTTGGATGCAAGATTGGTGACCAGGATAACAACTGGGCTCTACAAACATGCTGCAATAATTGTGCTACTAACCTTCGCCAATGGTTGAACAGGAACAGGAAAGGAATGGGACAGCCGTGCGAGAGGTCTCGGGAGAGACTGGCCACCTCGTCAATCATTGGAGTCTGGGGTGAAAAATGCTCGACATTCACCTCTCATTGAACCAAACAAAATTTTGCCGCCATCACTACACATTAAACTGGGGCTCATGAAAAACTTTGTAAAAGCTATGGACAAATCCGGTCAGGGATTAGAATATTTAACATAAAATTTCCCTCACTGATAGACGCTAAGATAAGAGAGGGAGTCTTCCATGGTCCTCAGATTCGAGAGCTTCTTAAAGATGGTGACTTTGAATCAGACCTTCATGGGGAGGAGAAAGCTGCTTGAGAAGCATTCAAGTTAGTGGCGGATGAATTTCTCGGAAACAGAAGGGAAGGCAACTATGAAGAACTGGAGAAAACCTCATCAAGGCTTACAAGAACATAGGATGTAACATGTCACTTAAAATGGAATTTTTGGACTCACATTTAGACTTTTTTCTAGCGAACTGTAGAGCAGTTAGTGACGAACATGGTGAAAGGTTTCACCAATATATTTCAACCATGGGAAAATCGTACCAGGGCAAATGGGCCACAAGAATGCTTGCAGACTATTGCTGGACACTGGCAAGGGATGATTCTTCAGCCCATTATAAGAGTCAATCAAAAAGACAGAGAGTAGGTACGGATTATATTTTAAAACATACTGACACATATTGGAAGTTATAATAAAATAATCAAATGTTACATGTCACATTATTTTTTAAAATTGTTATACAATCCACAACCTAAATTGCAAGTGTTACTAGCTTAAATTTTCCTAATATTCAGGAACCATATTTTCCTAATCTAAGATCCCGAAGTGAGAGCTGAGGAGCTGAGACGGTGGACACTGATGGAGGGACAATGTTGTGACTCATTGATACTGAAGTCCAACATGTCTCAGAGGTACATCAGCATCACAAAATTTAATGTGTTTTGTGCCAGAGTTCTCCCTAGTTATGTGAGTGAAAGGTTAGTTTAGACTTGTAAAAATTCATCCAAATAATTGCTCACACTAGGATCACCAAAATAAAGTCCAATTCTTTGACTTATTTCTGATCAGAAGAAACATACTCCAAATATTTCCCAAAAATCATTATGATTAATAAAATTAGCACGTGATAACTTACACAACCTAACGTGAAGATATTGTTTCATTGAGGTAAACACGTCAACACTAAAAGTTTAAAGCCGACCAATAGATGCATTTTCCAGTTAATGCAAAGAATCCAACAAATTTGTGCTTACACAGCCTAAATCATTAAACGTTCCATCCATTTCGTACGATGCGTCAGCCATTGAAGATTGATGTCTTTCACAACTGTTATATTGAGGATCAGAAGAACGCACTAAACCCGAAGGGGTTATATAGTGCGTGTGGAATGGGAGGAGTTCAAATTCGATTCAAGCAAAGGGAAGATAAGTATAGTTCCTTGGATCAAGAGCCCTTTACCAGCATCAAAGGGAAAATAAATGATACATGGTAAAGCAATACTATACTATTTTGAATTGTTCCAAGAATTTAGTCTTAGTTATCATACACAAGTGTTAAAAATTTGAAGCTGATTGAAAAGGCACTCTCGAGTTATCAGCAAAATATGATCTAATATCTGAAATAAAAAAAAATCAGGGATACCTAAAAGAAAAAAAAACGATCGCATTGACATTCAACGTTATCGAAATTTATAAAAACATTTACTTCCTCCTCATCTAACAATTTAAAATTGGACTGAATGCATGTTCATTATGTCTCTGATGTTAGATTATGTCCCATTAACTTCCTGCAGGTGTAGATATCTTCCTCTTTAATCTGCATTGCTTTCAGATATATAGCTGCATAATCTTGAGCTGTCTACTCTCTTCTTTGTATCATAGTTTTGAACTTTGCGTCACTCAGTCTTCAGATTTGTTATATGTTGTGAGTTATTATTATTTTTATTAAAGATTAGCAGGTATTCTCCCGGCCCGGGCCTTTTCCAAGTGGTGGCCCGGCCTTGGCTCCCTCTTTAGGGAGTGTCTGAGACCTAAGTCTCCCATGGGAGGAGGCACAAGTACCTCCTCATCTTTGGGACCAACTGTCCCCAGGCCTAGCCACAAGCTAGGCCTCTCTGGTCTGCCATCCCCGCCCCAAGGGGGCAAATGGGAATGACAGTCTTGTGAGCTAAAGGCTCGGGCTCAGGCACCTACCCTACCCTAGAAGGGTTAGGCATGGTGTCGATGATGATGTTGTGAGTGTTGAGTGATGCAGTATATTGCTACGTCCCAGCTTGATATGTTGTGTGTTTCTAAGAATATATTGTAAGTGAACTCCTGTGGTGGCCCGGTGGCCTGGTGGCTAAAGCTCCCGCTTCACACACGGAGGGCCCGGGTTCGATTCCCGGCGGGTGGAAACATTTCGACACGTTTCCTTACACCTGTTGTCCTGTTCACCTAGCAGCAAATAGGTACCTGGGTGTTAGTCGACTGGTGTGGGTCGCATCCTGGGGGACAAGATTAAGGACCCCAATGGAAATAAGTTAGACAGTCCTCGATGACGCACTGACTTTCTTGGGTTATCCTGGGTGGCTAACCCTCCGGGGTTAAAAATCCGAACGAAATCTTATCTTATCTTGCTGGTCCGCGATGAGGTGTTGCTGCCACTCATCATAACTTTGACACATTAAACACCAACTGATGGAAACTTATAATAATGTTTTAAAGCTGCATTATGCTTGCAACCGAACATCTTCGAAGTGTACATCGCGCAGCATTGTTTTGTTTAAGATAGTGTTGCCACAAGTATTGCTACTTGGTCAGCAAGTAAGAGTAGAGAAGAGAGAGACAGGGACGTCCATGAGTGATCTGGGGGGGGAGACTATTACATTTACACAATCCATATTTTATTATTATGTGCCTATCGTTTTATTGCTGTTTAGTTATGCCTGCACTGGAAACAAATAAATTTATATGAAACTTATTTACAGGAAAGGATAAATGGTATTTTCAGAGGTTAGGTTAGGTAAGGTTCGTCAGGAAACAGGACAAATGTTTCCTGACGCGGGTTTTAGTTAGATGATGACCCGCCTTTGGAGCTTTTGGTCATCTGACCGAGGCCTTCCGCTGGCTTACCGGTCCACCCCTTTAAAAATTATGGTCATTTATAACCATTTATATATATATATATTTATTTTTTTTTTTTTGGTATTTTCAGAGCAAGTGTACAAAACGAGGCTATTTGTATTTCAATTATAATCTAGTATTAACCAAAACAAAGGCAGAATAGCACCATAATAAAAGTGAAGTAACACCAGAATAAAGGTAGAGCAACACAAAAACAAAGGAGTGGCACCAAAATAAACAAGTGGCACTAAAATAAAGACAGAAGGGCAGCATAATAAAGATTGAGCAGCACCATAATAGCGTCAAGGCTCATTAAGAGAGTGTCAAGTGAGTCTCGCCTCTCCAGGTAAACTGTTAACAACTGAAGTTGCCAGTGAGTTTATTTAGTTGGTTTATCGGGTTTAAAGCCTATCGACTACAGGTGTCACATGACACCGGTATTCCACCAACTGAAGGATTTTTCAATTCCTAGACCCCTGAAGGGAGGTTCCTTGGCACAAGTGAGGGGCTCTTGATCAAGGGAATTGGATCTCTGCTCCAGTTCCCTGAATTAAGTCTGAATCCCTTCTATCCCCCGCACAGGCGCTGTATAATCCCTACGGGTTTAGCTTTCCCCATGATTATAATATTAATCAAACCCTAGAATGAGGATATTTATATACACTTATAATTAGTTAGCTTTCCATGATATATATTAATCAAACTAGAATATATATTATATATATATTATATATATATATATATATATATATAATATATATATATAATTATTTATAAAATATTATATATAATATACATAATGTAATATATAAAAAGGTAATGTACGAAATAGTACATTACCTTCTTTAGATGTTTTAGTTATTACGGGGAACCAGAATTTAAATTCAAAATAGTATACAGAAAACCGACATATACCTGATCTTACATGCACTGTTATTCTTCACAGCATCACAAAGTTAAATTTTTTGTATTCTCCTCTGTGTTTTTGACCAAGGACCACCAGAATTTGGAGCTCACTCTACCTGACGCCAGTTTTATTTTTGTGTCGGCCTCCCGTCTAGAGATGGCCCTCTTATGGGCTTCTTCCATTTTCCAACAGGCTTGCTTGTGCAGGTTCCTGTTATAGATAGTAGGATGCCTTCTCCAAGCTTTGTATTTGGCAGTAACAGCTTCTTAACAACGACAGCTTAACCAAGGCCGATCTGTAGGCTTTGTCATGTACTGCCGGTTAGGGATGTGTTTTTGCTGGAGAACAAAGATGAGTTCCGTGAAGGTATTCATCTGATTGTCGACTTCACGTTGGAGATATTCCAGTCGGAGGAGGCGAGCTTCAAGCAATGTATCGGCCAGTTCCTCTTTCCCATAGCCGAGTTGTACGTGTATAATCTTCATCTCTTTCTGATGAAATACTCAGTGTCGTAAAGTCAGATGATCCAACATAGCCAAGGGGCTGCCAAGTGACTATGTCTCCAGATAGATCACTCACTGCTGGGTCGAGGGAGGAGCCAGAGATGTAAGTAGGGAAGTCAATGAAGTTTCTCTTGTAAAAAGTTCATCAAAATCCCTCTGTATAAGAAGTTGGTTAAGGTCACTTACAATTATAATATCCTGACATTTATGATGAAGCAGAAGGAAGTTCACATTTTCCATCGAGGTGATGGGTGTGCTTTTTGCCACTGACGTCAGTACATTGCAAACGCTCGTACAGAGAGGTACTAGTGTTATGAATAGCTTGAAGAACAGCATTTCCAGGCGATTAGGGCTGGCAGCGTCACTGAGCTAGGAGTGTACTCTTGTACAACAAATACGGCAACGCGTGTTGCTTTTCCCGCTATATCTTTTATCATGGGTGTAGCCCGCAAAATTTTGGAAAATTTCGGAGTACTCCGCCAAAATATTTTTCAAAACAGCGTTTTGCGGGATTCGAGTGTTCGCGAAACGTACGTGAAATTTTCCTTATTGGTAATTTGCCTCTAATGTTGCCGTGGTTTTTCCTTTCTCTTGTGTATAAAAGTTTAAGGTTGGTATATAACAGTGAGGAGTTGTGTATATAACAGTGAGAGAGTTGTGTATTAAAAGTGGTAGAGTTGTGTATTAACAGTGGTAGAGTTGGAATAACTGGAGAGTTGTGTATATAACATGAGTAGAGTTGTGTAATAACAGTGAGTAAGTTGTGTATAAAAACAGTGAGAGGTTGTGTATTAACAGTGAGAAGTTTTGTATATAAAAGTGAGTAGAGTGTGTATATAACAGTGGTAGGTTGTGTATAAACAGTGAGTAGAGTTGTTATTAAACAGTGGTAGAGTTGGTATATAACGTGAGGAGTTTTGATATAACAGTGAGGAGTTGTGTATATAACAGTGAGGAAAATTGTGTATATAACAGTGAGGGGAGTTGTGTAAATAACAGTGAGAGAGTTTTTGTATATAAACAGTGAGAGAGTTGTGTATATAACAGTGAGTGAGTTATGTATATAACAGTGGGTAGAGTTGTGTATATATCAGTGAGTAGAGTTGTGTATATAACAGTGAGTAGAGTTGTGTATATATCAGTGAGTAGAGTTATGTATATAACAGTGGGTAGAGTTGTGTATATATCAGTGAGTAGAGTTGTGTATATAACAGTGAGTAGAGTTGTGTATATATCAGTGAGTAGAGTTATGTATATAACAGTGGGTAGAGTTGTGTATATATCAGTGAGTAGAGTTGTGTATATAACAGTGAGTAGAGTTGTGTATATATCAGTGAGTAGAGTTATGTATATAACAGTGGGTAGAGTGTGTATATCAGTGAGTAGAGTTGTGTATATAACAGTGAGTAGAGTTGTGTATATAACAGTGAGTAGAGTTGTGTATATAACAGTGAGTAGAGTTGTGTATATAACAGTGAGTAGAGTTTTATATATAACAGTGAGTAGAGTTTTGTATAATCTAGAAAATGGAAAGTGAGTAGAGTTTGTATATAACAGTGAGTAGAGTTGTGTATATCGTGAGTAGAGTTGTGTATTAACATGGGTTGAGTTGTGTATAAAACAGGGGTAGATTGTGTAAATCGGAGTAGAGTTTGTATTTTTCGTGAGTGAGTTGTGTAATAACTGGGTAGGTTGTGAATAACGGGGTTGAGTTGTGTATAAAAACAGGGGGAAGTTGTGTATATAACAGTGAGTAGAATTTTTTTTAACAGTGAGGAAGTTATGTATATAACTTTGAGGAGATTTTATTTGCAAAAAGAATTTATGGTGATAACAGTGAGAAGGTTTATAATTGTAAAAAACGGTGGGAGAGTTTTTAAATGTATATTGAGGGAGTTATGTCAAATAACAAAAAACGTTTTAAGTTTTACAAGTTAAAAAGTCATAAGGGAGGTCTAGTTACATCTGAAAAAAGTGGGGGCATCCCAGTTTTAAGTGGAAAATGGGGTTTTTAGGTTACACCTGCTATCTCTTGTCAGTGCAGTAGGTAGGGGACGGGGGGGGTTTGTCGATTGTTGTGAGTTGTCCTGGGCAAGAGGATAGAGGAAAATTAGTGGAAATGAGGTCGAGTAGTACTACGGCTTTTCGGGGTTATCCCGGAAATTTAAACCCCCGGGGTTTTTAACTCTCCCGGATATTAAACCTCCGGGGTTTTTAACCCTCCCGGTATTAAACCTCCCGGGGTTAAAAACCCTAAATTTAACCCTTTTTTCATCTACCAGTGAAAGTATACGTACATTATCCTAAGAATTCGTCCGGACTATTAACATCAATTACGAAGCTTAAACGTCCATTATTGTCACAAGATAAATAGCCGTGTAAAAAACTGAACCAAAAAAAAAATTAATGGAGCAGAGATGAGTTGTATGTGACACGAAGGAGTCACGTCTTCTGAAAGTTATCCGGAACACTCTGGCCGGTCTTGGCCGCTCACCAGGACACTCTGGCCGGTCTTGGCCGCCCACCAGGACACTCTGGCCGGTCTTGGCCGCCCACCAGGACACTCTAGCCGGTCTTTGATGTCATGGAGGTTAACTAAGAAGATATTAAGTAATTATTTACGTTTAGTAATGTGGCTGTTGTGAGCGTGAGGGAGGGTTGGTGTGCGTGAGGGAGGGTTGGTGTGCGTGAGGGAGGGTTGGTGAGCGTGAGGGAGGGTTGGTGTGCGTGAGGGAGGGTTGGTGTGCGTGAGGGAGGGTTGGTGAGCGTGAGGGAGGGTTGGTGTGCGTGAGGGAGGGTTGGTGTGGGTGAGGGGAGGGTTGGTGTGGCGTGAGGGAGGGTTGGTGTGCGTGAGGGAGGGTTGGTGGCGTGAGGGAGGGGTTGGTGTGCGTGAGGGAGGGTTGGTGTGCGTGAGGGAGGGTTGGTGTGCGTGAGGGAGGGTTGGTGGCGTGAGGGAGGGTTGGTGTGCGTGAGGGAGGGTTGGTGTGCGTGAGGGAGGGTTCGTGAGCGCGAGGGAGGGTTGAGTGTTGCGTGAGGGAGGGTTGGCGAGCGTGAGGGGGGTTGGTGTGCGTGAGGGAGGGTTGGTGTGCGTGAGGGAGGGTTGGTGTGCGTGAGGGAGGGTTGGTGTGCGTGAGGGAGGGTTGGCGAGCGTGAGGGAGGGTTGGCGAGCGTGAGGGAGGGTTGGTGAGCGTGAGGGAGGGTTGGCGAGCGTGAGGGAGGGTTGGCGAGCGTGAGGGAGGGTTGGTGAGCGTGAGGGAGGGTTGGCGAGCGTGAGGGAGGGTTGGTGAGCGTGAGGGAGGGTTGGTGAGCGTGAGGGAGGGTTGGCGAGCGTGAAGGGAGTGAGGGAGGGTTGGTGAGCGTGAGGGAGGGTTGGTGAGCGTGAGGGAGGGTTGGTGAGCGTGAGGGAGGGTTGGTGAGCGTGAGGGAGGGTTGGTGAGCGTGAGGAAGGGTTGGCGAGCGTGAGTGAGGGTTGGTGAGCGTGAGGGAGAGTTGGCGAGTGTGGAGGGAGGGTTGGCGAGCGTGAGGGAGGTTGGTGTGCGTGAGGGAGGGTTGGCGAGCGTGAGGGAGGGTTGGCGAGCGTGAGGGAGGGTTGGTGTGCGTGAGGGAGGGTTGGCGAGCGTGAGGAGGGTTGGTGTGCGTGAGGGAGGGTTGATGAGCGTGAGGGAGGGTTGGCGAGCGTGAGGGAGGGTTGGGTGTGTGTGAGGGAGGGGTTGGCGAGCGTGAGGGAGGGTTGGTGTGCGTGAGGGAGGGTTGGTGAGCGTGAGGGAGGGTTGGCGAGCGTGAGGGAGGGTTGGTGTGCGTGAGGAGGGTGGTGAGCGTGAGGGAGGGTTGGTGAGCGTGAGGGAGGGTTGGCGAGCGTGAGGGAGGGTTGGTGTGCGTGAGGGAGGGTTGGGGAGCGTGAGGGAGGGTTGGCGAGCGTGAGGGAGGGTTGTGTGGAGTGCGCGGAGGGAGGGTTGGCGAGCGTGAGGGAGGTTGGCGAGCGTGAGTTTGGGAGGGAGGGTTGGTGAGCGTGAGGGAGCGTTGGCGAGCGTGAGGGAGGGTTGGATGTCGTGAGGGAGGGTTGGCGAGCGTGAGGGGAGGGTTGGCGAGCGTGATGAGGAGGGTTGGTGTGCGTGAGGGAGGGTTGGCGAGGTGAGAGTGAGGTGAGGAGGGTGGGCGTGAGGGAGTGTTGGCGAGCTGAGGGAGGGTTGGGAGCGTGAGGGAGGGTTGGGCGAGCGTGAGGGAGTGTTGGCGAGCGTGAGGGAGGGTTGGTGTGCGTGAGGGAGGGTTGGCGAGCGTGAGGGAGGGTTGGCAGCGTGAGGGAGTGTTGGCGAGCGTTGAGGGAGGGTTGGCGAGCGTGAGGGAGGGTTGGCGAGCGTGAGGGAGGGTTGGGAGCGTGAGGGAGGGTTGGCTGAGGGGTGCGAGGGAGGAGGGTTGGTGAGCGTGAGGGAGGTTGGTGAGCGTGAGGGAGGGTTGGCGAGCGTGAGGGAGGGTTGGTGTGCGTGAGGGAGGGTTGGGGAGCGTGAGGGAGGGTTGGGAGCGTGAGGAGGGTTGGTGGCGTGAGGGAGGGTTGGCGAGCGTGAGGGAGGGTTGGCGAGCGTGAGGGAGGGTTGGTGAGCGTGAGGGAGGGTTGGCGAGCGTGAGGGAGGGTTGGTGTGCGTGAGGGAGTGTTGGCGAGCGTGAGGAGAGGTTGGGAGCGTGAGGGAGGGTTGGCGAGCGTGAGGGAGTGTTGGCGAGCGTGAGGAGGGTTGGTGTGCGTGAGGAGGGTTGGCGAGCGTGGGGATTGGGGGGAGGGTTGGCGAGCGTGAGGGAGTGTTGGCGAGCGTGAGGGAGGGTTGGCGAGCGTGAGGGAGGGTTGGCGAGCGTGAGGGAGGGTTGGCGGAGCGTGAGGGAGGGTTGGCGAGCGTGAGGGAGGGTTGGTGAGCGTGAGGGAGGGTTGGCGATGCGTGAGGAGGGTTGGCGAGCGTGAGGGAGGGTTGGTGTGCGGAGAGTGTGAGGGGAGGGTTGGTGAGCGTGAGGGAGGGTTGGCGAGCGATGAGGGAGTGGTTTGGCGAGCGTGAGGGAGGGTTGGTGTGCGTGAGGGAGGGTTGGCGAGCGTGAGGGAGGGTTGGCGAACGTGAGGGAGGGTTGGTGTGCGTGAGGGAGGGTTGGCGGAGCGTTGAGGGAGGGTTGGTGAGCGTGAGGGAGGGTTGGCGAGCGTTAGGGAGGTTTGGTGTGCGTGAGGGGATGGGGGGGAGGGTTGGCGAGCGTGAGGGAGGGTTGGTGTGCGTGAGGGTTGAGGGTTGGTTGTGCGTGAGGGAGGGTTGGCGAGCGTGAGGGAGGGTTGGTGTTGCGTGAGGGAGGGTTGGTGTGCGTGAGGGAGGGTTGGCGAGCGTGAGGAGGGTTGGTGTGCGTGAGGGAGGGTTGGCGAGCGTGAGGGAGGGTTGGTGTGCGTAAGGGAGGGTTGGCGGAGCGTGAGGGAGGATTGGTGTGCGTGAGGGAGGGTTGGCGAGCGTGAGGAGGGTTGGTGTGCGTGAGGGAGGGTTGGTGGCGTGAGGGAGGGTTGGTGAGCGTGAGGGAGGGTTTGGCGAGCGTGAGGGAGGGTTGGTGTGCGTGAGGAGGGTTGGCGAGCGTGAGGGAGGGTTGGCGAGCGTGAGGGAGGGTTGGTGTGCGTGAGAGAGGGTTGCGAGCGTGAGGGAGGGTTGGCGTGCGTGAGGGAGGGTTGGTGAGCGTGAGGGAGAGTTGGTGACGTGAGGGAGGGTTGGCGAGCGTGAGGAGGGTTGAGTGAAGCGTGAGGTGAGGGTTGGCGAGCGTGAGGGAGGGTTGGCGAGCGTGAGGGAGGGTTTGGTGTGCGTGAGGTGGGTTGGTGTGCGTGAGGGAGGGTTGGCGAGCGTGAGGGAGGGTTGGCGAGCGATGAGGTGGAGGGTTCGTGTGCGTGAGGAGGGTTGGTGAGCGTGAGGGAGGGTTGGCGAGCGTGAGGGAGGGTTGGCGTAAGCGTGAGGGAGGGTTGGCGAGCGTGAGGGAGGGTTGGTGTGCGTGAGGAAGGGTTGGCGAGCGTGAGGGAGGGTTGGTGTGCTTGAGGGAGGGTTAGCGTGCTTGTAGGAGGGTTGGCGTGCTTGAAGGAGGGTTGGCGTAGTTGAAGGAGGGTTGGCGTGCTTAAAGGAGGGTTGGCGTGCTTGAAGTAGGGTTGGCGTGCGTGAAGGAGGGTTGGCGTTCGTAAAGGAGGGTTGGCGTTCGTGAAGGAGGGTTGGCGTGCGTGAAGGAGGGTTGGCGTGCGTGAAGGAGGGTTGGCGTGCTTGAAGGAGGGTTGGCGTGCTTGAAGGAGGGTTGGCGTGCTTGAAGGAGGGTTGGCGTGCTTGAAGGAGGTTGGCGTGCTTGAAGGAGGGTTTGCGTGCTTGAAGGAGGGTTGGCGTGCGTGAAGGAGGGTTGGTGTGCGTGAAGGAGGGCTGGCGTGCTTGAAGGAGGGTTGGCGTGCGTGAAGGAGGGCTGGCGTGCGTGAAGGAGGGTTTGCGTGCTTGAAGGAGGGTTGGCGTGCCTGAAGGAGGGTTGGCGTGCCTGAAGGAGGGTTGGCGTGCGTGAAGGAGGGTTGGCGTGCGTGAAGGAGGGTTGGTGTGCGTGAAGGAGGGTTGGCGTGCGTAAAGGAGGGTTGGCGTGCTGAAGGAGGTAGTTGAGGTGTGCGTGAAGGAGGGTTGGCGTGCTTGAAGGAGGGTTGGCGTGCTTGAAGGAGGGTTAACGTGCTTGAAGTAGGGTTGGCGTGCGTGAAGGAGGGTTGGCGTGCTTGAAGGAGGGTTGCGTGCTTGAAGGAGGGTTGGCGGTCGTGAAGGAGGGTTGGCGTGCTTGAAGGAGGGTTGGCGTATTCGAAAAAGGGTTGGCGTGCTTGAAGTAGGGTTGGCCTGCTTGAAGGAGGGTTGGCGTGCTTGAAGTAGGGTTGGCCTGCTTGAAGGAGGGTTGGCGTTCTTGAAGGAGTGTTGGCGTGCTTGAAGGAGGGTTGGCGTGCTTGAAGGAGGGTTGGCGTGCTTGAAGGAGGGTTTGCGTGCTTGAAGGAGGGTTGGCGTGCGTGAAGGAGGGTTGGCGTGCTTGAAGGAGGGTTGGCGTATTTGAAGGAGGGTTGGCGTGCTTGAAGTTGGGTTGGCGTGCTTGAAGTAGGGTTGGCGTGCTTGAAGTAGGGTTGGCGTGCTTGAAGGAGGGTTGGCGTACTTGAAGGAGGGTTGGCGTGCTTGAAGGGGGGTTGGCTGCTGAAGGAGGGTTTGCGTGCTTGAAGGAGGGTTGTATCGTGCGTGAAGGAGGGTTGGCGTGCTTGAAGGAGGGTTGGCGTGCTTGAAGTAGGGTTGGCGTGCGTGAGGGAGGGTTGGCGTGCTTGAAGGAGCGTTGGCGTGCGTTGAAGGAGGGTTTGCGTGCTTGAAGGAGGGTTGGCGTGCTTGAAGGAGGGTTGGCGTGCTGGAGAGGAGGGTTTGCTGCTTGAAGGAGGGTTGGCGTGCGTTGAAGGAGGGTTGGCGTGCTGTGAAGGAGGGTTGGCGTGCGCGAAGGAGGTGGTTGGGTCGTGCGTGAAGGAGGGTTGGCGTGCGTTGAAGGAGGGTTGGCGTGCTTGAAGGAGGGTTGGCGTGCTTGAAGGAGGGTTGGAGTGCATGAAGAGGGTTTGCGTGCTTGAAGTAGGGTTGGCGTGCGTGAAGGAGGGTTGGCGTGCTTGAAGGAGGGTTGGCGTGCTTGAAGGAGGGTTGGCGTGCGTGAAGGAGGGTTGGCGTGCTTGAAGGAGGGTTTGCGTGCTTGAAGGAGGGTTGGCGTGCGTGAAGGAGGGTTGGCGTGCGTGAAGGAGGGTTGGCGTGCTTGAAGGAGGGTTGGCGTGCGTGAAGGAGGGCTGGCGTGCTTGAAGGAGGGTTGGCGTATTTGAAGGAGGGTTTGCGTGCTTGAAGTAGGGTTGGCGTGCTTGAAGGAGGGTTGGCATGCTTGAAGGAGGGTTGGCGTGCTTGAAGGAGGGTTGGCGTATTTGAAGGAGGGTTGGCGTGCTTGAAGTAGGTTTGGCGTGCTTGAAGGAGGGTTGGCGTGCTTGAAGGAGGGTTGGCGTGCTTGAAGGAGGGTTGGCGTGCTTGTAGGAGGGTTGGCGTGCGTGAAGGAGGGTTGGCGTGGTTGAAGGAGGGTTATCGTGCGTGAAGGAGGGTTGGCGTGCTTGAAGGAGGGTTGGCGTTCTTGTAGGAGGGTTGGCGTGCGTGAAGGAGGGTTGGCGTGCTTGAAGGAGGGTTGGCGTGCTTGAAGGAGTGTTGGCGTGCTTGAAGGAGGGTTGGCGTGCGTGAAGGAGGGTTGGCGTGCTTGAAGGAGGGTTGGCGTGGTTGAAGGAGGGTTGGCGTGCTTGAAGGAGGGTTGGCGTGCTTGAAGGAGGGTTGGCGTGCGTGAAGGAGTTTTGGCGTGCTTGAAGGAGGATTGGCGTGCTTGAAGTAGGGTTGGCGTGCTTGAAGTAGGGTTGGCGTGCTTGAAGTAGGGTTGGCGTGCTTGAAGGAGGGGTGGCGTGCTTGAAGTAGGGTTGGCGCGCTTGAAGTAGGGTTGGCGTGCTTGAAGGAGGGTTGACGTGCTTTAAGGAGCGTTAACGTGCTTGAAGTAGGGTTGGCGTGTGTGAAGGAGGGTTAACGTGCTTGAAGTAGGGTTGGCGTGCGTCAGGAAGATTGCGGTGCAAGATTATCGTTGAACTTCAGGAAGATCAGTGAGTTAATCAGTGTAGTGAGAAAAGGTAAGCAAGTGTTGCAGCCACAACAGCTTCTCAAAATAGCAACAACGTCCCCATTCTGCTCCGCACACTGAGAGCATCACTGTACATTACTGTAGTTCCTTCCTGCTTCGCCCCGCACCCGGTCACCCTGTCCCGCCCTGCCCTGCCATACCATGCCCAGCCCCTCTTATTGCCACTCTACTTCTCTCACCCTAGCCCTACCCTGATGGTATCACCCTGAGCCGTACCGCTTTATCCCGCCCCGGACTATCTAGCCCCGACCAACTCCATCCTCTCCTACCCCGCCCCGCATCGTCCCAGCCCTCAAAGTATCAAGTAAGACTGGGGTGGATGGCAGAGTTACGTAAGGTTGACGAACTAACAAAAAACGTCAAAGAGCCGCCGTAAATTTATGAGGACATCAAGTGGCTGAAGAAAGATAGGAAAAATTAGTTAATTTGATTGATTGGTTATAAAAATGTTATTTGAGCTTAAGGAAAGATACAACCTTCTTAGGGACAGCCAAGATGGATTACCAGAGAAAGTTTAACAGCAACTATGGTAAATTATTCTATATATTTAAGATAATGAATAGTTCAATGTCAGGAAAATCTGAAGATCCTGGTAAAGGAATACTGCAATGTGGTACCATAACATAAGCAAGATATATGTGTGCAACACTCTGGTATCTTTACTAAAGAGACGTTTTACTGGCTCAGCAGACTTCTTCAGTTGAAATACAGAGGTGACAGCAAGAGTAGCCTTGTCTTTGACCTTTGACCTGAGATGTAATATTGTATATTTGAATGTTGGAACTGTATCACTCGATACTGGTGGTACCACACGAAAATTTTAAACACCGTATTTCTGAGCACTTGGATAGATCTGTCAGTACTGATCTAGCTCGGTCTTGGCCTTCTTACTCTGTAATCAGAGATCATTGTGACTTAACCAGCCATCCTCTCACCTCCTGCGACTTCATACTTCTGACTCCAATACCAACATGCGATGTCGTCTTTTCGGAATCCTTGTCTATGTAACCATGTATAGGAGTGAAGCTGATTCATTACCTCTGTAACTTGCCATGATTGTGACCAGATCTACCTGGAGTTCATTACCTTTGTAACTAGTTCAGCTATCATAACTTTGGGGTCCAGTCACTGGACCCATTATGTACCTTTGTAATCTTTTGACTACCGCCCACAGGATGGGTATGGGTTGCATAATAAAGATATTAAACTAAAGTGTGTGTGTGTGTGTGTGTGTGTGTGTGTGTGTGTGTGTGTGTGTGTGTATGTGACTCAACAATCAATATTTGCACCAATAACTCACTACAGTTGTGACCGGGTGTGGAAGTGTGAATTGCTCATTACTCTATAATTTGTTCATGATTGTAGCCATGTATACACGTAAGTAACCATTCTACAGAATTCATTACCTTTGTAACTTGTGAGCTCATTACCTTTGTACCTAGTTCAGCTATCAAAACTTTGGGGGCCCAGTCCTTGGACCCATTACGTACCTCTGTAATCTGTAAATACCTTTGTAACTTGTCATGATTGTGACCAGACCTACCTGAAGTTCATTACCTTTGTAAATTGTGAGTTCATTACCTTTGTAAATTGTGAGTTCATTACCTTTGTAAATTGTGAGTTCATTACCTCTGTAACTTGCTCAGCTATCAAAACTTTGGAGTCCAGTCCCTGGACCCATTATGTACCTCTGTAATCTTTTGACTACCGCCCACAGGATGGGTATGTGGTGACTACCACCCACAGGATGGGTATGTGGTGAGTACCACCCACAGGATGGGTATGTGGTGACTACCGCCCACAGGATGGGTATGTGGTGACTACCGCCCACAGGATGGGTATGTGGTGAGTACCACCCACAGGATGGGTATGTGGTGACTACCACCCACAGGATGGGTATGTGGTGACTACCACCCACAGGATGGGTATGTGGTGACTACCGCCCACAGGATGGGTATGTGGTGACTACCGCCCACAGGATGGGTATGTGGTGACTACCGCCCACAGGATGGGTATGTGGTGAGTACCACCCACAGGATGGGTATGTGGTGACTACCACCCACAGGATGGGTATGTGGTGACTACCGCCCACAGGATGGGTATGTGGTGACTACCGCCCACAGGATGGGTATGTGGTGAGTACCACCCACAGGATGGGTATGTGGTGACTACCGCCCACAGGATGGGTATGTGGTGAGTACCACCCACAGGATGGGTATGTGGTGACTACCACCCACAGGATGGGTATGTTGTGACTACCGCCCACAGGATGGGTATGTGGTGACTACCACCCACAGGATGGGTATGTTGTGACTACCGCCCACAGGATGGGTATGGGGTGCATAATAAACATATTAAACTAAACTAACTGCAGCTGTTTACCGACTGATTTACTTATTATATGTGAGTTTTAACATAGTACAAGAAGGGTTACGTTAGTTGTCATCTTATTGTAATGACTCAACTTAGTCTTAATTTAGTTTAATGTAGATTTATTTTCATAGAACATTTGTTTGTGATAATATAATCAGCACCGATTATATTAGCACTGATAATCAGCACCGATTATATTAGCACTGATAATCAGACTTTGAAACATTTTGAAATTGTAAATAAATGAAGATTTTTCAAAGACTTTCATTAGTTTGTTTCTCATATATATATATATATATATATATATATATATTATAATAATATATATATATATATATATATATATATATATATATATATATATATAATATATATATGTCGTGCCGAATAGGCAGAACTTGCGATCTTGGCTTTAATAGCAACGCTCATCTTGCCATATAGGTCAAGTGAAAATTTGTGTATGCAATAATTTCGCCAAAATCATTCTGAACCTAACGAAAAAAAAATATATTTCACTGTGTTTGTTTAGTATTAAATTATTGTAAACAAATCTAAAATATATTTAGTTGGGTTAGGCTAAAATAAATTGTTCTTGTTATAATAGGGTTAGGTAAGTTTTCTAAGTTCCTTTTGGTGCAAAATTAAAAAAATTTACATTAACATTAATCAAAAAAATATATCTTTAAACTTATAAGAGAAAATTATAGAAAAGACTTAATTTTAAATGAGTTATTGCTAATTGACCAGTGCTACCTGACGAATGTGAGTGTTCTACTGGGAATGCCACAACGAGCACCAAAGAAGCATTGGCAGACGTGAGTGAGACATCCCTAGAAACCACAACGAAGACGATGCATCGAGAACGTCTTGACGAATTCTACAAGTGGTGTAATGCTACCTGGCGAATGTGAGTCGACTACTCGGAGCATCACGACGGACGACGCCAAGGAAGGTAAAAACATTGTTGTTGTTGGGGATAGCCAGATTAGGTACATGGATAGGGCATTCTGCTTGAAGGATAGGAGTAGGAGGCAGAGAGTGTGTTTTCCTGGTGCTGGGATGAAGGATATTGTTAGCCGTCTGGATGACATAATGAGAGGTAATGGGAGCAATCCTATTATCTGTCTCAGTGCTGGAGGCAACGATGTTGGCAGACGTAGGAGTGAGGACCTGATTAGCAGGTATAGGTCAGCAATAGAGATAATTAGGAGGAAGGGTGGGAAACCTGTCATATGTGGCATTTTGCCAAGGAGAGGAGTTGGAAATGAATGATTGTCCAGAGCAATTGGTGTCAATTGCTGGCTGGACAAATACTGTAAGGAAAATGCGGTAACATTCATTGACAACTGGGACCTCTTCTATGGCGAAATGACATGAAATACCAGGGATGGGGTTCACTTATCTAGGTGTGGGGTGGGAGCACTGGCCAACGCAGTGGAGGGAGCTGTTAGGTCTTTAAACTAGGAATAGTTAGTGGTATTGGTTTTGGCGGGAAAACTGTGAAGTCGCAGGGTAGTAACATGAGTACTAGGAGAACTAGTAATAGGCAAAATGAGGTGGATATTGGAAAGCCAGTGGCACTAATTGACAAGGACAGTAATAGGTTTAGTGGAATAACAGAAAGGAGCAGGAAGGGTAAAGAGATAGGAGGGTCATTAAATATTTATTACACAAATAGTCGCAGTGCTAGGAATAAGATGGACGAGTTGAGACTAGTTGCTAGTGCAGGTAACATAGATGTATTTGCCATTACTGAGACGTAGTTTAATTCAAAAAGTCGGGACATGCCTGCAGAATGTCACATTCAGGGTTTTAAATTGTTCCAAGTAGATAGAAGTATCGGGAAGGGGGGTGGGGTGGCATTGTATGTCCGAGATCGCTTGAACTGTTGCATAAAAACGGGCATTAAATCTGAAGTAACACATACAGAGTCTGTTTGGATAGAATTTTCAGAGGGGCATGAAAAATTAATTTTAGGTGTGATATACCGTCCCCAAATTTAGATAGGGACCAGGGGAGACTACTATGGGAGGAAATTGTTAGGGCCACAAGGCACGATAATGTAGTAATTCTAGGAGACTTTAACTTTAGTCATATTGATTGGAATTTCTTGACTGGGAATTTAGAATCATACGATTTCTTAGAAGTAGTTCAGGATTGTTTTTTGAAGCAGTTTGTGACAGAACCTACAAGGGGTAATAACCTGCTTGACTTAGTTCTAGCAAACAATGAATCCCTTGTTAATAATTTAGAAGTTTCAGAGGAACTGGGTGCTAGCGACCACAAATCAATTACATTTAGAATTGAATGGAAGTATGATAGTAGCGATAACTCAGTAACATGTAAAGTAATAGGACACAAGTGCAATTAATGTGACATTTATTGTGGCAACGTTTCGCTCTCCAGGAGCTTTATCAAGCCATTACAAACAATACATGGACACAGAGGGTATATAAAGGCTCAGAGTGAGGTGAATACTAGTGAGGTACCATTCCGATGTTCACTAGTGGTAGTAGTAGTAGTAGTAGTGACAAAAGCAATTAATTCGTACATGAGTAAAAGGATATAAAAGCTATTACTTGGGTAACATAAAAATAGGTTGGACAAATATAAACTGGAATGAGGCAGGTTGTTTCAGTGTTCACTCTCTGTGCTTTGTGTAGTATAACAGGAGAGACTATGTGACGGCAGGGTTTACTGTTTTCAGGAGGATTCTTGCTAAGACTTCGGAGATGGTGAAGCTGCCGTTGTTTTGTTTAATTGTATTCGAAACAGCGATCAGTGCTGATTCACGGCACTTGCGTGTGCGGAAATTAGTTTCTTTTATCACTAATTGGGCGTCTCTGAAACAGCAAGAAACCTCGACACCCGCCTCAATGAACACATATACGCATGTAGGAACGACAACTTAAACAACGCCTGTGTACAACACCGAAATTCCACCAATCATCTTATGAAATTCAGAGACGCCCAATTAGTGATAAAAGAAACTAATTTCCGCACACGCAAGTGCCTTGAATCAGCACTGATCGCTGTTTCGAATACAATTAAACAAAACAACGGCAGCTTCACCATCTCCGAAGTCTTAGCAAGAATCCTCCTGAAAACAGTAAACCCTGCCGTCACATAGTCTCTCCTGTTATACTACACAAAGCACAGAGAGTGAACACTGAAACAACCTGCCTCATTCCAGTTTATATTTGTCCAACCTATTTTTATGTTACCCAAGTAATAGCTTTTATATCCTTTTACTCATGTACGAATTAATTGCTTTTGTCACTACCACTACTACTACTACTACTACCACTAGTGAACATCGGAATGGTACCTCACTAGTATTCACCTCACTCTGAGCCTTTATATACCCTCTGTGTCCATGTATTGTTTGTAATGGCTTGATAAAGCTCCTGGAGAGCGAAACGTTGCCACAATAAATGTCACATTAGTTGCACTTGTGTCCTATTACTTTACATATTGTCGGTAATTCTACCAACTTTATTACAACTCAGTAACAGTCCCAGATTTTCGCTTAGCAGATTACGATGGGCTTAGAGAACACTTATCATCTGTTGACTGGGGTAACGAAGAGAGCTATCAATATGACAGTTTTCTGAACACAATACATGCTGCTCAAAGAACGTTTATCCCTTATAAGGAAATTAGATCAAATAGAAATGACCCAAAATGGATGAATAATAGGCTGAAATATCTACTAGGGCATAAGAAAGGAATTTATAGGCGTATCAAAAGACGCGAGGGTCATCTTATGAATCAGTATATTGACATTAAGAGGGACATTAAAAAGGGGATAAGAAAAGCTAAAAGGGACTATGAAATTAAAGTTGCTAGGGATTCTAAAACTAACCCAAAAAGTTTTTTCCAGGTCTATAGAACAAAAGTCAGAGATAAGATAGGTCAACTTAAAAATAACTATGGGCATCTTACTGACAAGGAGAATGAAATGTGCTCGATTTTAAATAATTATTTTCTCTCGGTTTTTACACAGGAAGACACTAATAATATTCCGGTAATTAATTTTTATAGTGGATCAGAAGATAAATTATGTAACATCACAGTCACTAGTGAAATGGTTGTGAAGCAGATAGACCGACTGAAGCAAAATAAGTCACCGGGTCCTGATGAGGTTTTTTCAAGGGTTCTTAAGGAATGCAAAATGGAACTCTGTGAACCATTAACTAATATTTTTAATTTATCTCTTCAAACAGGTGTAGTGTCTGATATGTGGAAGATGGCTAATGTAATTCCTATTTTAAAACAGGGGACAAGTCGTTACCGTCAAATTACCGCCCAATAAGCCTGACCTCAATTGTAGGCAAATTACTAGAGTCAATTATAGCTGAGATTATAAGAAGCCATCTCGATAAGCATAGCTTGATTAAGGATACTCAGCATGGATTCACAAGAGGCCGGTCTTGTCTAACTAATTTATTAACTTTCTTCAGTAAAGCTTTTGAGGCTGTTGACCACGATAAAGAATTTGATATTGTTTACTTAGATTTTAGTAAGGCATT
The DNA here is from genome assembly GCF_026875155.1 of Cherax quadricarinatus. Taxonomy (NCBI): domain Eukaryota; kingdom Metazoa; phylum Arthropoda; class Malacostraca; order Decapoda; family Parastacidae; genus Cherax; species Cherax quadricarinatus. Next base: position 23,541,300 of record NC_069467.1, read on the forward strand.
TGATAGAGTTCCGCACCAAAGACTGTTGAAGAAAGTAGCAGCTCATGGCATTGGGGGAAGGGGTGCTCTCGTGGATCGAATCATGGCTCACAGACAGGAAGCAGAGAGTGTCCATAAATGGGGTTAAATCCGAGTGGGGATCAGTAACAAGTGGCGTTCCACAGGGATCAGTCTTGGGCCCGTTGTTGTTTATAATATATATCAATGATCTTGATGAAGGAATTACTAGTGATATGAGCAAATTCGCCGATGACACGAAGATAGGTAGGATAATTGATTCAAACGTAGATGTTAGGGAACTTCAGGAGGATTTAGACAATGGAAATATAAACACATATGCAGTATAATGTGATCCTTTATTGACTACGTTTCGCCCACACAGTGGGCTTTTTCAAGTCACAAACAGAACTACCTGGGGTGGAAGGAACGCGAGCATTTATAGTCCGGTTCAGAATGCTGAGATCAGGTGAAGAATGCTGCATCTTCACCTGACCTCAGCATTCTGAACCGGACTATAAATGCTCGCGTTCCTTCCACCCCAGGTAGTTCTGTTTGTGACTTGAAAAAGCCCACTGTGTGGGCGAAACGTAGTCAATAAAGGATCACATTATACTGCATTTGTGTTTATATTTCCATTGTGTCGGTATTTTATGCCATTTATTTCCAGGATTTAGACAAACTCTACTCTTGGTCAGAAAAGTGGCAGATGCAGTTCAATGTAGATAAATGCAAGGTTCTGAAGCTCGGGAGTGTCCATAACCCTAGCACTTATAAGTTAAATAATGTAGAACTTAGCCATACAGATTGCGAAAAGGACTTGGGGGTTATGGTAAGCAGCAACCTTAAACCAAGACAGCAATGCCTAAGCGTACGTAATAAGGCAAATAGATTACTGGGATTTATATCAAGAAGTGTAAGCAACAGAAGTCCAGAGGTCATACTGCAGCTTTATACATCATTAGTAAGGCCTCACCTAGATTATGCAGCTCAATTCTGGTCTCCATATTACAGAATGGACATAAATTCGTTAGAAAACATTCAGCGTAGGATGACTAAATTAATACATAGCATTAGAAATCTTCCTTATGAAGAAAGATTGAAGACTCTTAAGTTACATTCACTTGTTAGACGAAGAATGAGGGGAGACCTGATCGAAGTGTATAAGTGGAAGATAGGTATTAATAAAGGCGATATTAACAAGGTCTTGAGGATATCTCTCCAAGAGAGAACCCGCAGTAATGGATTTAAATTAGATAAGTTTAGATTTAGAAAGGACGTAGGAAAGTATTGGTTTGGAAATAGGGTAGTTGATGAGTGGAACAGTCTACCTAGTTGGGTTATTGAGGCTGGGACTTTGGGTAGTTTCAAATTTAGGTTGGATAAGTACATGAGTGGGAGGGGTTGGATTTGAGAGGGACTTGCACATCGGAGCTTGTTTCTTGGGTGGCATTGAAAATTGGGTTGGTCAAATGTTTGTTAGTGGGATGAATTGTAAAGGACCTGCCTAGTATGGGCCAACAGGCCTGCTGCAGTGTTCCTCCTGTCTTATGTTCTTATGTTTACATATTGGGCACGACATATTATATATATATATATATATATATATATATATATATATATATTATATATATATATACATATATATATATATATATATATATATATATATATATATATATATAATATAGTATATTCACAAACACTAATCTCAGGCCAAAGGAGACTCGAACCTACGAACCTTGGGACAAGGTACGCAGTGCTCTGCTCACAGTACCACAATGGTCCAATACTTTGGCGCCCAGCAAATGCTAGGCGTTTGGTTTACAGCAGCCAGCATCCAGAAAAGTTGCTTTCAGCTTTTTATATCATCCCCTGCATGCATCGACCAACGAAAGGTTATTACACTGTTTAGAATTCGCAGAACAAGCGATATATTCACAAACACCAGTCTCAGAGCACTGTGTACCTTTTCCCAAGGTTTGTAGGTTCGATTCTCCTTTAGATTAGTGTTTGAATATTTCACTTGCCCTGCGAATTCTAAACACAAACTTACACACACACACACAACACACACATGCACACACACACACCTCACACACACACACACACACACACACACACACACACACACACACACACACACACACACACACACACACAACACACACACACACACACACATACTGCATGTGCCGTCTTCCATACCTCAGGTAGTTGCCCAGTTTCATCCAACAATTGCTGGTATACCCCTTGTTGGTGTACCCTTCTGTTCTGTCTTCCCAGAGTCCTTCCTGTCTCCTGAGCTCCTCACATACCTCTTGATCGCCTCTTGTGAGCTCCCCACCTTGTTTCCTCAGCTTGATCACCTGGCCTTTGACTATTGTCTTCCTCCTAATGTGGCTACACAGCAGTTTCGGGTCAGACTAGAATTTCGATGTTATGCTGTTTTCTCATTGTCGTTGGGCCTCTCTCCTTATCTGTGCATACTCGTTTCTGGCTCTTCGACTAATATCTTTATTTTCCTGGGTCCTTTGCCTTTTGTACCTTTCCTATTCTCTAATGCACTTAGTTTTTTCCTCTCTACACTGTCGGGTAAGCCAAGGGCTTGTTCTGGCCTTCCCATTATTTCTGTTGCCCTTGGGAACAAACCTTTCTCTGCCTCCTAGCATTGTTGCTACGTATTCCTTCATTTCGTTTACTGACTTTCCTACCAATTCTCTGTCCCACTGAACCTCCTGCAGGAAGTTCCTCATACCTGTGTAGTCTCCCCTTTTATAGTTTGGGTTTTCCCATTCAATTCCTGTTACCATTTCCACTTTTAACTCTACAATGTATTCAAAGCTCAGAACCACGTGATCACTAGCTCCAAGGGTGATGTTCTCAATTTCCGAGCTGCTCAGGGTGAACACGAGGTCCATTCTTGCTGGTTCATCTTCACCTCTCTCTCTGGTAGTGTCCCTAACATGTTGGTGCATGAAGTTTTCCAGTACCATATCCATCATCTTGGCTCTCCATGTTTTGGGAACCCCATGTGGCTCTAGGTTTTCTCAGTTAATCTCCCTATGGTTGAAATGGCCCGTAACCAGTAAATTTGCTCTGCTTAAGTGAGCTCTTCTGGCCACTTCAGTTAGTGTGTCCACCATTACTCTGTTGCTCTCCTCATATTCCTCTCTTGACCTCCTGCAGTTCTATGGTGGGTTATACATCACTACAATGACTACCTTATGCTCCCCAGACTAAATTGTACCTAATATATAATCATTTTCTCTAATCTCGTCCATTCCTTTCATTTCTTCAAATCCCCATCGGTTTTTAATGAGCAGTGCGACCCCTTCCCCTCTGCTCCTTCTGTCTTTCCTCAGGATCTGAGGTGTGTGTACTCACCTAATTGTACTCACCTAATTGTGGTTGCAGGGGTCGAGACTCAGCTCCTGGCCCCGCCTCTTCACCGACCGCTACTAGGTCCTCTCTCCCCCTGCTCCATGAGCTTTATCATACCTCGTCTTAAAACTATGTATAGTTCCTGCCTCCACTACATCGCTTGCCAGACTATTCCACTTCCTAACTACTCTATGACTGAAGAAATACTTCCTAACATCCCTTTGACTCATCTGAGTTTTCATCTTCCAATTGTGACCTCTTGTTTCTGTGTTCCATCTCTGGAACAGCCTGTCTCTGTCCACCTTGTCTATCCCGCGCAGTATTTTGTATGTCGTTATCATGTCTCCCCTGATCCTCCTGTCGTCCAGTGTTGTCAGACCGTTTTCCCTTAACCTTTTTTCATAGGACATTCCTCTTAGCTCTGGAACTAGCCTTGTTGCAAACCTTTGCACTTTCTTTAATTTCTTGACGTGTTTGACCAGGTGTGGTTTCCAAACTGGTGCTGCGTACTCCAGTATGGGCCTGACGTACACAGTGTATAAAGTCCTGAAAGATTCCTTACTGAGGTATCGGAATGCTATTCTCAGGTTTGCCGCAGCAATTATCTGGTTAATGTGTGCTTCTGGCGATGTACTCCGTATTATACTCACTCCTAGATCTTTCTCCTTGAGTGAGGTTGGCAGCCTTTGGCCTCCTAGCCTATACTCTGTCTGCGGTCTTCTTTACCCTCCTCCGATCTTCATGACTTTGCATTTGGCGGGGTTAAATTCTAGGAGCCAGTTTCTGGACCACACATCCAGCCTGTCCAGGTCTCTTTGTAGACCTGTCTGGTCCGCGTCTGATTTAATTCTCCTCATTAACTTCACGTCATCTGCAAACAGGGACACTTCTGAGTCTATTCCTTCCGTCATGTCGTTCACATATACCAAGAGTAGCACTGGTCCCAGGACTGACCCCTGTGGGACCCAGCTCGTCACTTACTCCCACTTTGATACATCATCACGGACCATGACTCGCTGTTGCCTCCCTGTTAGGTATTCTCTGATCCATTTCAGTGCCCTTCCTGTTATACATGCCTGTTCCTCTAGCTTCTGTACAAATCTCTTGTGAGGACCTGTGTCGAAGGCCTTCTTGCAGTCCAAGAAAATGCAATCAACCCACCCCTCCCTCTCATTTCTTACTTCAGTTACCTTGTCATAAAACTCTAGTAGGTTTGTGACAGGATTTGCCTTCCATGAATCCGTGCTGGCTGTCGTTTATAATCTTGTTCCGCTCCAGGTGCTCCACCACTCTCCTCCTGATAATCTTTACCAAGACTTTGCATACTATACACGTCAGTGACACTGGTCTATAATTTAGTGCTTCATTTCTGTCTCCCTTCTTAAAGATGGGGACTACATTTGCCTTCTTCCATACTTCAGGTAGTTGTCCAGTTTCAAGAGAAGTGTTGAAGATTTTGGTTAGTGGCACACATAGTGTCCCTGCTCCCTCTCTAAGGACCCACGGAGAGATGTTGTCCGGTCCCACCGCCTTTGAGGTGTCAAGGTCACTTAGGAGCTTCTCCACCTCCTCCTCAGTTGTGTGTAATTCATCCAACACTTGTTGGTATATTCCTTGTTGCTGTACACCACTGTTTTGTCTTCCCGTTGTCCCTTCAGCCTCCACTGTAAATACTTCCCGAAATCTCATGTTGAGCTCCTCATATACCTCCTGGTCGTTTCTTGTGAGCTCCCCACCTTCCATCATTTCGTTTACTGATTTTCCTACCAACTCCTGTTCCCACTGAACCTCCAGCAGGAAGGTTCTCATTCCCATGTAGTCCCCCCTTTTATAGTTTAGCTTTTCCCTTTCTACTCCTGTTACCCTCTCCACTTTTAGCTCCACGATGTATTCTAAGCTCATAACTACGTGGTCAGTAGCTCCAAGGGGCCTTTCATATGTGATGTGCTCAATGTCTGAGCTACTCAGGGTGAACAGAAGGTCCAGTCTTGCTGGTTCATCATCCCCTCTCTCTCTGGTAGTATCCTTAACATGTTGGTGCATGAGATTTGCCAGCACCACATCCATCATCTTCGCTCTCCATGTTTTGGGACCCCCATGTGGCTCCAGGTTTTCCCAATCAATCTCCCTGTGATTGAAGTTGCCCATGAAAGGTAACTTCGCTCTACTTGGATGAGCCCTTTTGCCACCTCAGCTAGAGTGTCCACCATTGCTCTGTTGCACTCATCATATTCCTCTCTTGGCCTCCTGCAGTTCTGTGGTGGGTTATACATAACTGCAATGACTACTTTGTGTTCCCCTGACTGAACTGTACCTACTATGTAATCCATTTCTCCAATCTCGTCCATACCTTCCATTTCTTGATAACCCCACCGGTTTTTTTATTAGTAGTGCAACCCCTCCTTCCCCCCTGCTCCTTCTATCCTTCCTCAGGATCTGATATCTGGGTGGGAAGATTGCATCTGTTATTATCCCAGTGAGTTTTGTTTCTGTAACCGCTACGATGTCTGGGGACAACTCCTTGATTCTTTCATGCCACTCCTCACATTTATTAGTTATTCCATCCGCGTTCGTGTACCAAACCTTCAACTTCTTTTCAATAACTGTGGTCTGGGGAGAGAGGTGGGTTAGGGGGAGTAGGTGCCCTGGCAGGGGCCTATAGGGGGTTGGTGTGGGGGTGGGGTCTGTGGTGTGGGGTGTGGGGGCAGAGGGTATATGGGGGGTTTCAGTGGGAGTGGGGGTGGTGGTGAGGGGGGGGGGAAGAAGGCCTATGGGGGGGGTTACAGTGGGGGAAGGGGTTGTGGTTAGGGGGATGGGGATAGAGGGTACAGTGTGTGGGTTGCTGTTGGTTACTGTGAGGGTGGGGTTTGTGGTGAGGGGGATGTGTGTGTGTGTGTGTGTGTGTGTGTGTGTAGAGGCAGTAGACAGCTAGTACCTTTTCTTTCTGTCTCATAAACACGCAAGATAACAGGTACATCTTGCTACTTCTATTTGCATTTGGGTCACCCTTCACATACATATACAAGTCAGTGTATGCAACACTCATTGGAGTTTTTTCTTCCATTTTCTTAATAGTTCTCGTTCTTATTTATTTACCTTTCTCTTCATGGGGAAGTGGAAAAGAATTCTTCCATAATCTATGCATGTCGTAAAAGGCGACTAAAATGCCAGGAGCAAAGGGTTAGTAACCCCTTCTCTTGAATAAATTACTAAACAAAAGAAGAAAAGTTTCATAAAGTTAGGAACTTTGAATGTTAGTGATGAAGTTGAGATGATAAGAAAGAGATGATTGTCAGTGTTATCAAGAAAAGACATTGGATGCATTGGCTCTAAGTAAAATAATACTAGTGGGGGTAGGGAAGTTTCAGTGGGGAGAAACAAATGAGATTAGGTTAGGTGTATCTGAGAGCTTTAGAGCTAAGGAAGATGCAGCAATAATGTTGAAGAATCGGTTATGGCAGGAAAAGAGGGAATATAAATGTATAAATTCAAGGATTATGTGGGTTAAAATAAGAGTTGGAAGCGAGAAGTGTTATAATAAGTGTTTATGCACCTGGGAAACAACGGAATGTAGAGGAAAGAGAGAAAGATTTTGGGAGATGTTAAGAGAGTGTTTAGGAAGTTGTGAACCAAATGAAAGAGTAACTGGGTTAGGGGACCTGAATGCCAAAGTGGGAGAAATGGTTATAAAGGATAAATAAGTACGATATATGATATAGGGCATAATGACACTAGTTTGTTGGATTATATATATTGGTGGATAAATGGTAGATGGGTAGACAAGGGGATGCAAATGTTTAGCACATAGAGTAGCAACAGATATACCAGATCATTATTTAGTTGTAGCTACAGCGAGAGTAACAGGTAGATAGGGTACAAGGAAAATTGCATCGGCAAGTAAAAGAGAAGTGAAGGTTTATAAACTAAAGGAGGCATATATGGTAAGATATAAAAAAACTACTAGTTGAAAGATAAACTAGGGAGAGTATAAGTAATGAGAAGGTTGTACATGAATGGTATACAATACTGACAAGATTAAAAGACATATGTGCAACATCTGGGTATCTTTATTATAGTAGATGTTTCGCCATCCAGTGGCTTTGTCAATACAAATTCAAGAACATGAATGGAAGACAGTAGAACTATATACAAAAGATGAGGTAATCAGTCCCTCAGCCTTGGAGTTGGTGTAAAGAGCACCGTAGTCGTGAAGATTTTGGAGCACAGACACGAAGGCTGGCGCATATATACTGGCATCATGTGGCAAGGGACGGGTAGGAGACGAAGGCATTGTCACTGGTAGGCGGGATTCCCCATTGGAAGTAGGTCATACCCAAGGGACGGGTTAGTAGAAGCAAAGAAGGTTGTGGAGATGTCCTCTGAACCAAGATTCCATGATGTCGCAATGTCTGACAAGTTGTGCCAGATTTTGCAAGTGGATGGAATAAGTAGCAGGTTACTGAAAGCAGATAAGAGTTTTTACGAGGATAGTGAGGCTCAGGTTAGAGTATCTAAGAGAGAGGGAGAATATTTTACAATAAAACTAGGCGTTAGACAGGGATATGCGATATCACGATGGTTGTTTAATATATTTATAGATGGGCTTGTAAGAGAAGTAAAAGGCTGGGGTGTTGGAGAGAGGTGTAGGATTAGAAGATAAAGAATCTAACATAAAGAGGGAGTCGTCACAGTTGCTGTTTGTTGATGACACAATGCTTTTTGGAAATTATGAAGAGAAGTTGCAAAGGTTGGTGGACGAATCTGAAAGGGTATGTAATAGAGGGAAACTAAAAGTGAACACTGCAGAGAGCAAGGTGATGAGGGTAAAAAAAAATTAGGTAATGAAAGAATGGATATCAGATTGGAGGGAGAGCGTATGGAGAAAGTGAATGTGTTTAGATATATGAGAGTGGACTTGTCATCAGGTGGGTCTATGAATGATGCAGTGAACCACAGAATTAAAGGGGGAAAAAGGTGAGTAGTGAATTGAGGACTCTGTGGAGACAAAGAATGTTATCCATGGAAGTAAAAGAGAAAATATATGAGAGTACAGTGGTACCAATACTTAAATGGGTGTGAAGCATTGATTGTGAATGATGCAGTGAGGAGGAGGATGCAGGCAGTGGAGATGTCATGTCTGGGGGCAATGAGTGATGTGAATATTATGCAGAGAATTCGTAGCTTGGAAATTAGAAGGAGGTGCGGGGTTACTAAAAGTATTATCCAGAGGGCTGAAAATGAGTTTTCGAGGTGGTTCAGACATTTAGAGAGGATGGTACAAAATAGGATGACTTGGAAAGTGTATAAATCTGTAATGGGGACAAAGGGGGATAGGGGTCATCCTAGGAAAAGTTGGAGGGAGGGGGTGAAGGAGGTTTCGTGTGTGAGGGTCTTGGACATCCAGCAAGTATGTGTGAGCATGTTAGATACGAGTGAGTGGAGGCAAGTAGTTTTATGACTTGATGTGCTGTTGGAGTGAGAGCAAGGTATTCAGGGATTCAAGGTAACCGGTTAGCCAGTCGTGGGCCCTGGAGGTGGGATGTACAGGTCCTGCACTCTGAAAAAGGGGTGGAGATATTTTCAGTTTGCATCTGTAGTATCGGCGTCCCTCTGACAAGACAGTGATAGCGAGAGCTCCCTCACAGCAGGTAGTATCACCTCAGGATTTACCGTATAAAATGTGATTATCTTCTTATTCCTTTGAGGACGTGTGTAAGAACATGAAAGCGCTCCGGTGTTTTCCTTGTTTTCACGGCGGTATTTTTATATATTTGTAATCATGTGTTTATTGTGATTTTTTCAATATGTGTATATACTTGATAGCGCACGCCTTCTTGTGTACAGACAGGTGTGTGTGTGTGCTGTTTACAGGTAAGTCAGTGAGTGTATATGCTGTTCACGGGTACCTGAGTGTGTGTATTTCTGCTTACAGGTACCTGAGTGCAGTCAAAACAAATGCGTATCAAGAACAAACATGTGCACCAGAAATTAATAGTAGTGTTGGCGGCGGCTGTGGTTGGCATTATGTATTTATTACTTGAGCCAAGTGGGCCACCACCCCACCCACCCCAAACAACCCACCAACCCCACGCACTCAACCCACCAAACCCACAAATCCCACCCCACCCACCTCACACCCCACACATCCCACCAATCCCACCACCACAAACACCTCACCCATCCCTCGCAACCCACACACCCAGTAAACCCCACCCACTATGTACACCCGCGTCCCTGACTCCCCCACACACACCACACTCCCGGGTCCCTGATTTCCACCAACCCCATACACTCCCACCCATCCCACACACACAGGTCCCTGACTCCCTTCACACCCCACACACACCCGCGTCCCTGACACCCACACTCCCTACACACGCGAGTCCCTGACTCATACCCATCCCACACACCCGAGTCCCTGACTACCACCCACCTCACACTCCCACGTCTCTGACTCTCACACCACCCCACACACCTTCGTCCCTGATTCCGAAATACCCTACACCCCCGCGTCCCTGACTCCCACACACCCGGGTCCCTGACTCCCACCCACCTCACACACCCAGGTTCCTGACTCTCACCCACCCCACACACCCAGGTCCCTGACTCCCACCCACCCCACACACCAAGGTCCCTGACACACCCACCCCACACACACCCGGGTCCCTGATTCCCACCAACCCCACACCCCCCACCCACCCCACACACACAGGTCCCTGACTCCCTTCACACCCCACACACCCGCGTCCCTGACACCCACACTCCTTACACACGCGAGTCCCTGACTCATACCCACCCCACACACCCGAGTCCCTGACTACCGCCCACCTCACACTCCCACGCCTCTGACTCTCACCCACCCCACTCACCTTCGTCCCTGACTCCGAAATACCCTACACTCCCGCGTCCCTGACTCCCACACACCCGGGTCCCTGATTCCCACCCACCTCACACACCCAGGTTCCTGACTCTCACCCACCCCACACACCCAGGTCCCTGACTCCCACCCACCCCACACACCAAGGTCTCTGACTCACCCACCCCACACACCCAGGTACCTGACTCACCCACCCCACACACCAAGGTCCCTGACTCACCCACCTCACACACCCAGGTCCCTGACTCGCACCCACCCCACACCCCAAGGTCCCTGACTCACCCACCCCACACACCCAGGTCTCTGATTCTCACCCACCCCACACACCAAGGTCCCTGACTCACCCACCCCACACACCCAGGCCCCTGATTCTCACCCACCCCACACACCAAGGTCCCTGACTCACCCACCCAACACACCCAGGTCCCTGACTCCCACCCACCCCACACACCAAGGTTTCTGACTCACCCACCCCACACACCCAGGTCTCTGACTCCCACCCTACACACCCAGGTCCCTGACTCTCACCCACCCCACACACCCGCGTCCCTGCCTCCCACACACCCCACACACCCGCGTCCCTGATTCCCAAAACCCCACACACCCGCGTCCCTGACTCCCACACATCCCGAGTCCCTGACTCCCCCACATCCCACACACCCGGGTCCCTGAGTCCCACCTACCCCACAACCCCGCGTCCCTGACTCCCACCCTTCCCACCAAACACCCAGGTCACTGACTCTCACTTCAGACTTCCCCTAAACACGTTCCCTATTTATTTGCTTCGTGTCTATTACTGTTTTGCTAACAAATAGTATTCAGGTAATTGTGTCTTTGGATGTTGAGCTTTGGCTCTTGGGCACAGATCTTCCTTTCGAGTAACTGTTGTGACTTACTTCTGTCTTTCTATGTTCTTTTGTCATGTGTCCTCATGAATCCACATGACTATGCCATCATTTTCTTGTATCTGTAGTAAAGTCACCTTGACTCACGAAATCGTAATGACACGATTGCAAACAAACCATACCACGGGCGGGGATAGAACCCGCGATCAGAGTCACAAAATTCCAGACCGTCACGTTAGCCACTGGACCAGCTAGCCACAATAAGATTCATCCAACTAGGTATATTTCTACACCATAGGAAGGTTAGCACAGGCACCACTGTGACCACAAGTGCAAGTTTTTACAGACGAATCTCCAACTAGCGTGGCCGTGACGAACTCTAGCTCAAGTCCCCTCAAAACCGTCAATACGACTCCTCTCTATGTACTCCTGAGTGTTATGTAAGACGAGATCTCTTCTGTGAGAGGAGAAGCTCAGTTATTTATTTAAGGAAACGTTTCACCACAAGTGACTTGGTTGTTACTAATACAGGAACGACTATGGAAGGAGCATATAAAGTGGCTGAAGTAAGGTGGCAAGATGGGAAGGTGGTAGTTGAACTATGAGACTATCAGTAATAAATAGGTATCTCTTGTCAACCGTCCTCAGAATGAGCAGCATCCTCTATGCCGACAGTTTGCAGACGCTGTAACTGCGGTTCAGCACTTTCAGTGTATCCGTACTAGAGGCAAACAGATGTTTCCCGCCAGGAAGACGGCCGCCACGCGATGTTTCCCACCAGGAAGACGGCCGCCACGCGATGTTTCCCACCAGGAAGACGGCCGCCACGCGATGTTTCCCACCAGGAAGACGGCCGCCACGCGATGTTTCCCACCAGGAAGACGGCCGCCACGCGATGTCTGCTTACTATCCGTACCTCTGTTACTACTGCTACTTCTCAGCTCTCGCTTCACCTGCCTTCCAACACTACATATGCAATGTTTCTCTCCTAGATTTTTCTGTATACATTAGAGCTGAAGAAGACACTCTTTACTAAAATATTTCCTTTACTAAATGTCCTAAATTATACATAAATTTCTTTATCAATGACTCAGTCTAAACAAAGGTGTAAGTACTATGTTGGGGCAGCCCATGTTGCACTAGCAAGTCTCTTGCCCTTTCTTCTAGTGATAAAAGACCAACGTCTCTTTGTAGCTCAGTTTCCTCCACCCAGGAGCCAGTCTGGAAACATTCCACTTGACTTTCCTCCACCCAGGAGCCAGTCTGGAAACATTCCACTTGACTTTCCTCCACCCAGGAGCCAGTCTGGAAATATTCCACTTGACTTTCCTCCACCCAGGAGCCAGTCTGGAAATATTCCACTTGACTTTCCTCCACCCAGGAGCCAGTCTGGAAATATTCCACTTGACTTTCCTCCACCCAGGAGCCAGTCTGGAAACATTCCACTTGACTTTCCTCTACCCAGGAGCCAGTCTGGAAATATTCCACTTGACTTTCCTCCACCCAGGAGACAGTCTGGAAATATTCCACTTGACTTTCCTCCACCCAGGAGCCAGTCTGGAAATATTCCACTTGACTTTCCTCCACCCAGGAGCCAGTCTGGAAATATTCCACTTGACTTTCCTCCACCCAGGAGCCAGTCTGGAAATATTCCACTTGACTTTCCTCCACCCAGGAGCCAGTCTGGAAATATTCCACTTGACTTTCCTCCACCCAGGAGCCAGTCTGGAAATATTCCACCTGGCTTTTGAAGTTCCACTGTGAGTGTGTATTTGTGTGTGCACTCGTGAGTACTCTCCTATTTGTGCAACTGTTTCTGATTGCAGGGGCTGAGTCTCAGCTCCTGTCCCTTCCTATTTACCGGTCATTACTGGGTTTACGCTTTCCCAGTCTTGTATTATCACACTTATTTTTAAAGCAATACAGAGATCCCTCATTTATCAATTCGTTTTCCAGGTCACTCCACTTTCTGATTACTGAGGCAGAATATATGCTTCTTAACATTCCTGTGACTCGTCTGTGTCTTTAATTTCCAGGTAGGTCCCTCGTGTACCTGTTTGTCGCCGCTCCGTCCTAACAAGTCCTCTGACTATTGTTCATAATGTTATCATATTTCCTCTGGCCCTGTTGTCCTCTACAACCATAGTTCATACCCCTATAAATTTAAAACTAATTTTGTTGCAAACTTCTACTCTATGTGCTGTATACTCAAGAGGCTTAACTAATGTCGTATATGTTGTAAATTACTGCTCGAGATTCCTTAAGACGAACATGTGATGCGCCAGATACTCCAGTGAATTATTCAATTAAACTGACCCTTTCCCTTGGCAATATGTTCGGCACTATACTAACTTGCGTTCCCGAGCCTGTACTCTGCAGCTGGTATTCTCTGGCCTTTTCATTTTTTCCACTAACCACTGGTCAGACATATTCCAACGTTTATCCATCTGCAGTATTTCCTTGTACTCTAATATTTTTATTCTCATTAAAGCCACATCATCTGCAAACTGGTGTGTCTGGCTTTAGCTCTGACATCAAGTCTTGCATCCACCACAGACAGTAATGGTGTAAATGTAGATTTTTATGGTGGACAGCTTGTCCATTCTGATGCTTCTTCCCAGATAATCACTTTGTCTCCTTTGTTAGGCATTTGTTGATCTACTGCAGTATCTTCCTTCTCATTCCTGCCTGCGCCTCTAGATTTCACCCCGATCCCTTGTACAGTACTATGTCAAATACCTTCTTACTGTCCAGGTATGTACAGTCTATTTATCCTTCTCTTCCGTACCTTAGGTTTGGAACATTTTTTAAGTTTCTTCGCACACTTGACCAGGTTTGGGCTCCATGCTGGCTCCACGTAATCAATGATTAGCATAACATATATCACGTACAGTATATTGAAACGTTTTCTTTCCACTTCCTGTATGCTGTTCTGAGATTCGCTAACCTTGCATATGCTGATGATGTTATACTGTTTATGTGTAATTCTCACGAAATTCTTGGTGTTATATTTACACTCTGATATTTTGAGCTGCTCTCCGCCCATACAGTCCTCATTGTTTAGTCTGCCCTCGCTCACACCACATCGTATGACCTTACATGTGTTAGGGATGAACTCGGGATGTAGTTTGCTTACTTTACTACATCGAGAGTATGTTGAGATCTCCCTGGAACTTATCACTGTCCACACTTGTTCTTATACTTCACAAAAGTTTTATATCAGCAATCAGTGATACATAATGGTTCGGTTCCCTTCTGGTAGGTCGTACAAGTGTACGAGAAAATTTAATGATCCTTGCAGGACCACAGTCGCTATTCTCTCTATTATTCAGATATCTCTTCCCATTCTATTGCTCTCTCTTGTGTCGCACAGGTACTCGTTGATCTAGTGAAGCACTCAGCGGGATCATTGTGTCACTCAGGTACTCGTTGATCTAGTGAAGCACTCTGCGGGATCCTTGTGTCACTCAGGAACTCGTTGATCTAGTGAAGCACTCTGAGAGATCCTTGTGTCACTCAGGTACTCGTTGATCTAGTGAAGCACTCTGAGAAATCCTTGTGTCACTCAGGTACTTGTTGATCTAGTGAAGCACTCTGCGGGATCCTTGTGTCACTCAGATACTCGCTGATCTAGTGAAGCACTCTGCGGGATCCTTGTGTCACTCAGGTACTCGTTGATCTAGTGAAGCACTCTGAAAGATCCTTGTGTCACTAAGGTACTCATTCATCTACTGAAGCACTCTGAGAAATCCTTGTGTCACTCAGGTACTCGTTGATCTAGTGAAGCACCCAGTGGGATCCTTGTGTCACTCAGATACTCGCTGATCTAGTGAAGCACTCGGCGGGATCCTTGGGTCACTCAGCTACTCGTTGATCTAGTGAAGCACTCTGAAAGATCCTTGCGTCACTCAGGTACTCGTTGATCTAGTGAAGCACTCTGAGAGATCCTTGGGTCGCTCAGGTACTCGTTGATCTAGTGAAGCACTCAGCGGGATCCTTGTGTCACTCAGATTCTCGCTGATCTAGTGAAGCACTCTGCGGAATCCTTGTGTCACTCAGGTACTCGTTGATCTAGTGAAGCACTCTAAGAGATCCTTGTGTCACTCAGGTACTCGTTGATCTAGTGAAGCACTCTGAGAGATCCTTGTGTTACTCAGGTACTCGTTGATCTAGTGAAGCACTCTGAGAGATCCTTGTGTCACTTAGGTACTCGTTGATCTAGTGAAGCACTCTGAGAGATCCTTGTGTCACTCAGGTTCTCGTTGATCTAGTGAAGCACTCTGAGAGATCCTTGTGTTACTCAGGTACTCGTTGATCTAGTGAAGCACTCCTAGAGATCCTTGTGTCACTCAGGTACTCGTTGATCTAGTGAAGCACTCTGAGAGATCCTTGAGTCACTCAGGAACTCGTTGATCTAGTGAAGCACTCTGAGAGATCCTTGAGTCACTCAGGTACTCGTTGATCTAGTGAAGCACTCTGAGAGATCCTTGTGTCACTCAGATACTCGCTGATCTAGAGAAGCACTGCGGGATCCTTGTGTCACTCAGGTACTCGTTGATCTAGTGAAGCGCTTTGAGAGATCCTTGTGTCACTCAGGTACTCGTTGATCTAGTGAAGCACTCTGAGAGATCCTTGTGTCACTCAGGTACTCGTTGATCTAGTGAAGCACTCTGAGAGATCCTTGTGTCACTCAGGTACTCGTTGATCTAGTGAAGCACTCTGAGAGATCCTTGTGTCACTCAGGTACTCGTTGATCTAGTGAAGCACTCTGAGAGATCCTTGAGTCACTCAGGTACTCGTTGATCTAGTGAAGCACTCTGAGAGATCCTTGTGTCACTCAGGTACTCGTTGATCTAGTGAAGCACGCTGCGAGATCCTTGTGTCACTCAGGTACTCGTTGATCTAGTGAAGCACTCTGAGAGATCCTTGTGTCACTCAGGTACTCGTTGATCTAATGAAGCACGCTGAGAGATACTTGTGTCACTCAGGTGCTCGTTGATCTAATGAAGCACTCTGAGAGATCCTTGTGTCACTCAGGTACTCGTTGATCTAGTGAAGCACTCTGCGGTATCCTTGTGTCACTCAGGTACTCGCTGATCTAATGAAGCACTCTGCGGGATCCTTGTGTCATTCAGGTACTCGTTGATCTAGTGAAGCACTCTGAGAGATCCTTGTGTCACTCAGGTACTCGTTAACCTAGTGAAGCACTCTGCGGAATCCTTGTGTCATTCAGGTACTCGTTGATCTAGTGAAGCACTCTGAGAGATCCTTGTGTCACTCAGGTACTCGTTGATCTAGTGAAGCTCTCAGAGAGATCCTTGTGTCACTCAGGTACTCGTTGATCTAGTGAAGCATTGAGAGATCCTTTTGTCACTCAGGTACTCGTTGATCTAGTGAAGCACTCTGCGAGATCCTTGTGTCACTCAGGTACTCGTTGATCTAGTGAAGCACTCTGAGATATCCTTGCGTTACTCAGGTACTCGTTGATCTAGTGAGCACTCTGAGAAATCCTTGCGTCACTCAGGTACTCGATGATCTAGTGAAGCACTCTGAGAGATCCTTCCGTCACTCAGGTACTCGTTGATCTAGTGAAGCACTCTGAGAGATCCTTGTGTCACTCAGGTACTCGTTTTTCTAGTGAAGCACTCTGCGGGGTCCTTGTGTCACTCAGGTACTCGTTGATCTAGTGAAGCACTCTGCGGGATCCTTGTGTCACTCAGGTACTCGTTGATCTAGTGAAGCAGTCTGACAGATCCTTGTGTCACTCAGGTACTCGTTCATCTAGTGAAGCACTCTGAGAGATCCTTGTGTCACTCTCGTACTCGTTGATCTAGTGAAGCACTCTGACAGATCCTTGTGTCACTCAGGTACTTGTTTATCTAGTGAAGCATTCTGAGAGATCCTTGCGTCACTCAGGTACTCGTTGATCTAGTGAAGCACTCTGCGGGATCTTTGTGTCACTCAGGTACTCGTTGATCTAGTGAAGCACTCTGCGGGATCCTTGTGTCACTCAGGTACTCGTTGATCTAGTGAAGCACTCTGACAGATCCTTGTGTCACTCAGGTACTCGTTGATCTAGTGAAGCACTCTGCGGGATCCTTGTGTCACTCAGGTACTTGTTTATCTAGTGAAGCATTCTGAGAGATCCTTGTGTCACTCAGGTACTCGTTGATCTAGTGAATCACTCTGAGAGATCCTTGTGTCACTCAGGTACTCGTTGATCTAGTGAAGCGCTTTGAGAGATCCTTGTGTCACTCAGGTACTCGTTGATCTAGTGAAGCACTCTGAGAGATCCTTGTGTCACTCAGGTACTCGTTGATCTAGTGAAGCACTCTGAGATATCCTTGTGTCACTCAAGTACTCGTTGACCTAGTGAAGCACTCTGAGAGATCCTTGTGTCACTCAGGAACTCGTTGATCTAGTGAAGCACTCTGAGAGATCCTTGTGTCACCCAGGTACTCTTTGATCTAGTGAAGCATTGAGAGATCCTTGTGTCACTCAGGTACTCGTTGATCTAGTGAAGCATTGAGAGATCCTTGTGTCACTCAGGTACTCGTTGATCTAGTGAAGCTTTGAGAGATCCT
This sequence comes from Cherax quadricarinatus, assembly GCF_026875155.1. Lineage (NCBI taxonomy): Eukaryota > Metazoa > Arthropoda > Malacostraca > Decapoda > Parastacidae > Cherax > Cherax quadricarinatus. Next base: position 23,558,987 of record NC_069467.1, read on the forward strand.
TGTGTCACTCAGGTACTCGTTGATATAGTGAAGCACTCTGCGAGATCCTTGTGTCACTCAGGTACTCGTTGATCTAGTGAAGCACTCTGAGAGATCCTTGCGTTACTCATGTACTCGTTGGTCTAGTGAGCACTCTGAGAAATCCTTGCGACACTCAGGTACTCGTTGATCTAGTGAAGCACTCTGAGAGATCCTTCCGTCACTCAGGTACTCGTTGATCTAGTGAAGCTCTCTGAGAGCTCCTTGTGTCACTCAGGTTCTCGTTGATCTAGTGAAGCACTCTGAGAGA
>NC_069467.1:23561775-23581210 GCF_026875155.1 Cherax quadricarinatus
AACTGACCCCTGTGGGACCCCGCTCGTCACAGGCGCCCACTGTGATACCTCTTCACGTACCATGACTCGTTGTTGCCTCCGTCAGGTATTCCCTGATCCATTGCAGTTCCCCTCCCTGTTATATGTGCCTGATCCTCCATCTTCTGCACTAATCTCTTATGGGGAACTGTGTCAAAGGCCTTCCTGCAGTCTAGGAAAATGCAATCAACCCACCCCTCTCTCTCGTGTCTTACTCCTGTTACCTTGTCATAAAACTCCAGAAGGTTTGTGACACAGAATTTGCCTTCCATGAACCCATGCTGGCTTTCATTTATAATCTTGTTCCGTTCCAGGTGCTCCACCACTCTCCTCCTGATAATCTTCTCCATGACTTTGCACACAATACATGTCAGAGACACAGGTCTGTCGTTTAGTGCCTCATTTCTGTTTCCTTTCTTAAATATGGGGACTACATTTGCTGTCTTCCATTTCTCAGGTAGTTGCCCAGTTTGAAGGGATGTGTTGAAGATTGTGGTTAGAGGCACGCACAGCATCTCTGCTCCTTCTCTAAGGACCCACGGGGAGATGTTGTCCGGTCCCATCGCCTTTGAGGTATCAAGGTCACTTAGCAGCTTCTGCACCTCCTCCTCGGTTGTTCGTACGTCATCCAACACATGTTGGTATATTCCCTCTTGATGTTCCCTTCTGTGCTGTCTTCCCAGAGCCCTTCCTGTCTCTACTGTAAAAACTTCCTTAAATCTCCTGTTTAGCTCCTCACATACTTCCTGATCATTTCTTGTGAGTTCTCCACCTTCTGTCCTCAGTCTGATCACCTGGTCTTTGACTGTTGTCTTCCTCCTGATGTGGCTATACAACAGTTTCGGGTCAGTCTTGAATTTCGATGCTATGTTATTTTCATACTGTCGCTGAGCCTCCCTCCTTACCTGTGCATACTCGTTCCTGTGTGTGTGTGTGTGTACCTCTCAGGAAGTGGAAGCAAGCTGCCACAGTTTGGCAGCAGAGGGGAAATATAGTGTGAGTAAAAGTATAGAAGCCTCAATGCCCCTAACTAATTTGCAGTGGGCCAAGGACGTGTGAAGCCAGCCAAAGATGTGTGTGTAGGGGCCGTAGCGTGTGTATGAGCCAGAAGTGTGTCTAGTGAGCTATGAGTGTGGGTAGTGATACAGAAGTGTGGGCAGTGAGCCAGGAGTGTTGGTAGTGAGCCAGGAGTGTAGATAGTGAGCCAGGAGTGTAGGTAGTGATCCATAAGTGTGGGCAGTGAGCCAGGAGTGTTGGTAGTGAGCCAGGAGTGTAGGTAGTGAGCCAGGAGTGTAGGTAGTGAGCCAGAAGTGTGGGCAGTGAGCCAGGAGTGTAGGGAGTGAGCCAGGAGTGTGGGAAGTGAGGCAGGAGTGTTGGTAGTGAGCCAGGAGTGTAGGTAGTGAGCCAGGAGTGTTGGTAGTGAGCCAGGAGTGTAGGTAGTGAGCCAGGAGTGTAGGTAGTGAGCCAGAAGTGTGGGAAGTGAGCCAGGAGTGTAGGCAGTGAGCCAGGAGTGTGGGCAGTGAGGTAGGAGTGTTAGTAGTGAGCCAAGAGTGTAGGTAGTGAGTCAGGAGTGTGCGTAGTGAGCCAGAAGTGAGGGCAGTGAGCCAGGGGTGTAGGCAGTGAGCCAGGAATGTGGGTAGTGAGGCAGGAGCGCTGGTAGCAACCCAGGAGTGTGGGTAGTGAGCCAGGAGTGTAGGCAGTGAGCCAGGAGTGTGGGTAGTGAGGCAGGAGTGTATGTAGTGAGCCAGGAGTGTAGGCAGTGAGCCAGGAGTGTGGGAAGTGAACCAGGATTGTGGGTAGTGAACCAGGAGTGTTGGTAGTGAGCCAAAGTGTAGGTAGTGAGCCAGGAGTGTAGTGAGCCAGGAGTGTGCATAGTGAGCCAGGAGTGTAGGCAGTGAGCCAGGAGTGAGGGTAGTGAGCCAGGAGTGTAGGCAGTGAGCCAGGAGTGTAGGCAGTGAGCCAGGAGTGTAGGCAGTGAGCCAGGAGTGTCTGTAGTGAACTAGGAGTGTTGGTAGTGAGCCAGGAGTGTGGGTAGTGAGCCAGGAGTGTAGGTAGTGAGCCAGGAGTGTAGGCAGTGAGCCAGGAGTGTAGGCAGTGAGCCAGGAGTGTAAGCAGTGAGCCAGGAGTGTGGGTAGTGAGCCAGGAGTGTTGGTGGTGAGCCGGTGTGTAGGTAGTGAGTCAGGAGTGTAGGTAGTGAGCCAGGAGTGTAGGTAGTGAGCCAGGAGTGTAGGTAGTGGGCCAGGAGTGTGCATAGTGAACCAGGAGTGTAGGTAGTGAGCCATGAGTGTAGGTAGTGAGCCAGGAGTGTGGGTAGTGAGCCAGGAGTGTGGGCAGTGAACCAGGAGTGTGTGTAGTGAGCCAGGAGTGTTGGTAGTGAGCCGGGGTGTTGGTAGTGAGCCAGGAGTGTACGTAGTGAGCCAGGAGTGTATGTAGAGAGCCAGGAGTGTGGGTAGTGAGCCAGGAGTGCGGGTAGTGAGCCAGGAGTGTTGATAGTGAGCCAGGAATGTAAGTAGTGAGCCAGGAGTGTAGGTAGTGAGCCAGGAGTGTGGGTAGTGAACCAGGAGTGTAGGTAGTGAGCCAGGAATGTAGTTAGTGAGCCAGGAGTGTAGGTGGTGAGCCAGGAATGTAGGTAGTGAGCCAGAAGTGTGGGTAGTGAGCCAGGAGTGTTGGTAGTGAGCCAGGAGTGTAGGTAGAGAGCCAGGAGTGTAAGCAGTGAGCCAGGAGTGTAGGTAGTGAGCCAGGAGTGTAGGTAGAGAGCCAGGAGTGTAGGTAGTGAGCCAAGAGTGTAGGCAGTGAGCAAGGAGTGTAGGTAGTGAGCCAGGAATGTGAGTAGCGAGCCAGGAGTGTGGATAGTGAGCCAGGATGTAGGTAGTGAGCCAGGAGTGTACGTAGTGAGCCAGGAGTTAGGTAGAGAGCCAGAAGTGTAGGTAGTGAGCCAGGAGTGTAGGCAGTGAGCCAGGAGTGTAGGTAGTGAGCCAGTAGTGAGGTTAGCGAGCCAGGAGTGTGTGTCGTGAGACAGGAGTGTGGGTAGTGAGCCAGGAGTGCGGGTAGTGAGCCAGGAGTGTTGGATTAGTGAGCCAGGAATGTAAGTAGTGAGCCAGGAGTGTAGGTAGTGAGCCAGGAGTGTGGGTAGTGAACCAGGAGTGTAGGTAGTGAGCCAGGAAGTAGTTAGTGAGCCAGGAGTGTAGGTGGTGAGCCAGGAATGGTAGGTAGTGTGAGCCAGAAGTGTGGGTAGTGAGCCAGGAGTGTTGGTAGTGAGCCAGGAGTGTAGGTAGAGCAGAGCCAGGAGTGTAGGCAGTGAGCCAGGAGTGTAGGTAGTGAGCCAGGAGTGTAGGTAGTGAGCCAGGAATGTGAGTAGCGAGCCAGGAGTGTGGATAGTGAGCCAGAAGTGTAGGTAGTGAGCCAGGAGTGTACGTAGTGAGCCAGGAGTGTGGTAGTAGAGCCAGAAGTGTAGGTAGTGAGCCAGGAGTGTAGGCAGTGAGCCAGGAGTGTAGGTAGTGAGCCAGGAGTGAGGTTAGCGAGCCAGGAGTGTGTGTCGTGAGACAGGAGTGTGGGTAGTGAGCCAGGAGTGTGGGTAGTGAGCCAGGAGTGCAGGTAGTTAGCCAAGAGAGTTGGTAGTGAGCCAGGAGTGTAGGTAGAGAGCCAGGAGTGTAGGTAGTGAGCCAGGAGTGTAGACAGTGAGCCAGGAGTGTAGGTAGTGAGCCAGGAGTGTGGGTAGCGAGCCAGGAGTGTGGGTAGCTAGCCAGGACTATGGGTAGCGATCCAGGAGCGTGGGTAGTGAGGGAGTCCAGGATGTGCAGATAGTGAGCCAAGAGTGTTGGTAGTGAGCCAGGAGTGTAGGTAGGAGCCAGGAGTGTGGGTAGTGAGCCAGGAGTGTAGGCAGTGAGCCAGGAGTGTAGGTAGTGAGCCAGAGTGTAGGTAGTGAGCCAGAGTGTTGGTAGTGAGCCAGGAGTGTTGGCAGTGAGCCAGGAGTGTTGCAGTGAGCCAGGAGTGTGTGTAGTGAACCAGGAGTGTGGGTAGTGAGCCAGGAGTGTTGGCAGTGAGCCAGGAGTGTATGTAGTGAGCCAGGAGTGTTGGTAGTGAGAGAGGAGTGTGGGTAGTGAGCCAGGAGTGTGGGTAGTGAGCCAGGAATGCAGGTAGTGAGCCAAGAGTGTTGATAGTGAGCCAGGAGTGTTGGTAGTGAGCCAGGAGTGTTGGTAGTAGAATCCAGTGATTAGTTGGTAGTGAGCCAGGAGTGTTGGTAGTGAGCCAGGAGTGCTGGTATGTGGAGCCAGGAGGTGTTGGTAGTTAGCAGTAGCGTGTAGTGAGCCAAGAGTGTGTAGTGAGCCAGGAGTGATGCAGGTAGTGAGCCAGAAGTAGTTTTGGTAGTGATGCGATTGTGGCAGTGGTGTAGTGAGCCAAGAGTGTTGGTAGTGAGCTAGGAGTGTCAGGTATGTGAGCCAGTAGTGTTTGGTAGTAAGCCAGGAGTGTAGTTAGTGACAGCAAGGTGATTTGGTAGTGACCAGGATGTGCAGTAAGAGCTAGGAGTGAGGGTATGAGTCAGTCAATTGTGCTGTGAAGCAGTGATGTGTGTTTGTGAATCAGTAAGGTTGTGTCGGTGTGTCAGTAAGGTTGTATTGTGAGTCAGTGAGGTGTATTGTGAGTCAGTAGGTGTATTGTGAGTCAGTAAGGTGTATTGTGAGTCAGTAAGATGTACTCTGAGCCAGTAAGGTGTATTTTGAGTCATTAAGGTGTATTATGAGTCAGTAAGGTGTATTGTGAGTCAGTAAGGTGTATTGGGAGTCAGTAAGGTGTATTGTGAGTCAGTAAGGTCTATTGGGCGTCAGTAAGGCGTATTGTGAGTAAGGTGTATTGTGAGTCAGTAAGGTATATTTTGAGTCAGTAAGGTGTATTGTGAGTCAGTAAGGTGTATTGTGACTCAGTAAGGTGTACTGGGAGTCAGTAAGGTGTATTGTGAGTAAGGTGTATTGTGAGTCAGTAAGGTATATTGTGAATCAGTAAGGTATATTGTGAGTCAGTAAGGTATATTGTGAATCAGTAAGGTATATTGTGAGTCAGTAAGGTATATTGTGAATCAGTAAGGTATATTGTGAGTCAGGAAGGTGTACTGTGAGTCAGTAACTTGTATTGTGATGCAGTGATGCGAATAGTGATCTCTCCTTCACAGGTCTAGTTAACGGGTGACATACAAACTGTATCTGTCACTTCTGTGATGTATATATTGACTGCACAGTGTCTGTCTCCCTGTTTATTACGTACCGCTGACAGTCATTAAGAGTAAGTCCTTGACCTATATGTTCAGTATAAGGAGGTCTACCACCTTAACCTCAGTGTGTTACTTCGTAGACTAAGGAAGAAAAATATCCCTCAGTGAAGCTTTGGTACCGTTGTCTTGCATGAAGATGTATTATATAGTTAAGAAATACTGTGGCTTCAAAGTTTCCCAGGAGAGGGCAAAGTAACTACCAGGTACTTGTGACACTGGTAGCCCTTTGAGATGGGTGGGGAGGGGAAGGGAGAGAGGGCTGGGGGAGGGGAGCAGGGGGAAGAGGAGTTAAACTTATAGAACAGGGGCGGCCAAACTTCAGTAAGACGGAATTTACTCATCCTAAAATTCCCTCCATGTAAACTATTCTGTGTACTCACCTATTTATAAACTATTTGTGGTTGCAGGAGTCGAGACTCAGCTCCTGGCCCCGCCTCTTCACTGACCGCTACTAGGTTCTCTCTCTACCTGCTCCACGAGCTTGATCATATGTTGTCTTAAAACTATGTATGGTTCCTGCCTCCACTACATCCCTCGCCACTTCCTGGCAACTCCATGATTGAAGAAGTAATTCCTAACATCTCTTTGACTCATCTGAGTCTTCAACTTCCAATTGTGACTCCTTGTTTCTGTGTCCCATCTCTGGAGCATCATGTCTCTATCCACCTTTTCAATTCCTCGAAAAATTTTGTATATCGTTATCACGTCTTCCCTAACCCTCCTGTCCTCCAGGGTCGTCAGGCCGATTTCCCTTAACTTTTTTTTGTAGGACATTTCCCTTAGCTCTGGAACTAGCTTTGTTGAAAACCTTTGCACTTTCTTTAATTTCTTGACGTGCTTGACCAGGTGTGGGTTCCAAACTGGTGCTGCATACTCCAGTATGGGCCTGACGTACACGGTGTAATGAGTCTTGAACGATTCCTTACTGAGGTATCGGAATGCTTTTCTCAGGTTTGCCAGGCGCCCACATGCTGCAGCAGTTATTTGGTTGATGTGCGCTTCAGGAGATATGCTCGGTGTTATACTCACCCCAAGATCCATTTTCTTGAGTGAGGTTTGCAGTCTTTGGCCCCCTAGCCTGTACTCTGTCACGTTGTTGCCTCCCTGTCAGGTATTCTCTGAACCATTGCAGTGCCCTTTCCTGTTATGTGTACCTGATCCTCAAACTTCTGCACTAATCTCTTGTGAGGTACTGTGTCGAAGGCCTTCTTGCATTGTGTGTATATGTGTGTGTGTGTGTGTGTGTGTGTGTGTGTGTGTGTGTGTGTGTACTCACCTAATTGTAGCTGCAGGGGTCGAGACTCAGCTCCTGGCCCCGCCTCTTCACTAATCGCTACTAGGTCCTCTCTCTGCTTCCTGAGCTTTGTCATACCTCGTCTTAAAGCTATGTATGGTTCCTGCCTCTACTACGTCACTTGCTAGGCTATTCCACTTCCTGACGACTCTATGACTGAAGAAATACTGTGTGTGTGTATGTGTGTGTATGTGTGTGTGTACTCACCTAGTTACTCACCTAGTTGAGGTTGCAGGGGTCGAGTCCAAGCTCCTGGCCTCGCCTCTTCACTGGTCGCTACTAGGTCACTCTCCCTGAACCGTGAGCTTTATCATACCTCTGCTTAAAGCTATGTATGGATCCTGCCTCCACTACATCGCTTCCCATACTATTCCACTTCTTGACTACTCTGTGGCTGAAGAAATACTTCCTAACATCCCTGTGATTCATCTGTGTCTTCAACTTCCAACTGTGTGTGTGTGTGTATGTGTGTGTGTGTGTACTCACCTAATTGTACTCACCGTGGTTGCAGGGGTCGAGACTCAGCTCCTGGCCCCGCCTCTTCACCGATCGCTACTAGGTCCTCTCTCCCCCTGTTCCATGAGCTTCATCATACCTCGTCTTAAAACTATGTATAGTTCCTGCCTCCACTACATCGCTTGCCAGACTATTCCACTTCCTAACTACTCTATGACTGAAGAAATACTTCCTAACATCCCTTTGACTATTCCGAGTCTTCAGCTTCCAATTGTGACCCCTTGTTTCTGTGTCCCATCTCTGGAACATCCTGTCTCTGTCCACCTTGTCTATTCCACGCAGTATTTTGTATGTCGTTATCATGTCTCCCCTGACCCTCCTGTCCTCCAGTGTTGTCAGACCGATTTCCCTTAACCTTTCTTCATAGGACATTCCCCTTAGCTCTGGAACTAGCCTTGTTGCAAACGTTTGCACTTTCTCTAATTTCTTGACGTGTTTGACCAGGTGAGGGTTCCAAACTGGTGCTGCGTACTCCAGTATGGGCCTGACGTACACAGTGTATAAAGTCTTGAACGATTCCTTACTGAGGTACCTGAACGCTATTCTCAGGTTTGCCAAGCGCCCATATGCCGCAGCAGTTATCTGGTTAATGTGTGCTTCTGGCGATGTACTCCGTATTATACTCACTCCTAGGTCTTTCTCCTTGAGTGAGGTTGGCAGCCTTTGGCTACCTAGCCTATACTCTGTCTGCAGTCTTCTTTGCCCTCCTCCGATCTTCATGACTTTGTATTTGGCGGGGTTAAATTCTAGGAGCCAGTTCCTGGACCACACATCCAGCCTGTCCAGGTCTCTTTGTAGACCTGTCTGGTCCGCGTCTGATTTAATTCTCCTCATTAACTTCACGTCATCTGCAAACAGGGACACTTCTGAGTCTATCCCTTCCGTCATGTAGTTCACATATACCAAGAATAGCACTGGTCCCAGGACTGACCCCTGTGGGACCCCGCTCGTCACTGGCGCCCACTGTGATACCTCATCACGGACCATGACTCGCTGTTGCCTCCCTGTTAGGTATTCTCTGATCCATTTCAGTGCCCTTCTTGTTATACGTGCCTGTTCCTCTAGCTTCTGTACAAATCTCTTGTGAGGACCTGCGTCGAAGGCCTTCTTGCAGTCCAAGAAAATGTAATCAACCCACCCCTCCCTCTCATTTCTTACTTCAGTTACCTTGTCATAAAACTCTAGTAGGTTTGTGACACAGGATTTGCCTTCCATGAATCCGTACTGGCTGTCGTTTATAATCTTGTTCCGCTCCAGGTGCTCCACCACTCTCCTCCTGATAATCTTTACCAAGACTTTGCATACTATACATGTCAGTGACACTGGTCTATAATTTAGTGCTTCATTTCTGTCTCCCTTCTTAAAGATGGGGACTACATTTGCCTTCTTCCATACTTCAGGTAGTTGCCCAGTTTCAAGGGAAGTGTTGAAGATTTTGGTTAGTGGCACACATAGTGTCCCTGCTCCCTCTCTAAGGATCCACTGAGAGATGTTGTCCGGTCCCACCGCCTTTGAGGTATCAAGGTCACTTAGGAGCTTCTCCACCTCCTCCTCAGTTGTGTGTAATTCATCCAACACTTTTTGGTATATTCCTTGTTGCTGTATGCCACTGTTTTGTCTCCCCATTATCCCTTCAGCCTCCACTGTAAATACTTCCTGAAATCTCATGTTAAGCTCCTCACATACCTCTTCGTCGTTTCTTGTGAGCTCCCCACCTTCTTTCCTCAGCCTGATTACCTGGTCCTTAACTGTTGTCTTCCTCCTGATATGGCTGTAGAGTAGTTTCAGGTCAGACTTGACTTTCGATGCTATGTCATTTTCAGACTGCCGCTGCGCCTCCCTCCATATCTGTGCATACTCGTTTCTGGCTCGTCAACTAATCTCTTTATTCTCCTGAGTCCTTTGCCTTCTGTACTTTTTCCATTCTCTAGAGCACTTAGTTTTCGCCTCCCTGCACCTTCGGGTAAACCACGGGCTCATTCTGTCCTTCCCATTATTTCTGTTACCCTTGGGAACAAACCTGTGTGTGTGTGTGTGTGTGTGTGTGTGTGTGTGTGTGTGTGTATAATCGTAAGATTGTATCTCATAAGAATCATTAATTAACACTAATCTAATACTGAGATTTTTGCTTAAACTGTTGTTAGTTTTTGGTCATATCAGTATTGTCAAAGATAAAGTCGTATATTCATGGCACAGACAGGAATGGAAACAGGTTGTTGGCACTCGGCGGAGAGAGTGCCAACCTGATATGCCAGTTCGTCGTGAAAAAATACTTACTAACAAGAAAAATGATCTGTTACCTCCAACAAGTGCCAGTGCAACCAGGCTGTTATGGTTTTACCAGAGCTGTGGCATCATATATCAACAACTTGATGGAAAAGTTTGACAACTACAAAGTTGGGTGTCAGATCAGTGTGAGAATCACTGAAGCTGCCCATACGTTTATAACTGTCTGCTATTTCAATATATTTACGGTTGTTCAGTAGCTCGATTGCTAGCGTATTCAACTCACACACTGAGGTACGTGGTTCGATCCCCGGTACAGTTGGAAACATGTTTCCTTAAAACACCTGCTGTCCCTCTTCACCCAACAATAAAATAGGTAACTGGGTGTTAGCCGACTGGTGTGGGTCGCATCCTGGCGATAAAATTGACCTCATTTGCCCGAAATGCTCTACATAACAAGTGGCTTCCTATATAGTAGGATGTCACTGATGTCAGCTAGAACTATATGCATGTAACTATAGAAGCAAAGATTGCTATTATTATTATTATTATTATTATTATTATTATTATTATTATTATTATTATTATTATTATTATTATTATTATTATAAGAAAACACTGAGTAGGAAGACAAACGATCTCACTGTACATATTACGATTTCGTGGGTCAGTTAGCCACCACTGGGATAATTAGACTCAAGTGAGATCATTACACACCACTGGTATTATTATTAAGGACCACCGAAAGACCACTGAGATCAACATACCACTGAGATCATTACATACCACTGAGATCAACATACCACTGAGATCATTACATACCACTGAGATATACATACCTGAAACATTACATACCACTGAGATCATTACATACCACTGGATCATCATCCATGAGATCATTACATACCACTGAGAGCATTACATACCACTGAGATCATTACATACCACTGAGATCATTGCATACCACTGAGATCGTTACATACCACTGACATCATTACATACCACTGAGATCATTACGTACCACTGAGATCATTACATACCACTGAGATCATTACATATCACTGAGAGCATTACAAAACCACTTTAGATCATTACATACCACTGACATCATTACATACCACTGAGATCATTACGTACCACTGAGATCATCATACCATGATATCTACTACCACTGAGATCATTACATACCACTGAGATCATTACATACCACTGAGATCATTGCATACCACTGAGATCGTTACATACCACTGACATCATTACATACCACTGAGATCATTACGTACCACTGAGATCATTACATACCACTGAGATCATTACATACCACTGAGATCATTACATACCACTGAGAGCATTACATACCACTGAGATAATTACATACCACTGAGATCATTACATGCCACTGAGATCATTACATACCACCGAGATCATTACATACCACTGAGATAATTACATACCACTGACATTACATACCACTGGGATAATTAGACAACTCTGAGATAACTAGACACCACTGAAGAAATTACTCACCACTAATTTTATTAAACCTTACTTGGATAATTAGATACCACTGAGATAATTAGACACCACTGGGATAATTAAACACCACTGGGTTAATTAGACTCCACTGGTATAATTCGATAAATCTCGTGTTTAAGACGGTAATTTCTGATAAGGTGAAACATGAGACCAGAGGAACCTAATATTAAGCAGCCTAATACTGACATATGTTACAGAACTGTCAGTAGTGTCATAACTATCTATAAGCCATGTACTGTAAGCAGGGACGGATCTACTATGAAACTAACGAAGCTTGAGTTTCAGGGCCCCTAATACTGGAGGGGCCCCAAAAACCCACTTTCGTCCACATTGCTTAAAAATTTTTGGGTCTACTGTATGAGAAGGGGTAGCGAAGGGCCTCAAAAATGAAGGTCCGCCACAGATTATAAGTGTAACAATCAATATGAAGGCTGGTAGAAGATGTGTACTCTGTCAGTTATGTAGATGAATGGTTAACAGAACCGATAAATTGATAATTAGACATATGTACATCACTTGGTTAACTTTAATGAGGAAACGTTTCGCCACACAGTGGCTTCATCAGTCCATACAAAGAAGAATGGTGAAGAACAGGAGGAGTTTGAGGTAATTAGTCCCTCAGCCTTGAGTCGATGTAATCAAATGTGATACCACCTACGACTGCTTCACGTCACCTGTCTGCTCCACTTCTTCGCACATAAGATGTATTCTTATCAAGATTGGTGGACTGATTACATCGACTCAAGGCGGAGGGACTGATTACCTCAAACTCCTCCTGTTCTTCACCATTCTCCTTTGTATGGACTGATGAAGACACTGTGTGGCGAAACGTTTCCTCATTAAAGATACCCAAGTGTTGCACATGTGTCTAATTTATCAACGGGTAGTCAGTGGCATGCAACGCCTTGTACTGAGAAGACATCGGCTTGCTAGACCAAAATATCAGTACACAATAAACCGCTACCACAGTAATGCGGACGTCTGTTTTCGATCCTTTACACTCTCTCACTTCACAAACAACAAGTGTTGGCTGGTGTGGGATGGAATCTGAATTTCTGGAGTTGTAATTGTGAGTAAAGGAAGAGTATAGTATAGGCGTGTGTGTGTCATGGCGCCTTCTCAACTTCCCTGCCTCGGTGCCTCTGTGTTGTAACTTCACTCCAGCAGCCTACTGTTATCTGACACCACAACAATATGGTGTCAGCGATGGGCAAAATTCTCTGAATTCTGGATATGGAGTGATATTTGAGTGTTAAAGAAAATCAAACCACTCACAGCACCACCACCTTCCTGCTCCATATTGCAAGCCACTGCCTGTTAGCACCTTTATCATCCATCCGCCTCCTATCGTCTGCAGCAACATTATGATTAATTTAGTCTGCTGCAGCCTAAGTGACTACTGGAAATGCTTAAGTGATACTGGAGTATAGAGACGTTTTGTGTAATGGCGCCCAGTCCAGCTTAGCTCAGCACCCCACAGTCTGATGTTACTGTCTCTCTGTCAGATGTCTGCATATGATGCAGCTAGGTACTGTAACGGTGTAGTATGATGAAGATAGGTACTGTAATGTTGCTGTATGATGCAGTTAGGTACTGTAATGGTGCAGTATGATGCAGCCAGGTACTGTAATAGTGAAGTATGATACAGCCAGGTACTGTAATGGTGCAGCCAGGTATTGTAATGGTGCAGTATGGTGCAGTATGGTGCAGTATGGTGCAGTCAGGTACTGTAATGGTGCAGTATGATGCAGCCAGGTACTGTAATAGTGAAGTATGATACAGCCAGGTACTGTAATGGTGCAGCCAGGTATTGTAATGGTGCAGTATGGTGCAGTCAGGTACTGTAATGGTGCAGTATGATGCAGCCAGGTACTGTAATAGTGAAGTATGATACAGCCAGGTACTGTAATGGTGCAGCCAGGTATTGTAATGGTGCAGTATGGTGCAGTCAGGTTACTGTAATGGTGCAGTATGATGCAGCCAGGTACTGTAATAGTGAAGTATGATACAGCCAGGTACTGTAATGGTGCAGCCAGGTATTGTAATGGTGCAGTATGGTGCAGGCAGGTACTGTAATGGTGCAGATCGTGGGGTACAACATACAACGCTCAGATATTGTAGTACAACATACAACACTCAGATACTGTAGTACAACACTCAGATACTGTAGTACAACATACAACACTCAGATACTGTAGTACAACACTCAGATACTGTAGTACAACATACAACACTCAGATACTGTAGTACAACACTCAGATACTGTAGTACAACACTCAGATACTGTAGTACAACATACAACACTCAGATACTGTAGTACAACATACAACACTCAGATACTGTAGTACAACATACAACACTCAGATACTGTAGTACAACACTCATATACTGTAGTACAACATACAACACTCAGATACTGTAGTACAACACTCAGATACTGTAGTACAACATACAACACTCAGATACTGTAGTACAACACTCAGATACTGTAGTACAACACTCAGATACTGTAGTACAACATACAACACTCAGATACTGTAGTACAACACTCAGATACTGTAGTACAACATACAACACTCAGATACTGTAGTACAACATACAACACTCAGATACTGTAGTACAACACTCAGATACTGTAGTACAACATACAACACTCAGATACTGTAGTACAACATACAACACTCAGATACTGTAGTACAACACTCAGATACTGTAGTACAACACTCAGATACTGTAGTACAACATACAACACTCAGATACTGTAGTACAACACTCAGATACTGTAGTACAACATACAACACTCAGATACTGTAGTACAACACTCAGATACTGTAGTACAACACTCAGATACTGTAGTACAACACTCAGATACTGTAGTACAACATACAACACTCAGATACTGTAGTACAACACTCAGATACTGTAGTACAACACTCAGATACTGTAGTACAACATACAACACTCAGATACTGTAGTACAACACTCAGATACTGTAGTACAACATACAACACTCAGATACTGTAGTACAACACTCAGATACTGTAGTACAACACTCAGATACTGTAGTACAACACTCAGATATTGTAGTACAACACTCAGATACTGTAGTACAACACTCAGATACTGTAGTACAACATACAACACTCAGATACTGTAGTACAACACTCAGATACTGTAGTACAACATACAACACTCAGATACTGTAGTACAACACTCAGATATTGTAGTACAACACTCAGATACTGTAGTACAACATACAACACTCAGATACTGTAGTACAACATACAACACTCAGATACTGTAGTACAACACTCAGATACTGTAGTACAACACTCAGATACTGTAGTACAACATACAACACTCAGATACTGTAGTACAACACTCAGATATTGTAGTACAACATACAACACTCAGATACTGTAGTACAACACTCAGATACTGTAGTACAACATACAACACTCAGATACTGTAGTACAACACTCAGATACTGTAGTACAACACTCAGATACTGTAGTACAACACTCAGATATTGTAGTACAACACTCAGATACTGTAGTACAACACTCAGATACTGTAGTACAACATACAACACTCAGATACTGTAGTACAACATACAACACTCAGATACTGTAGTACAACACTCAGATACTGTAGTACAACATACAACACTCAGATACTGTAGTACAACACTCAGATACTGTAGTACAACATACAACACTCAGATACTGTAGTACAACACTCAGATATTGTAGTACAACATACAACACTCAGATACTGTAGTACAACACTCAGATACTGTAGTACAACACTCAGATACTGTAGTACAACATACAACACTCAGATACTGTAGTACAACATACAACACTCAGATACTGTAGTACAACATACAACACTCAGATACTGTAGTACAACATACAACACTCAGATACTGTAGTACAACATACAACACTCAGATACTGTAGTACAACACTCAGATATTGTAGTACAACATACAACACTCAGATACTGTAGTACAACACTCAGATATTGTAGTACAACATACAACACTCAGATACTGTAGTACAACACTCAGATACTGTAGTACAACACTCAGATACTGTAGTACAACATACAACACTCAGATACTGTAGTACAACATACAACACTCAGATACTGTAGTACAACACTCAGATATTGTAGTACAACATACAACACTCAGATACTGTAGTACAACACTCAGATACTGTAGTACAACATACAACACTCAGATACTGTAGTACAACACTCAGATACTGTAGTACAACACTCAGATACTGTAGTACAACATACAACACTCAGATACTGTAGTACAACATACAACACTCAGATACTGTAGTACAACACTCAGATACTGTAGTACAACATACAACACTCAGATACTGTAGTACAACACTCAGATACTGTAGTACAACATACAACACTCAGATACTGTAGTACAACACTCAGATACTGTAGTACAACATACAACACTCAGATACTGTAGTACAACACTCAGATACTGTAGTACAACACTCAGATACTGTAGTACAACATACAACACTCAGTACTGTAGTACAACACTCAGATACTGTAGTACAACATACAACACTCAGATACTGTAGTACAACATACAACACTCAGATACTGTAGTACAACACTCAATACTGTAGTACAACATACAACACTCAGATACTGTAGTACAACATACAACACTCAGATACTGTAGTAAACACTCAGATACTGTAGTACAACACTCAGATACTGTAGTACAACACTCAGATACTGTAGTACAACATACAACACTCAGATACTGTAGTACACACTCAGATACTGTAGTACAACATACAACACTCAGATACTGTAGTACAACACTCAGATACTGTAGTACAACACTCAGATACTGTAGTACAACACTCAGATATTGTAGTACAACACTCAGATACTGTAGTACAAACACTCAGATACTGTAGTACAACATACAACACTCAGATACTGTAGTACAACACTCAGATACTGTAGTACAACATACAACACTCAGATACTGTAGTACAACACTCAGATATTGTAGTACAACACTCAGATACTGTAGTACAACATACAACACTCAGATACTGTAGTACAACATACAACACTCAGATACTGTAGTACAACACTCAGATACTGTAGTACAACACTCAGATACTGTAGTACAACATACAACACTCAGATACTGTAGTACAACACTCAGATATTGTAGTACAACATACAACACTCAGATACTGTAGTACAACACTCAGATACTGTAGTACAACATACAACACTCAGATACTGTAGTACAACACTCAGATACTGTAGTACAACACTCAGATACTGTAGTACAACACTCAGATATTGTAGTACAAACACTCAGATACTGTAGTACAACACTCAGATACTGTAGTACAACATACAACACTCAGATACTGTAGTACAACACTCAGATACTGTAGTACAACACTCAGATACTGTAGTACAACACTCAGATACTGTAGTACAACATACAAACACTCAGATACTGTAGTACAACACTCAGATACTGTAGTACAACATACAACACTCAGATACTGTAGTACAACACTCAGATACTGTAGTACAACACTCAGATACTGTAGTACAACACTCAGATATTGTAGTACAACACTCAGATACTGTAGTACAACACTCAGATACTGTAGTACAACATACAACACTCAGATACTGTAGTACAACACTCAGATATTGTAGTACAAACACTCAGATACTGTAGTACAACATACAACACTCAGATACTGTACTACAACATACAACACTCAGATACTGTAGTACAACACTCAGATACTGTAGTACAACACTCAGATACTGTAGTACAACATACAACACTCAGATACTGTTAGTACAACACTCAGATATTGTAGTACAACATACAACACTCAGATACTGTAGTACAACACTCAGATACTGTAGTACAACATACAACACTCAGATACTGTAGTACAACACTCAGATACTGTAGTAAACACTCGATACTGTAGTACAACACTCAGATACTGTAGTACAACACTCAGATACTGTAGTACAACACTCAGATATTGTAGTTACAACATACAACACTCAGATACTGTAGTACAACACTCAGATACTGTAGTACAACACTCAGATACTGTAGTACAACATACAACACTCAGATACTGTAGTACAACATACAACACTCAGATACTGTAGTACAACATACAACACTCAGATACTGTAGTACAACATACAACACTCAGATACTGTAGTACAACATACAACACTCAGATACTGTAGTACAACATACAACACTCAGATACTGTAGTACAACATACAACACTCAGATACTGTAGTACAACACTCAGATATTGTAGTACAACATACAACACTCAGATACTGTAGTACAACACTCAGATATTGTAGTACAACATACAACACTCAGATACTGTAGTACAACACTCAGATACTGTAGTACAACACTCAGATACTGTAGTACAACATACAACACTCAGATACTGTAGTACAACATACAACACTCAGATCCTGTAGTACAACACTCAGATATTGTAGTACAACATACAACACTCAGATACTTTAGTACAACACTCAGATACTGTAGTACAACATACAACACTCAGATACTGTAGTACAACATACAACACTCAGATACTGTAGTACAACACTCAGATGCTGTAGTACAACACTCAGATACTGTAGTACAACATACAACACTCAGATACTGTAGTACAACATACAACACTCAGATACTGTAGTACAACACTCAGATACTGTAGTACAACATACAACACTCAGATACTGTAGTACAACATACAACACTCAGATACTGTAGTACAACACTCAGATACTGTAGTACAACATACAACACTCAGATACTGTAGTACAACACTCAGATACTGTAGTACAACACTCAGATACTGTAGTACAACACTCAGATACTGTAGTACAACATACAACACTCAGATACTGTAGTACAACACTCAGATACTGTAGTACAACACTCAGATACTGTAGTACAACATACAACACTCAGATACTGTAGTACAACATACAACACTCAGATACTGTAGTACAACACTCAGATACTGTAGTACAACATACAACACTCAGATACTGTAGTACAACATACAACACTCAGATACTGTAGTACAACACTCAGATACTGTAGTACAACACTCAGATACTGTAGTACAACATACAACACTCAGATACTGTAGTACAACACTCAGATACTGTAGTACAACACTCAGATACTGTAGTACAACATACAACACTCAGATACTGTAGTACAACATACAACACTCAGATACTGTAGTACAACACTCAGATACTGTAGTACAACATACAACACTCAGATACTGTAGTACAACATACAACACTCAGATACTGTAGTACAACACTCAGATACTGTAGTACAACACTCAGATACTGTAGTACAACATACAACACTCAGATATGTATACAACACTCAGATACTGTAGTACAACATACAACACTCAGATACTGTAGTACAACACTCAGATACTGTAGTACAACACTCAGATACTGTAGTACAACACTCAGATATTGTAGTACAACACTCAGATACTGTAGTACAACACTCAGATACTGTAGTACAACATACAACACTCAGATACTGTAGTACAACACTCAGATATTGTAGTACAACACTCAGATACTGTAGTACAACACTCAGATACTGTAGTACAACATACAACACTCAGATACTCTAGTACAACACTCAGATATTGTAGTACAGCACTCAGATACTGTAGTACAACACTCAGATACTGTAGTACAACACTCAGATACTGTAGTACAACACTCAGATACTGTAGTACAACACTCAGATACTGTAGTACAACACTCAGATACTGTAGTACAACACTCAGATACTGTAGTACAACACTCAGATACTGTAGTACAACACTCAGATACTGTAGTACAACACTCAGATACTGTAGTACAACATACAACACTCAGATACTGTAGTACAACATACAACACTCAGATACTGTAGTACAACACTCAGATACTGTAGTAAAACATACAACACTCAGATACTGTAGTACAACATACAACACTCAGATACTGTAGTACAACATACAACACTCAGATACTGTAGTACAACATACAACACTCAGATACTGTAGTACAACATACAACACTCGGATACTGTAGTACAAATACTGTGTGTATAGATTACCATTTTGTGTATAAATCATTGCTGCGTGTACAAATTACCATCATCAGTGTGTATACAAATTACCATCATCAGTGTGTGTACAAATTACCATCATCAGTGTGTGTACAAATAATCACCATCGTTGTACGTCCACATTATAATCATCGGTGTGTGTTCATTATAATAATCGATGTGAGAATTGATTATGATGGGTATATATTGACACACACGACTCTCTCTGTCCTCACGATGACTCTGATCGCGTTCCAATATTTTATACGGTGATTCCCTTCGAGAATCACCAGCAGCTTAGTGATAAATGTCGACTTCGTGGTATATTAGTTTTCAAAAAATATTTAACAAAAACTAAAAT
>NC_069467.1:23581710-23600331 GCF_026875155.1 Cherax quadricarinatus
GGACAAAGGGGGAATGGGCCACACCTTTAGGGGGGTGGAACCACGGTTTTAAACTTTTCTGTAAAGGGGAAGCCGGGGGCATAGAGATATCGTTTCTGAGGGCATGTGCATGTAAAATTTTGAGCAGAAAATTAGTTCGGATATTAGAAGGAAATGTGGAGTTACTAAAAGTATTATCCAGAGGGTTGAAGAGAGGTTGTTGAGGTGGTGTGGTATTAGAATATAAGAACATAAGAATGGAGGAACACTGCAGAAGGCCTACTGACCCATACAAGGCAGGTCCTTATCAAAACCTCCCCTACCCAAAACTATCCAAGAATTTACTCCCTATACCCATTACACCAATTAAAATCCAGCCCCTTCCACTCAAACATATTTGTCCAGTCTCCTTACAAAGCTACCCAAGGGTCTAGCTTCGATCACCCTACTCGGAAGATTGTTCAAAGGGCATCCACAAACTCTGTTCGAAAAACCATGCACTTTACCTATGTCCTTTCTAAATCTAAATTTATCCAACTTAAATCCGTTATTTGTGGTTCTTACCTGGTTTGACACCCTCAGTTTATGCCCATCATCCACTTATACACTTCAGTGATATCTTCCCTCATTCTACGCTTCTCTAGAGAGTAGAGATTTAAGGCTTTAAAGTCTACCTTCATACGGGAGATTCCTTACACAGTAAATCATTTTAGTCATTCTTCTCTGTATGTTCTCTAATGAGTCTATATCCATCCTGTAGTAAGGAGACCAAAACTGAGCAGCATAATCTAAATGAGGTCTCACTAGTGATGTATAGAGCTGTAAAATAACTTTTGGACTTTTTTTACTTATACTTCTTGAAATAAATCAAGTAATCTGTTGGCCTTGTTGCGCACACTAAAAATACTGCTGCTTTGGGTTTAGATTTTTGCTTACCATGACCCCAAGTCTTTTCACATTCTGTATGATCAAGCTCTACTTCACCTAGATTATAGCTTCGAGGGTTATTTTCATTACCAAGGGCTAGTACTTACACTTATCCACATTGAACTTCATCTGGGGATTTTTCAGACCAAGACTTAATTTATCCAAATCCTCCTGGAGTTCATTGCTATCCTCCTCAGAGTGAATTATGCGGCCTATCTTTGTATCATCAGCAAACTTACTCATGTCACTCGTAATCCCTTCATCAAGGCCCATTAATGTAAATTATGAACAAGAGAGGGCCTAAAACTGATCCTTGTGGAACGCCACAAGTGACTAATCCCCATTCAGACCAAGCTCTACTTCACATAGATTATAGCTTCGAGGGTTATTTTCATTACCTAGGGCAAGTACCTTACACTTATCCACATTAAACTTCATCTGCCATTTTTTAGACCAAGACATTAATTTGTTCAAATCGTCCTGGAGTTCATTGATATCCTCCTCAGAGTGAATTATACGGCCTATCTTTGAAATTATCAGCAAACTTACTCATGTCACTAGTAATCCCTTCATCAAGGTCTTAAATTGTAAATTAATGAACAGGAGAGGCCTAAAACTGACCTTGTGGAACGCCACTATGACTAATCCCCACTCAGATTTCACTCCATTAATGGTAACTCTCTGCTTTCTATTGGTAAGCCATGCCTCAATCCATGCTAGAACTTTACCTCCTATACCATAGCTGCCACTTTTCTTAAGAGTCTCTTGTGAGGTACTCTGTCGAAGGCTTTACTAAAATCCAAATAAACAATATCATATTCCTTATCACTGTCAACTGCCTCAAATGTTCTATTGAAGAACGTCAGTAAGTTTGTCAGGCAGGAACGACCTCTCGTGAATCCATGCTGAGATTCATTTATCAAGTTATGCTCTTCAAGGTGACTCTGTAATAAAGTTGGTAGAATTACCGACAATATGTAAAGTAAAAGGACACAAGTGCAACTAATGTGACATTTATTGTGGCAACGTTTCGCTCTCCAGGAGCTTTATCAAGCCATTACAAACAATACATGTATAATGTTCGCCAAGACCGTAGTCCTGGCACGGGTCTCAATCTTGCGATGACCCGTCTCTGGCTCCCGAGGGAGAAAGGTTTCTACAATGATGCGACATATGCTGTTCAAGCACTCTTCTGGTCAGTTCAACTGGTGCATCTCATAAGCGACAACACCGTATGTACTCCTAACTGTGGACACTAGCGAGGAGGAGGATATGTCGTTATCACAGGTAACAGCTTGTCTGGTTCGTTGACTCCATACAAACAATACATGGACACAGAGGGTATATAAAGGCTCTGAGTGAGGTGCAATACTAGTGAGGTAACATTTCGATGTTCACTAGTGGTGGTAGTAGTAGTAGTAGTAGTAGTAGTAACAAAAATAATACAATAAGGAAGAGCAATTAATTCGTACATGAGTAAAAGGATATAAAAGCTATTACTTGGGTAACATAAAAATAGGTTGGACAAATATAGACTGGAAAGAGGCGGGTTTTTTTCAGTGTTCACTCTCTGTAATGTGCTTTGTGTAGATAACAGGAGAGACTATGTGATGGCAGGGTTTACTGTTTTCAGGAGGATTCTTGCTAAGACTTCGGAGATGGTGAAGCTGCCGTTGTTTTGTTTATTGTTTCGAATACAATTAAACAAACAACGGCAGCTTCACCATCTCCGAAGTCTTAGCAAGAATCCTCCTAAAAAACATAAACCCTGCCTCACATAGTCTCTCCGTTATACTACACAAAGCACTTTACAGAAGTGAAACACTGAAAAAACCTGCCTCTTTCCAGTCTATATTTGTCCAACCTATTTTTATGTTACCCAAGTATAGCTTTTATATCCTTTTACTCATGTACGAATTAATTGCTCTACCTTTATTGTATTACTTTTGTCACTACTACTACTACTACTATACACCACCACTAGTGAACATCGAAATGTTACCTCACTAGAAAATTGCACCTCACTCAGAGCCTTTATTACCCTCTGTGTCCATGTATTGTTTGTAATGGCTTGATAAAGCTCCTGAGAGCGAAAACGTTGCCACAATAAATGTCACATTAGTTGCACTTGTGTCCTTTTACTTTACAAGGCGACTTCTGATAATGTCAGCTATAATTGATTCTAATAACTTGCCCACTATAGATGTCAGACTTATTGGACGGTAATTTAAAGGGAGTGGACTTATCACCTGATTTGAATATAGGAACCACATTAGCCATCTTCCACAAATTTTGGCACAACACCGGTAAGGATGGACGCCCTTAAACACACTCGTTAATGGCTGACTAAGCTCCATCTTGCATTCCTTAAGTACCCTGGAAAACAACTCATCGGGTCCCGGGACTTATTTTGCTTCAATTTGCCCATCTGTTTAATAAGCATGTCCCTCGTGACAGTAATATAGTTTTAATTTGAATTCTTCAGGAAGTGATTAATTGTTAAATTTTCTGGAATCTCATTTATGTCTTCCTGTGTAGAAGCTAACAACAAATAGTCATTAAATAAGGAACACATTTCCAGTTCATTATCCGTCAGCTGTCCATTCCCAATTTTCAGAGGTCCTACTTTTTCCTTCCACCTTCGTCTATACACTTGAAAGAACCCCTTTGGGTTAGTCTTTGATTCATTAGCAACTCTAATTTCATTGTCACGTTTAGCCTTTCTAATCCCGTTTTTTACTTCTCTTTTAAGCTGAACATATTGGTCAGTAAGGTTAACATCTCCTCTTCTGATGCGCCTATAAATTCCCCTTTTATCCCTTAATAGATGCTTTAGCCTCCTGTTAATCCATTTGGGATCGTTATTATTAGACCTAATTTCTCTCTGGGGAATGTATATACTCTGAGCACGGTGTACATTATTAAGAAAAAAATCATAAACGCAGATCCCTTCGCAATCGTAAGTATGATCATAGTCAATAAAATCATTAGCTGAACATTAAAATGGTATAAAATACCGACAGGTTGTTAGGTAAGACACATATGCAACAGTTAGGTATCTTTATTTCGAAACGTTTCGCCTACACAGTAGGCTTGTGATGAATGTGATGAATGGTTTTGAAAACCGACAAGTTGAAGAATTGAGACACTTATGCAACACATGGGAATCTTTATTGAAGAAACGTTTCGCCACACAGTGGCTTCATCAGTCAAATACAAAGTAGAAATGGATAAGGAGAGTAGAAGTATGAGGTAATCAGTCCCTCAACCTGGATTCGATGTGTTCAGTCCATCACTCTTGTTGTAAGTGCAGATAGGGCCAGAGAGGTGGCTTATATAAATGCGGTGAGATGAGTTGAAACAAGAGTGATGGACTGAACACATCGAATCCAGGTTGAGGGACTGATTACCTCATACTTCTACTCTCCTTATCCATTTTTCTACTTTGTATTTGACTGATGAAACCACTGTGTGGCGAAACGTTTTTTCAATAAATCTTGTAAAAATGTACAGCTCGGCCGTAGACGTGGCTTATAATGAGTGAGGTGACGTGAAGCGGGCGGAGGCGGGCATAGTGGTACCATCCATATCGAAGTAGGTCTTCGCCAAAGGTTGAACAAGTGTGAAGAATTCTTTGTAAAAAGTCCCATGATGCTGCAGTGTTGACATTGTGATAAAAGGGTTTAAAAAAACCGACAGGGGCTTTTCAGTCGAGTACAGAAAATTATAGAAGCAGAAGAGACTTGAACACGGGTTCAGCCCCATCCCCCCTTAAAGTTTTGGGGTGGTCAGTCCCAGCCGGAGAAGATATTTTCCCATATCTGAAAAATAGGGTTGAAGTGACGGGATGGAGCCTTAATACCGCCAGGGGGCAGATGTGGCCCTATTAATGAAGAATTAGTGTTTGGGGGTCAGGCCCCTCTAAAACCCAGCCATTCCATTGTAAAATTGATTTCAGGCTGTACCAAGATACCCTTGTGTTCAGTTTTGACAGAGTGAACATTAAAATGTAAAAAACCCGACGGGTTTGTTAGGAAAGAACAATGCAACTTTTAGTTCGTGACCGTAACACCACCTCAGGCTCGTAACACTCCCCTCAGTGATCGTAACACTCACCTCGTGACTCAGTAACCACCACCTCAGTGACTAATAACACCACCCAGTGACTCAGTAACATTCACCTCATGACTCATAACATCCCTCATGATCATAACATCCCTCATGACTCAGAAAACACTCACCTCAGTGACTCGAACATCACCTCAGTGACTCAAAACACTCACCTCAGTGACTCAGAAACCCTCACCTCAGTAATCAGTAACATTCACCTCAGTGACTCAGTAAAACTCCCTCAGTACTCGAAACACCACCTCGGACCGTAAACTCCCTCTGCTCTTAACATCCCCTCGTGACTCAGTAACATCACCCAGGACTCAGTACACTCACCTCAGTGACTCAGTAACATCCCCTCATGACTCAGTAACACTCACCCAGTGACTGTAACACCACCTCAGTACTCAGAACCCCACCTCGTGATCATAAACCACCTGGGGACTCAGTAACACTCACCTCATGTCAGAAACATCCCCTCAGTGACTCGTAACACTCACCTCAGTGATCATAACATCACCTCAGTATCATAACATTCCCTCAGTGACTCATAACACTCCTAGTGACTCATTACACTCACCTCAGTGATCATAACACTCACCTCAGTACTCAGTAACCACCTCAGAACCATAAACTCACCTCAGTAATCGAAACACTCCCCTCATGACTGAAACACTCCCCTCAGTGACTCTTAAAACACCCCCTCAGTGACTCATTACCCACCCAGTGATCAGTAACACTCACCCAGTGACTCAGAAAACCCCTCCCCTCATGCTCAGAAAACATTTCACCTCAGTACTCAGTAACACCCCCAGTACTCATAACCCACCTCAGTGACTCAGAAACACCACCTCATGACTCAGTAACAATCACCTCATGACTCAAAAACCTCACCTCAGTGACTCAGTAACATCACCTCAGTACTCAAAACATTCCCTCAGTGACTCATAACACTCACCTCAGGACTCCCCCCCCCCAGTTTAACCCCAAATCAGTGACTCAGTAACACTCACCTCAGTGTCGTAACATCCCCTCTTGACCATAACACCACCTCATGATCAGTAAATTCACCTCAGGGCTCGTAACCTCCCTCAGGACTCAGTAACATTACCTGTGATCAAAAACACTACCTCAGGACTCAGTAACCTCACCCGTGACTCGTAACACTCACCTCAGTACTCAGTAAAACTCACCTCAGTGACTCAGTAACACTCACCTCAGTGACTCGTAACTTAATCAGTATCAGTAAAACCACCCGTGACTCAGTAACACTCCCTCAGTGACCAGAAACACTCACCTCAGGACTCAGTACACTCACCTATGACTCTAACATTCCCCTCTGACTCGTAACCTCCCCAGTATCAGTAACATCACCTCAGTGACTCAGTAACACTCCCCTAATGACTCAGTAAACTCCCTAAGTGACTCTAACACTCCCCTAAGTGACTCATAACACTCACCTCAGTGATCAGTAACACTCACCTCAGTGACTCAGTAACACTCACCTCAGTGACTCAGTAACACTCACCTCAGTGACTCAGTAACACTCACCTCAGTGACTCAGTAACACTCACCTCATGACTCAAAACACTCACCTCGGGACCGTAAAAACCCTATCGGTAGAACGAAACGGAGGTGCTCTTGATCCAAAGAACTGAACCTGTCTTTCCCTTCCTTAGATCGAACCTAACTGCCTGTCTTTGCACAAGCGCTGGATGACCTCTACGGGTTTAGCGCATCTCCGTGAATAAATGATAAAATCCTGGAGTTTGGTTCGGATCTTGTTTTACTAAGAAAACCTTAATTTTTAAATTTTTTTTTTACCATGTTTTAATTTTTTGTTTTGTTAAGTTAGTTTGTTAATTGTTAGTGTTAACTGTTTTTTTATTTCTGGGTTTTAAATTTTAGTTAGTTTGGGTAACTAATACCCCGTGTTCTCTGAGTAGTGTTGGTACGTAATAAGTGTTCTCTAAGGGGCAGTGTTTGGGAACAATATACTCGTGTTCCTAGGTCGTGTTGGGAAGTAATATTAAACCCCGTGTTCTCTAGGTCAGTGTTTGGAACGTAAATACTTCTTGTTCTCTAAAATCAGTGTTGGGGAACTAATATACCTCGTGTTCTCTAGAGCGGTTGGGAAAGAATATACCTCGTGTTCTCTAGAGTCATGTTTTGGGAACGTAATATACCTCGTGTTCTCTAAGTCATGTTGGTAACGAATTACCTCGTGTTCTCTAGAGTCAGTGTTGGTAACGTAATATATCTCGTTTCTCTGGTCAGTGTTTTGGACGTAAATTACCTCGTTTCTCTGAGTCAGTGTTGGTAAAGTAAAAAACCTCGTGTTCCTAAGTCATGTTGGGAAAAGAATAACTTCTTGGTCTCCCAGAGTCGTGTTGGTAACGTTTACCCCGTGTTCTCAGGTAGTGTTGGTAACGTAAAATATCTGTGTTCTCTAGAGTCGTGTTGGGAACGTAAAATACCCCGTTTCTCTAGAGTCGTGTTGGTAACGTAATATACTTCTTGTTCTCTGAGCGTGTTGGGAAAGTAAAATACCTGTGTTCTCTAGAGTCAGTGTTGGGAACGTAAAACCTCGTTTCTCTAGAGTCAGGTTGGTAACGTAATATACCTCGGTTTCTCTAGAGTCTGTTGGGGAACGTAATATACCTCGTTTTCTAGAGTCAGTTTGGGAACTAATATCTTCTTTTCTCTAGAGTCGTGTTGGTAACGTAATATACCTCGTGTTTTCTAGAGTCAGTGTTGGAACGAATTACCCGTGTTCTCTAATTTAGTGTTTTGGAACGTAATATACCTCGTGTTCTCTGAGTCAGTGTTGGTAACGAATTAACCCGTGTTCTCTAGGTCAGTTTGGTTTAAAGTAATATACTTCTTTTTTCTCTAGAGTCAGTGTTGGGGAAAGTAAAATACCTCGTGTTCCTAGAAAAAGTGTTGGAATGTGATAATTCGTTTTTAAGTCAATTGTAGCGTAAAAATACCTCGTTTCTCTAATAGTGTTGGTAACGCA
Source organism: Cherax quadricarinatus (assembly GCF_026875155.1). Taxonomy (NCBI): domain Eukaryota; kingdom Metazoa; phylum Arthropoda; class Malacostraca; order Decapoda; family Parastacidae; genus Cherax; species Cherax quadricarinatus. Next base: position 23,589,746 of record NC_069467.1, read on the forward strand.
ATTATCTCGTGTTTCTAGAGTCAGTGTTGGTAAGTTATACCTCGTGTTTTCTGAGTCATGCTTGTAAAAGCAAAATATCTAGTGTTTCTAAGGGCAGTATTGGGAACGTAATATACCCTTGTTCCAAGTCAGTGTTGGTAAGGAGATATACCCGTGTTCTCTAGAGTTAGTGTTTGGAACGTAATTTGACCTTTTTCTCTAGAGCAGTGTTGGGAACGTAAAATACCCCGTTTTCTCAGGTCGTTTGAAAAGGGGGATACACCCCATGTTCTCTAGAGTCAGTGTTTTGGGAAGGTGATAACCCCCGTGTTCTCTAGAGTCAGTGTTGGTAACCAAAAATTTAAATTTGTGTTCTCTAGGTCAGTGTTGGGAAAAATGATATATCTCGTTTCCTAGGTCGTGTTGGAACGTAAAAAACCCGTGTTCTCTAGAGTCATGTTGATAAGGTGATATATCTCGTTTCTTAGAGTCAGTGTTGGTAAGTAATATACCCCTTGTTCTTAGAGTCGTGTTGGTACCGTTTATACCCCTTGTTTTCTAGAGCATGTTTGGGAACGTAATTTACCTCTTGTTCCTAGATGTGTTGGGAACGTAAAATACCCCGTTTCTCTAGAGTCAGTGTTGGTAACGTAATATACCTTGTTTTCTGAGTCAGTGTTGGTAACGGAATGTCCCTTGTGTTTTTCAAGTCAGTGCTGATAAAGTAAAATCCTGTGTTTTCTAAGCATGTTGGTAGCGTAATATCCTTGTGTTTCTTAGAGTCATGTTGGTAACGTAATTTCCCCGTGTTCTCTAAATCAGTGTTGGTAAACGTAAAAAACCCGGTTTTTTAAGTCAGTGTTGGTAACGTAATATACCTCGGTTCTTAGAGCAGTGTTGGTAACGTAATATACCTCGGGTTTTCTAGATCATTGTTGGGAACGAAAAACCCTCTTGTTTTTCTAAATCATGCGGGAACTTATATACCTTGTTTCTCTAGAGTAGTGTTTGGTAACGTAATAACCTCGTGTTCTTAGGTCGGTTTGGGAACGTAATATACCTCGTGTTCTCTAGAGTCGGTGTTGGTAAATAATATCCTGGTGTTCTCTAGAGTCAGTGTTGATAAGGTGTGTATTTCGTGTTTTCAGAGTCAGTGTTTGGGAACGAATATACCTGTGTTCTTAGGTAAATATTATAAGGTATACACTCTTTCTCTAAGTCTGTTGGTAAAGTAATATACCTGGGAAAATTTTTGATTTTCCGAAGCTGTGGCGCCTGGTAGGTTTTGTGTGCATGTGAGTCAAAAATGTATTTTGGGCAAAGGGTAGAACCAAGAGTTCCCTTTTCGCATGCGCAGAAAGTGCGGGGGTTTGGGGCGACTCGGGGGCCTGGGGGGGGCGGGGGTGTTTTGAATGTGGGAGGGGGGCTGGGGAAAACCGGGAATGGGGGAAAATGGGGTTCACGGCGGCCAAGGGTCAATTGGCCCCAATTCATAATAGGGAAATGTCGGGCTGTCCCAGTGAAGATGAGGGAACGTATTTTTCGGGGCCACCGTAAAAAGGGGGGTAAAAATTTGTGAATAATGTTTGACCGGGGTGCAGGTGCAGCCTGGTGTGTGTCCAGGGGAAATACCCGGGGTTTTTAATCCTCGCTCATCGGCCTAGATCTTAAAAGGGGTGCCTCTAATTTTTATAATGTGTTTTTGTTATAGATCGCCCCCTCCGAGTGAACGTGTGACTCTCATACCGAGGTAATGAAGCTTTAGGAATCACGACTTCTAAACCGGGAAAACCAGGGTACCTCGTCCTGCCGGGAAAAAGAACCGTGTCGGTGTAGCAGGACATCGAAATGAGATGGGGAATGGGGAAATAAGGAGTGCAATCACCCACAGTTAAGTAAACCTTTTTAGTTATAGAGAAATATGTGGCCTTTTGGGATGTTGTAACTGGATAGGTTATGAGTGATCCAGCTCATCAAGTGACCACCCAAAACACTGGTAATGGGGGATTAGTACAAATTTTTCCTTTATGGATGTATCCATGGTAAAACCCACCCCCCCCCCCCTTCATTAGCTAAACTAATATAATTATAAGTCCACAATTAATTTGTACGCCCCTCTTGAGGGTGCTACCCAAGTTTTAAAGGTCTCGGATGATGTGGGTAGATTTTGGGGGGGTCGAGGGGCCACCGTAGGACCCCGAGGTGGGTTTAATTTTCTCACATTCTACAGGGTGCTACGGTAAACAATTGGTTGTCTCCCAAAGAGATTACTTTATGTAATAATGTTTTAGGGACATCAGATAAGCACCCTAGAAAATTTTCCACAATACCTCTTGTCCCCTAGAGTCATGTTGGTAACGTAATATGTCTCGTTTTTCTAGAGTCAGTTTGGGAACGTAATATTCTTTTGGGGCCCCTAGAGTATGTTTGGTAACGTAATAAAACCTCTGCCTCTAGATTTTGTTTTTTGGGAACGTAATATTTCCTCGGGGTCTCTAATCAGTTTTTTGGGAACGTAAATACCTCGTGCTCTCTAGAGTCGTTTTGGTAAAAGAAATACCTCGTGTTCTCTAGAGTCAGTGTTGATAAGGGGTATACCTGTGCCTTAGATTTAGTGTGGGAACGTAATATACTTCTTGTTCTCTAGATCAGTGCGGGTGTTAAAAATGGAGATTATATGCGTAATTTGCTTCGTATAAAGGGGGTTGCAGTGCTGACATGTTGCATTCAAGAATTACTCTTTCGTTTTTTTTTTGAATTGTGTATATATATTCCTCTGTGAGATCTTTAAAATACTCATTTTACTCAGATGTTACTGTGCACAAAGATGTTCACTTTTGTTTTAAGTTCACTTTTTTCAAAATTTTCAAATTGTTTTCAATGTTCATTGTGACAGTGATATTCATTTGCATACTTGATGTTGCTTATGCAAAACTTTATGTTCACTTGTGCACACCGATTTCACATTTTACACTTGATGTTCACCTGTGCACACCTGGTTCATTGTGCACTTTGTGTCCTTGTGCCATTTAATGTTCATTTTTGAAAGCCAGTTTACCTGGATGTTCACGTTCTCTTTTTTCTATCCGAATTCTTACTATTTCATCCCCTTTTGATCTCTCCCGGTGGAAAGAGAGGGGAGAGAGAGAGAGAAAGAAGGGAGAGAGGAAGAGAGAGGGAAGAGAGAAGGGAGAGAGAGAAGAGGGGGGGGAAAGAGAGAGAAAAGAGGGGAGAGAGAAGAAGAGAGAAGAGAGAGGAGAGGAGGAGAGCCAAAAATAATTGTCTTATCTCAAAAAACCGCCTAGAGATGTCGTAAACCCAGAATAAGCTAGTGTCTGAGGCAGAAGCTCTCAAGATGGCACCTCCCGCATTTCCCAGCACCTCTCCTAGCACCGTCCCGCACCTCCCGGCAACCCCCCAGCTCCTCTCCAGCACCCCCCCCCCAGCACCTCCTCCCACCTTTTCCACAATACGGGGCCACTACATTCGTAAACTTTGCTTTGCCCCAAAGGATTTTTCGAGAGGGGGGTAGACATTCCGGCCACTCTGATACCCAAGTTTTTATAATGCACGTCCATACCCATCGGCGGCCGGTAGTAAAAAGATTCTGAAGAAGAAAAGTTGGGTTCTGGGCACAAAAAAAACTGTTACAAGAAAAAATTGCAAAAATAAAAATGAATGGTAAACGAAAAGATGTGGAAGATTTTTTAGTACATTCAGGAATTTTTTGAAGGAAACTTGACTAGCCGGGATTAAAACCCAGTCTTTTTGACCCACTTCATGGTAAGTGAAATCACACTGTGTTTAACCCACAGAACCACGAAAACCTACAAAAATCAAGCACCCAGCAAGCTAGGTGTTTTCCCTTGTCGAGGACTTCGGTGGTGTGGGTACCTCGAGCAAATTTTTTATTTTAACCCCCGTTTGGTGTACTAGCCTCCACAACAGTATTTTTTATTATTGAAACCCAGAAAAAAGTGGATTGAATCAATAACAACCTGCGACTAGCCGGGATTCGAACCCATTCGTTTGTCCGCCTCTGTGAGCAAAAATCCCATAGCTCTAACCCTGTGAGGAATATGGAGCAACTAAGCAATTTATGTATTTGTAAAACTAAAGGAAGATTCTTACTTAAGTGATGGTTAACACCCCCCGCCCCTCCACCGGGCCTTTCCTTCAGGAGCTGTAAGTCCCCCCCTTTGGGCGTGAAAATTCAAGTAAGCATAAGTACATAATTTTTCCCAAAAGGGAGCATTTTTTTTCAGATTTCATTTTATGAATTAATGCGAATAGAGGGACACTTATTTATTTTTTTGGGTTTTCAAGGCCCCGCAGACACGGGGTATATTGGTAAATCAAACGATACTTCTGTGGGTTCGATAACGTGGAGGGGATAAAAAACTCAAAAGGGTGGTTGTCGTATAATTAAAAAAGGGAAAGTATGAAAGCACCATCAGGCCCCCTGTCTCTCTCTGCTCTCAAAACTAAACTGACCCACCAGGCCTACGAGTGAGCAGCATTCAAAAACATGCAGGGTTTTTGCACCCAACTAATAACATCAGTGATTCCAACAGACGGTTGGTATGAGTAAAACTAGGGTAACTGTTATGGTTACGGGTAACTGTATATAAAGGCTGGGCGACGCAAAAGTATTATCCCCACTACAACTAAACAAACTGAGAGGAGGCGTATGGTTGGGTGATTCTATACAATTTCAAAGTACACAACAATTGAAACATAAAAAATAATAGAATTTTGGGAATGGAAGCTTACGTAATTGACAAAAGAAACTTACTATAATGAAATGTAATGCATTAAGGTATAATTAGCCAACTCATCGAATAGACCAACATTGGGATTACACAATAGAAGTGATAAAAAAAATTTTGATCGTCGTTTTGTATTCATGTATCTCGGTTCTGAGGAAGAAATATATACAAAAAAAGAAGTTTTTTAACGAAAGGCAGTTTTGGGTGCACTCAAATCTGACTTTTAACTTCAAATTCGGAGAGAACGTAAACAAAAAAAAAAAAATTATTAAATCTGATAAGTTGAACTGTAATTATTCATCTATACAGGTTTTTAAATTTTAACCCCAACTTGCTAGGGTGACATTGACATATGCAAAATGGGTGTCATCTCTGGGGGGACAAACTCTGTTGCACGGCTAACTCTGTGCATTTAGGCAAATTGGGTAGTTACAAACATATTTTGGGGATTTCTCAATACCTGTCTTGTACGTAGAGAATAACAACATTCAGGTTGATCGTCACTGAATCTCAGAGGTAGAGAGTACAATCAGGAGGTTGTAAACTGTACATTAGTCTGGGTTGGAACTCATTATCACAAATACTAATTTATGATCAAAGCGATTCTTTATACTGACCAACTAATTTCTCTAACCTTATACTTATTCCATGATATGTTCAACACTCGATAAGGACCAACAAATTTTTGATAAAGCTTTGGCATTGCGGGACGTTTTGTTTAATTTTTCAGCATAACCTCAAACCTATTTTGATTTTGGACGGCCTTGCTAGTTTTTTGCGACTCTTGTAATTCTGCTGTTGATTTATAAAGTTTTCACGGATTCTTCTAAAGCCCTTTGAGCAAGCTGGTACGAGTGCTATAAAAATCATCAGGGTTGAAAATTTGGTTCGGTTTAAATATAGCAATTTAAAGGAAAAACGTTTATCTACCCCATAAATGCATAATGTGGAGTGCCACCATGAAACTTTGAAAGCAAAATTTTTATAGCACACTGCACATCAGGTTAACTTATCCAATTTTCCGTTGGGATTGATAGGGCTCCAAAAGAATCAAGTACTTTTTATTATTCGTTCCCCAAACCCAAATTTGCTGGGGGATGATGAGGAACAATGGTGGTTTTAGGATTTGTAAAAGGGTGCAAAAATTTTCAAGAAACATTACAAAATTCACCTCCATTATCTGTTACTAGGGATTAGGGGGGGTATGCCGCGATAATGCGTTTTTTTTAAACGTTTTAAATTTTCTGTCTCGGCAGTCTTACTCAATAGGAGCTAACTCCAATATCTGGTAAAGGGTTACCATAACACAGATGTTTTTTGCCCTGGAGGGAACTTTGGAAATTATTTTAACAAATTAGTGCAAACTTTTTCCCACGGTTCACTGTATTTGGGATACACGGGGGACTGGATTAGGACCATTACTTACCTTTATGCTGCATGCGACACTCATTTCTTAAACATATCAGAAATATCATTTGCCTACGGGGCCCAAAAAGTATTTCAATGGGGCTTTTTTTAAATAAAACGATCATCCAGGGTGCAAAACACCGGTCATCATGAACTAGCTGTAAGGCATTTTCACGTACTGTGGAATTACTAACGGTATACCCTTCTGTTAGGAGTACCCAACCGGCTGTTCGTACAGTTTTTTGGGTTTCATGACAAAGCCACTGATGGGTGCGGTGGCTTCACATCAGAATAAGTCTTCCTGGGCGGAACGAATCACACCAGACAACAGGGGATTCCGTTGGCATTTTTTACATCCTCGGCGTAAATGGGGGGTCTGCGTTACGTACAAATGTCCGAAAAGCATCTGCGACCATTTGATTGCCGGGGTGTTCAAAGGTAGGGTTGAACCTTGATAGTAAGGCCCTTGGCAACCTTCCAGTGGTTGTTTTTTTTTGGGAAAAAAGGGTTCAGTGGAGCGGGGTCTGTAAGACATGAAAAGGGTATGAAAAAATGTCTGGGAAATTTTGTTTTAAACGACCTTTATATTGCAAAACTTCTTGCCAGTTCTGAAATTACGTTCACCCTTTCGTAAGGACTCGGCTAGAAAATGAACGTGTTGTACTTGCCATCATTTTCTGAGTTTGTAGGCACCTATCCCAAAAATTTGCATCGTTAAAAGAAAGAAGGGCTTAGAAAAATGGAATTTCAAAAAAGGAGAGATGTTAGTTTTTTTTTTTTTGAGTTTTGGGTGCTCTTTCTTGATGGAAGGTCCAAAAGATAGGGCATCTTTCTTAAGCAAAATCAGTTAGAGGAGCGCTATGGAAGAAAATTGGGAATGAAAGATCTAGAAAACCCGCTAAGCCCACAAAGGATCTTTTGGGTAGCGTTTTGGGGTTGGAAAATTTTAGTACTGCAGTTACTTTACTTTTGGCAGTCGTAACCCCTCTAGGGGTGACTACGTAACCAAGAAACTTAATTTTGATCTGAAAAAATTGAATTTTTGACGTTTGATCTTTAAATTGGCTTTTTAAGCTTTCCAAGTACTACATAAGTTTTTCAAATGCATATCCAGTCTTTAGACATGACGATTTCGTCATCTAAGTACCATAAGTGCATTTCCTAGAGACCTCTAAAGATATTATCATGAGCCCTGAGAATGTGATGGGGAGGAAAAACCCAAAAGGCCCAAAGGGGAAGTGTAATGACCTGCAGGAGTGGAGAATGCAGTTAGCTCTTGGATGTCCCCCGTGAAGAGGGGCTTGCCAAAACCCCTTTTAACAAGTCCGGGGGCGAAAAAATGTTTCTCCATGTTACGTAAAAATCACCAAATACAGGAAGTGGGAAGCGATTCTGGGAAAAGTTTTTTGCATTTAACTTCCCAAAGTCAATCACTGGGGGCCCAAGTACCATCCTTTTTGGTACTTGGATCAAGGACGCATTTCCAAAGGGGAATTTTCTATTTGCAATAACTCCATCATCAAGAATTTGATTTATAAATTCTTCAGCGCAGCAAAATTTTGAAAGGGCATCTGTACGCAGGGTTTTAGATAGGTCTGTACCAGGTTGAAGTGGGAAAACGAGGGAAATAAGTTCTTATACCCCCTCTTTCAAATGGTAAGGGGAATGGCTTTACGCGTTTGTTCAAGAGTCAACAAATGTTTGACCCCGTCTGGGAGTCAGTGGGAGCTAAGTTTTTTTTCCAAAAAGGATGATCAAGTCATCAGTTTGGGCATGCCATCGATAAGGGGCAGCACAATGCGTAAGTCTCGCATGGAAGCAAACCTTGAAGATCACCGGGAAATAACGGCGACAACAAGGAAGGAAGCGTAAAGTCTCTACCCCCTTTAATAGAAAAGGGGAGGGGAACCCACCTCGGACACGCAGGGGAGAACCCGCTACCCATAAAGGGGGGGACACATGAACTTCTTCGAGAACATATGGTAACTTTATCCCTAAACAAACTAGACCTGATAATATTGACTTGCGCACCAGAAAACCTGAACCGAATGGGCCATTGAACGATTCTTGCGCTATAGGGCCAAAAATTGATTGGGGGTTATGTGCAAACAAAAAGGTGGATTGTCATCAGAAAAGATTTGTTCCACTTCATCCCAAAATCATTAGTCAGAATGGTGAAGCAACCATTTCGAGATGCAAGGCTTTAAAGGAATTGTGAAGGGGGGGTTGTATCATTATCACCCACTTCACCATGGGGGCGGTTTGACCCCCGGGGGCTCGAATTCCCCGAAATTTGGAAAAAATAGCCCGGTTCTGGTTAACTGAGAACCCCGACGTCTGTTTCCTCTCCTGGTTCTTCGGTTGGAAAGGCCACAGAAAGATAGAGTATGAAGGTTGTAGAGAGCATTGCACTCAGATGTGCATGTCCAGTATTCTATATAAACTGGGGAAATTGACTGGTACCATCATCAGTCGACGCCTCTTGGGTGAACGGACAAATTAATTTCAAAATTTGGGCCCCGGAAACCACAGTTGTAAAAAGTCCGCTGTACTATGGTTTTATGATATGAATACTACGAGGTTTATAATGACTCTGGTATATAAACCCGGTCCCTTGGAGTTGCGATGGTTGACCACCCCGATTTTCCTGTGGGGCAAACAAGAGGTTGCAGACTGGGATGGGTGAAATTTCTTTGATACATGGGAGATTTCCCCGGGGGCACAAGGAAGTACATGATTTAGGGGTGTAAGTGGTTCCATCGTCACAGTTGGAGGGTTGCCTATAACACACACGGAACGGGGGCATTAGTTTTCTAAAATTTATCCCAAAAAATGCTATTTTAGCAAAAAAAAGGGTGGGTGGTTTATCCCCCGTCAGGGACAAAAAATGAGGGGCTGGCAGTATTTATAAAGATGATAAAAAGTTTATCAATCTAACAGCAAATGCACTCAAGATTATTTGTCATGGGTTAGCATTTACGAGTTCCCCAAAAACAATATGGATCAGTGTTTTTAATGGAGAGGAAGAAACGAATCAGTTTTCATATTTTGACCACTTAGTAAGATTCCGAAGCTCGCATTTAAGGAGATCAACAAGTGAACGCGCAGGGGGGCCGATGAAGAGCTTTTTTCGCAAATTTGATAAGCTTTTTCCTCTGAAGGAGGACCCTCAACTAGAGCTTAACACAAACGAATGACAGTAAACATGCTTCAAGACTATGTACATGGCCATGAATAAAAGTAACCCTCAAGGGAATCACGGGAAAATGTTATCTCAGTGTCTGGGCGGTTGTCATCCATAGGGAAATGGAGGACGTGACAGGGACATACCTAGAGGTTGAGTGTCGACATTCATAAAATATCACTTGAGGTATGTAGACATAATGGCAAAGTTTCACAAGAACAAAAAAGGCAAAAATAATGAAAAAAATAAAAAAATGATACAAAATGCTAAAAGAAATAAAAAAGATGCAACTAAATTTGAGAAGTAATAAAAAAATGTCTAGATGACTGCAAGGGACGAACAAATTAATAAAAAGAAAAAAAGGAGACTCAAACAATAATGAATGAGAATAATAAAGTTTTTAAAAATATCAATAAAGAAAATAATTCCCCTGCAGAACAATGCAACAAAATAAGGTGCAGAAAAAAATCACTGCAATAAAGTTCACTGGGAAATGTAGGTTAAATAAATTTAAAAAAAAAATATGAAAGACGAACACTTTTAATTTAATAGTAAAATTTGAAAAAAAAATTTACTCAAAAAAGGGTAAAAAAAACACTTTATGTTAAAAAAAAAATTGAAATTACATCAGAGTGAATTTGTTCAAAAAAAAAATGAACAATTGAATAAAAATAAAACAAGAAAACAAAACTGGAAGTGTAAACTTATAGTGGCGGGGACACAACCTTTTTAGGGCGGGGCACACAACACTTTTCAGTGGGGTCACACAACATTCTATGGCGGGGACACAACACTTACAAGGGCGGGGCAACAAACCTACTAGTGGCGGGGCACACAAAAATTTCAAGTGGCGGGGGACACAAAAACTTACAAGTGGCGGGGGAACAAACATTTCAATGGCGGGGGACCAACATTACAAGTGGGGGGGCACAAACACTTACAAATGGGGGGCACACAACATTACAAATGGAGGGGCACACAACCTTACAAGTGGAGGGCACACACACTTTCAATGGCGGGGCACACAAAACTTAAAGTGGGAGGGCACACCAACACTTACAAGTGGGGGCACACCACTTCAAGTGGTAGGCAAACAACACTTACAAATGGCGGGGCACACAAAACTTTCAAGTGGAGGAGCACACAAAACAAAAAAAGTGGCGGGGCACAAACACTTACAAGTGGAGAGGCAAACAACCTTACAAGTGGCGGGGCACCAAAACTTTCAAGTGGGGGGGAAAAAAAAT
>NC_069467.1:23600831-23624106 GCF_026875155.1 Cherax quadricarinatus
TTTCGGTCAAACTAATCTCTTTATTCCCCTGAGTCCTTTGCCTTCTGTACTTTTTCCATTCTCTAGAGCACTTAGTTTTCGCCTCCCTGCACCTTCGGGTAAACCACGGGCTCATTCTGTCCTTCCATTATTTCTGTTACCCTTGGGAACAAACCTGTGTGTGTGTGTGTGTGTGTGTGTGTGTGTGTGTGTGTGGTATAATCGTAAGATTGTATCTCATAAGAATCATTAATTAACACTAATCTAATACTGAGATTTTTGCTTAAACTGTTGTTAGTTTTTGGTCATATCAGTATTGTCAAAGATAAAGTCGTATATTCATGGCACAGACAGGAATGGAAACAGGTTGTTGGCACTCGGCGGAGAGAGTGCCAACCTGATATGCCAGTTCGTCGTGAAAAAATACTTACTAACAAGAAAATGATCTGTTACCTCAACAAGTGCCAGTGCAACCAGGCTGTTATGGTTTTACCAGAGCTGTGGCATCATATATCAACAACTTGATGGAAAAGTTTGACAACTAGAAAGTTGGGTGTCAGATCGGTGTGAGAATCACTGAAGCTGCCCATACGTATATAACTGTCTGCTATTTCAATATATTTACGGGTGTTCAGTAGCTCGATTGCTAGCGTATTCAACTCACACACTGAGGTACGTGGTTCGATCCCCGGTACAGTTGGAAACATGTTTCCTTAAAACACCTGCTGTCCCTCTTCACCCAACAGTAAAATAGGTAACTGGGTGTTAGCCGACTGGTGTGGGTCGCATCCTGGCGATAAAATTGACCTCATTTGCCCGAAATGCTCTACATAACAAGTGGCTTCCTATATAGTAGGATGTCACTGATGTCAGCTAGAACTATATGCATTGTAACTATAGAAGCAAAGATTGCTATTATTATTATTATTTATTATTATTATTATTATTATTATTATTATTATTATTATTATTATTATAAGAAAACACTGAGTAGGAAGACAAACGATCTCACTGTACATATTACGATTTCGTGGGTCAGTTAGCCACCACTGGGATAATTAGACTCAAGTGAGATCATTACACACCACTGGTATTATTATTAAGGACCACCGAAAGACCACTGAGATCAACATACCACTGAGATCATTACATACCACTGAGATCAACATACCACTGAGATCATTACATACCACTGAGATCATTACATACCACTGAGATCATTACATACCACTGAGATCATTACATACCACTGAGAGCATTACATACCACTGAGATCATTACATACCACTGAGATCATTGCATACCACTGAGATCGTTACATACCACTGACATCATTACATACCACTGAGATCATTACGTACCACTGAGATCATTACATACCACTGAGATCATTACATATCACTGAGAGCATTACAAACCACTGAGATCATTACATACCACTGACATCATTACATACCACTGAGATCATTACGTACCACTGAGATCATTACATACCACTGAGATCATTACATACCACTGAGATCATTACATACCACTGAGATCATTGCATACCACTGAGATCGTTACATACCACTGACATCATTACATACCACTGAGATCATTACGTACCACTGAGATCATTACATACCACTGAGATCATTACATACCACTGAGATCATTACATACCACTGAGAGCATTACATACCACTGAGATAATTACATACCACTGAGATCATTACATGCCACTGAGATCATTACATACCACCGAGATCATTACATACCACGAGATAATTACATACCACTGACATTACATACCACTGGGATAATTAGCCCAACTCTGAGATAACTAGACACACTAAAAGAAATTACTCACCACTAATTTTATTAAACCTTACTTGGATAATTAATACCACTGAGATAATTAGACACCATTGGGTAATTAAACACCACTGGGTTATTAGACTCCACTGGTATAATTCGATAAATTCGTGTTTAAGACGGTAATTTTCTGAAAAGGGTGAAACATGGACCAGAGGAACCTAATATTAAGCAGCCTAATACTGACATATGTTACAGAACTGTCAGTAGTGTCATAACTTCTATAAGCCATGTACTGTAAGCGGGGACGGATCTACTATGAAACTAACGAAGCTTGAAGTTTCAGGACCCCTAATACTGGAGGGGCCCCAAAAACCCACTTTCGTCCACATTGCTTAAAAATTTTTTGGGGTCTACTGTATGAGAAGGGTAGCGAAGGGCCTCAAAAATGAAGGTCCGCCACAGATTATAAGTGTAACAATAAATTGAAGGCTGGTAGAAGATGTGTACTCTGTCAGTTATGTAGAAAAAATGGTTAACAGAACCGATAAATTGATAATTAGACATATGTACATCACTTGGTTAACTTTAATGAGGAAACGTTTCGCCACACAGTGGCTTCATCAGTCCATACAAAGAATGGTGAAGAACAGGAGGAGTTTGAGGTAATTAGTCCCTCACCTTGAGTCGATGTAACCCAAATGGGGATACCACCTACGACTGCTTCAACGTCACCTGTCTGCTCCACTTCTTCGCACATAAGATGTATCTTATCAAGATTGATGGACTGATTACATCGACTCAAGGCGGGAGGGACTGATTACCTCAAACTCCTCCTTTTCTTCACCATTCTCCTTTGTATGGACTGATGAAGACCTGTGTGGCGAAACTTTTTCCTCATTAAAGATACCCAAGTGTTGCACATGTGTCTAATTTATCAACGGGTAGCCCATGGCATGCAACGCCCTTGTACTGAAAGACTCGGCTTGCTAGACCAAAATAATCAGTACACAATAAACCGCTACCAGATAATGCGGACGTCTGTTTCGATCCTTTACACTCTCTCACTCACAAACAACAAGTGTTGCTGTGTGGGATGGAATCTGAATTTCTGGAGTTGAAATTTGTGAGTAAAGGAAGAGTATATTATAGGCGTGTGTGTGTGCATGGCGCCTGCCAACTTCCCTCCCTCGGTGCTCTGTGTTGTACCTTCACTCAGCAGCCTACTGTTATCTGACACACACAACAATATGGTGTCAGCGATGGGCAAAATTCTCTGAATTCTGGATATGGAGTGATATTTGAGTGTTAAAGAAATCAAACCACTCACAGCACCACCACCTTCCTGCTCCATATTGCAAGCCACTGCCTGTTAGACCTTTATCATCCATCCCCCTCCTATCGTTTTGCAGCAACATTATGATAAATTTAGTCTGCTGCAGCCTAAGTGACTACTGGAAATGCTTTAAATGATATGGGGTATAGAGACGTTTTGTGTAATGGCGCCAGTCCCGCTTTGCTCAGACCCCACAGTCTGATGTTACTGTCTCTCTGTCAGATGTCTGCATATGATGCAGCTAGGTACTGAACGGTGTAGTATGATGAAGATAGGTACTGTAATTTGCTGTATGATGCAGTTAGGTACTGTAATGGTGCAGTATGATGCAGCCAGGTACTGTAATAGTGAAGTATGATACAGCCAGGTACTGTAATGGTGCAGCCAGGTATTGTAATGGTGCAGTATGGTGCAGTATGGTGCAGTCAGGTACTGTAATGGTGCAGTATGATGCAGCCAGGTACTGTAATAGTGAAGTATGATACAGCCAGGTACTGTAATGGTGCAGCCAGGTATTGTAATGGTGCAGTATGGTGCAGTCAGGTACTGTAATGGTGCAGTATGATGCAGCCAGGTACTGTAATAGTGAAGTATGATACAGCCAGGTACTGTAATGGTGCAGCCAGGTATTGTAATGGTGCAGTATGGTGCAGTCAGGTACTGTAATGGTGCAGTATGATGCAGCCAGGTACTGTAATAGTGAATGTATATACAAAACCAGGTACTGTAATGGTGCAGCCAGGTATTGTAATGGTGCAGTATGGGGCAGGCAGGTTACTGTAATGGTGCAGATAGTGGGGTACAACATACAACGCTCAGATATTGTAGTACAACATACAGCACTCATATACTGTAGTACAACATACAACACTCAGATACTGTAGTACAACATACAACACTCAATACTGTAGTACAACACTCTGTACTGTAGTACAACATACAACACTCAGATGCTGTAGTACAACATACAACACTCAGATACTGTAGTACAACACTCAGATACTGTAGTACAACATACAACACTCTGATACTGTAGTACAACATAAAAACACCTCAGATACTGTAGTACAACATACAACACTCAGATACTGTAGTACAACACTCAGATACTGTAGTACAACATACAACACTCAGATACTGTAGTACAACATACAACACTCAATACTGTACAACAACATACAACACTCAGATACTGTAGTACAACATACAACACTCAGATACTGTAGTACAACATACAACACTCAGATACTGTAGTACAACATACAACACTCAGATACTGTACTACAACATACAACACTCAGATACTGTAGTACAACACTCAGATACTGTAGTACAACATACAACACTCAGATACTGTAGTACAACATACAACACTCAGATACTGTACTACAACATACAACACTCAGATACTGTAGTACAACATACAACACTCAGATACTGTAGTACAACATACAACACTCAGATACTGTACAACAACATACAACACTCAGATGCTGTAGTACAACATACAACACTCAGATACTGTACTACAACATACAACACTCAGATACTGTAGTACAACATACAACACTCAGATACTGTACTACAACATACAACACTCAGATGCTGTAGTACAACACTCAGATACTGTAGTACAACATACAACACTCAGATACTGTAGTACAACATACAACACTCAGATACTGTAGTACAACATACAACACTCAGATACTGTAGTACAACATACAACACTCAGATACTGTATACAACATACAACACTCAGATCTGTTATACAAACAATCAGATACTGTAGTACAAACAAAATCAGATACTGTAGTACAACATACAACACTCAGATACTGTAGTACAAATACAACACTCAGATACTGTAGTACAACATACAACACTCAGATACTGTATACAACATACAACACTCAGATACTGTATACAACATACAACACTCAGATACTGTAGTACAACACTCAGATACTGTGTACAACATACAACATCAGTTTCTGTAGTACAACATACAACACTCAGATACTGTACTAAATAAACACTCAGATACTGTAGTACAACATACAACACTCAGATACTGTAGTACAAAAATACAAACACTCAGATACTGTTAGCAACCCAACATACAACACTCAGATTCTGTAGTACAACATACAACACTCAGATACTGTACTACAACCATACAACAAATCCCGATACTGTAGTACAACATACAACACTCAGATACTGATACAAATAAAAACACTCAGATCTGTATTACAACACTCAGATACTGTAGTACAACATACAACACTCAGATACTGTAGTACAACATACAACACTCAGATACTGTACTACAACATACAACACTCAGATACTGTAGTACAACATACAACACTCAGATACTGTATACAACATACAACACTCAGATGCTGTAGTACAACAAAAACCCCTGATACTGTAGTACAACATACAACACTCAGATACTGTAGTACAACACTCAGATACTGTAGTACAACATACAACACTCAGATACTGTGTACAACATACAACACTCAGATACTGTATACAACCCTACAACACTCAGATACTGTATACAACATACAACACTCAGATACTGTAGTACAACACTCAGATACTGTAGTACAACATACAACACTCAGATACTGTAGTACAACATACAACACTCAGATACTGTAGTACAACACTCAGATACTGTAGTACAACATACAACACTCAGATACTGTACTACAACATACAACACTCAGATACTGTACTACAACATACAACCTCAGATACTGATAAAATACACACTCAGATACTGTAGTACAACATACAACACTCAGATACTGGTAAATACAACACTCAGATACTGTAAATACAACACAAATCAGATACTGAGTACAACATACAACAAATCAGATACGTAACAAATCAACACTCAGATACTGTAGTACAACATACAACACTCAGATACTGTACTACAACATACAACACTCAGATACTGTAGTACAAATACTGTGTGCATAGATTATCATTTTGTGTATAAATCATCAGTGTGTGTACAAATAATCACCATCGTTGTACGTCCACATTATAATCATCGGTGTGTGTTCATTATAATAATCGATGTGAGCATTGATTATGATGGGTATATATTGAAACACACGACTCTCTCTGTCCTCACGATGACTCTGATCGCGTTCCAATATTTTATACGGTAATTCCCTTCGAGAATCACCAGCAGCTTAGTGATAAATGTCGACTTCGTGGTAAAGTTAGTTTTCCACAGGGAAGGATATTTTAACACTTAGTACACTCACTCACGATATTTTAACAGTGAGTACATACACTCACTGTGTACTCTAAGATGTTTATTTTCAAGCAACATTAATGTTCACTAACTAATGTTTTACATTCCATAAAACTTTAATACAAATGATGGTCGATGTTGAGCAGGAAGTGTGAGTCCGAGGTTCAGCAGTCCCTCCAGCCAGTCCGAGGTTCAGCAGTCCCTCCAGCCAGTCCGAGGTTCAGCAGTCCCTCCAGTAAGTCCGAGGTTCAGCAGTCCCTCCAGTCAGTCCGAGGTTTAGCAGTCCCTCCAGTCAGTCCGAGGTTCAGCAGTCCCTCCAGCCAGTCCGAGGTTCAGCAGTCCCTCCAGTCAGTCCGAGGTTTGGCAGTCCCTCCAGTCAGTCCGAGGTTCAGCAGTCCCGCCAGTCAGTCCGAGGTTTAGCAGTCCCACCAGTCAGCCCGAGGTTCAGCAGTCAATCCAGTCAGTCCGAGGTTCAGCAATCCCGCCAGTCAGTCAGAGATTCAGCAGTCCCTCCAGCCAGTCCTAGGTTCAGCAGTCCCTCCAGTCAGTCCGAGGTTCAGCAGTCCCTCCAGTCAGTCCGAGGTTCAGCAGTCCCTCCAGTCAGTCCGAGGTTCAGCAGTCCCTCCAGTCAGTCCGAGGTTCAGCAGTCCCGCCAGTCAGTCCGAGGTTCAGCAGTCCCTCCAGTCAGTCCGAGGTTTAGCAGTCCACCAGTCAGTCCGAGGTTCAGCAGTCCGCCAGTCAGTCCGAGGTTCAGCAGTCCTCCTGTCAGTCCGAGTTTTTAGCAGTCCCGCAGTCAGTCCGAGGTTCAGCAGTCCCGCCAGTCAGTCCGAGGTTCAGCAGTCAATCCAGTCAGTCCGAGGTTCAGCAATCCCGCCAGAGGTTCAGCAGTCCCTCCAGCCAGTCCGAGGTTCAGCAGTCCCTCCAGTCAGTCCGAGGTTCAGCAGTCCCTCCAGTCAGTCCGAGGTTCAGCAGTCCCTCCAGTCAGTCCGAGGTTCAGCAGTCCCGCCAGTCAGTCCGAGGTTCAGCAGTCCCTCCAGTCAGTCCGAGGTTCAGCAGTCCCGCCAGTCAGTCCGAGGTTCAGCAGTCCCGCCAGTCAGTCCGTTTTTTCGGGCAGCCCCCTCCAGTCCCCCCGAGGTTCAGCAGTCCCGCCATCAGCCCGAGGTTCACCCGCCCCACCCCCCAGTCCGAGGTTCAGATTTCCCCCCAGCAGTCCGAGGTTCAGCAGTCCCCCCGGGTCAGCCCGAGGTTCAGCAGTCCCTCCAGCCGGGTTAAAGGTTAGCAGCCCCCGCCATCAGTCCAAATTTTCAGCACCCCCCAGTCGTCCGAGGTTCACCCGGGCCCCCCAGTCACCCTAGGTTCAGCAGTCCCCCCCAGCAGCCCGATTTTTAGCAGTCTCCCCTGCCAGTTGGGGGATGAAAAAGGAGTACGAAACCTTTATTGGGGCCATGTACCCCCCCCTCATTTACGGCTATCCCCCCCAACCCACAAAACCATTTGGGGCTAAAATTTTGATGGGGGGCCCCCGCGTTCCCATTGACCGGGTTTTCCAGCCAATAAGAAGAGGGTTTTTGGCATCCCCAGAGGTTATGGGTACCATTTCCCCTGTCTCCCCTTGTCATTAAAAATTCTAGATTTTATTATTATAATAAAAAGGAAGCGTAAGCCAAAAGGGGATTTAAAACCAGCGCTGTCCCATTCTAGAGCGGGTTAAACCCACAGCTGCTATCTTGTGGCTTTTTTTCCCCTTGCTTCCCGTGGAGTGCATTATTACATAACATATTTGTACATTTTGTGTTCAAAATTTTGGTTGAAGGATAATAAAAGTCAAAAATTTTTCTGCTCCCTTTAAAACCCGGGAAAAAGGGCCCTTTGGAATCCGGGGTTGTAATAGGGGGACCTGCCCGGGATCTGGGAGCTGGACTTAGAGAAACGGTTGAGTTTAAAGGGTGAATCGTGGGGAAAACTTCCCAAAAGCTTGCTGTTTTCCATTGCTTTAAAACAAATTTTGGTTTCATTGCTTTTTTTATGATCAGCCTTGCTTTTGTGTAAATCGTAAACCCAGCTCGCTATAGCTTGTTCGGTGTTTTCGTTTTGCTAGGGGCCCAACCCTTCTAGAACAGTGTGGGCTTTTGGGGCATTGTTTTAAACAAATTTTGCGGTCAGTTTTTTATTTAGCCGGGTTCAGGTGGAAAAATTTTTGCGTCCCCTTTGCTTGTAGCTTATTCTGCAATCGTACTGTGCTTTACAAAAACGTGTTTTTGCAAATTAACGTGTTCGTTGGGGTATTCCCTGCAATCGTAGGGTGCATAGCGAATAATTATGCCCCCCTAGCGAGTCAGATTTGGTTTCGGAAAATTTTCCCTTTGCATCCCCTACCTAAATTTTTCCCTACAGCGTTTTTTGGAAATTGCCGTTCCATTGGCATTAATCCCAACCACTCTCACAGCTGCGAAAATGCGTTCATGTTTGCTGACAAACTTATAGAAGAAAAAAGGGAACATCAATCCCCCCCTCTACGGGGGGCTAGGGAAAAAAACTCCTATTTTTCTCGGGGAGGAAGTGAAAACCCCTCCCGGACCCAAAAATGGTCAGTATAGGGGTGGGTTGTCCCCCGGGTGAATCGCGCCCGTTGGCATTGAGCGGGCAAAAATAATTTTAAAACAAACGGGGAACCCGAGAGCATTCAAAAAGGGAAGAATTGTTTGGGGAAAAGAAAAAAGGGGCTTTTTTGCATTCGTAAATAATTTTGTTTACAAAAAGCAGTACATTTTTTTTCCCCGCTTCAATGGGGCCCAAACCCAGAGCAATTTTTCGAAAGCTTCAAAAAACGGCTCGACCCTTTGAGGGGGCCGGGAAACACCTTGGGCATCTTTTGGTTCTACACATTATTGGGTAAGGACAGGAATTTATTTTCATTTTAAAATTGACCTGAATTTTCTGATTATCAAGTGTAAAGGGCCCCAATTTTGGGGAGCAAAACCATTATCCCACCAAAAAAAGGGGAAAAATTTTTAAAAAAGCCAGGCGGCAGTTTGGGTCAACCCCTAGGGGACTTTGTGAGACAGAAACCCCCAAAAGTTTTTTACCAGCTGGAAATAAAGAACGGTGTCTCTCCCTTTTGAAAGGGTTTGGCAGCTTATTCGGATTTGAAAACCCTGTGGAGTTGGGGGCCCAGAGGTTTCGAGCCCCTTTCTGCAGGATCGGAAAAACCACTGCATTGGGGGGCACCCGGGTTGGTGAACCTTCAAAAACTAACCGCTCCTTGTCCGAGCAAACCCCGTCTCTATTTTAACAGGGGCAGGGAGAGATCATCAACCTTGGGAATGAATTTCCCCAGCCCGGGGAGAACGTTTACGTCGGGCCAACAAAGTCACCGGGTGAGCCACGTTTAACATTTTGGCCACCTGGGGGAGGGGCAAACTAACTCAGGGGCATCTCGACAACAGAAACCAGAGAGACACCACCAAACGAAAAACCATTTGCAACGTCAGCAGGGAGAAAAAGGGCAAGCCGTGTCTGTTCCCTCGTAACAAAGGGGGTTTTCACATCCGTTCCAACTCCCCCCATAAACCCCCCCAACCCAGGGGGAAAATCCCCTAATACCCCTAGAAACCCTTCCCCCTAGAGAGTAAAAAAAAGGGTAGGGGCCCCTTATTATTGCACAAAGTCATTTTTCCCCTTCGGGAAATTCTAAAAAAACAACTAAAGTAAAGCCCTTTAAAGAAATGGTACAAGAGATACCCTTGTAAGAAGGAATATTACCCCTTTCAGAGAATATTTCTTTAAATTTCCCTTTTTAAAATTGGAAGCATTTGGGGGAGCTAATATTCTGCTCCTTTGCATAAAATTTATGTCTGAAAATTTATTCCCACTGGGTACTTGACTGTAGGTGTCCCAAAAAGGGGTTTCCCCATAAAAAGTTTGCCATGTTATTATTTGGGAAATAACTTTTCTACTTTTTTTTGTGCCCTGAACCTATAATGATAAATTTCTTCCCCGGTTTTGGCCCATAACTGGGAAAAACACCCAAGGGTTGTCGGGAAAAGGAGAAGTTGCCCCTACCCCTTTGGACGACTCCGACCCGGGAAATACCCACGTTGTTTTATGGGGCACCCCCGGCCGGGACCTCTTTAAATCAAGTGAACAGCCCCGATAAAACCTTCCTATCCCGGGTTGAGGTTGCCAGTGCCCTCGGTTTCCAGGGCCCGGGGGACTGTCCTTCCGGGGGAACAACAAAAAGGACCCTTTTTTAAAAATTCGTTTTTTTTTTCCCGGCAGCCATGGGTAAATTCCTCTTTGGTCCCCCGGGTAAAGTATAAAAGTTAAAAACAATTATTTGATCTCACGGAGATGGTGGGGAAAATAGAGGCCCGGAAAATTTTTTAAAAAGGTTAGTATTCCCAACAAAGTATGACCTCAAATATTAAATATGCTCTAATCGCCATTAGGGCACTTAGGAATTAAAAAAAAACCTTGTATAGAATCACAAAAAAATTTTAAAAGGGCCCCAAAAATTAAAAAAAGATTAAAAAATCATATTGGGTGTTGCCGAGAATGCAGAATTTGGGGAAAACCGGGGACTTTCCCAAATTTAAACCGCCCCTACCCAAACCCATACCTCTGGAGCCCCCCCTTTTGAAATTTTAAATTTAAATAGATTGTGTAGCCCAAATTTCCAAAGGTAAAAGCCCGGGAAAATTTCGGGATTTTTTTACGATTGTGGATAAAAGAAACCCAAGTCCCCTGAAGAAATTCCCCATGGGTAGTATTAAAAATAAAGTATTTCAAAGTTTAAAAACAAAATTATTTCTTTTTTTGGCTTTTCCAAAAAATTAAAAGTGTTAAGGAAACTAATTTTAATGCCAAACCCGTTTAGGGAAGTTTAACTGGGTTGGGGATAATCCACAACTTACCCCATCCCTATCATTCCGCCCCAAGGGGCCCCCTTGGAAAAAATTCCCATCAGACATTAAAAAACAATGATGAGAACTTTTTGCATGCATTTTCCTTTGAGACTGGGGTGGTCCTCCCTTTTTGTTGCTTTTCTCATACGAGAGACGGTGCAAAAATCTAGGGGTTATAGCCCTTTTGGGCTGATCTTTGGGGCACAAGGTACGGGGGCCTCCGGGTGCTCAAAAAAGGTTTGGAGGGGAAAGACTTAGTTCAACACCTAAAACCCTTTTTTCAAGGTTGCGGGGGAGGGTCATTTAGCCAAGGCTAATAAAGAAAGCTCAAAGAAAAGATAAACAGAGGTATAAAAGAAGGCAAAAATTCCGCTCCTTCCATCCGGGGGGAAAAGGGGTTTTGGTTGCGGGAAACCCTTTTCCCGGGCCACCCCTTGAAAGCTAGTTTTACGGGCCCAAAACCCGATTGAAAGTAGATTTCTGATGTAAATTATGGGGTATATTGAAAAAGCCCCTCAAAAACTAAAACTTACCCCCATTAATAAATTAAAAAGTATTTCCTTTAACACCAGAAAAAGGGCCCAATAAGACCCCCGTCCTCTACTCTGGGGACAACTCGACTCTTTGCACTCTATCTCTAAAATTTAAATAAAAACTTTAAAATTTCGGGTCCTTCAAAAAACCCTACCCCTTTTAAATGGAGGGAATATCTGAAATGCAAGCAAAAAATTTTAAGGGAAGTTTCTACATTCAAAACCAAAATTTTTTCGGATGTCCCAAAAAAAATGTACGTTATTTCAAAAGTATTGGGAAAACAAAAAAACCAATTAAACTCTCCCCTCCAGAGCAAAATTAAAAAAGCAAAGGCTACTTCAGGGGGGAAGTAGAATTTTTTTTAAAAGCATGGTTTGGTGGAGGATCGCTAGTCCATGGGCTTAAAGTGCATCCTTGTAAAGAAGGTGGGGAGGGTTTCGTATGTGTAACAGACACCGTAAAGTAAACCGAGGCACAATTACAGAGCTTCCCCCCTCTTCCCCGTCTGGTACGAAAATGACTTTGGGGGGAAAAGGCAAACTTTTGTGCCCCAATTTAGATCCCTTAAAGGCTACGCCCAGGTCCCCTTTGACAGTTTAAGGCAAAGGGAAAATTTCTTTTTGCTTAAAAATTCAGGGGGGTCTTTATAAATACACATTTCCCCCCCTTCCGGAAATTTAAAAAATTCCCCCCTCTTCTTTCCCGAAATTTAAACCATAGTTTTAAAAGGCCCTTGAAGGCACGGAAAGCGTCCCAAAGATGAAAATTGTTGTGGTGCCCCTAAATACTTGGGTAAACACCCTATTAGATTTAAAGGGCCCTTTTTTTTAAAGCCCTTTTTAAGAGTTCCCTTTTTAAAAACATTAATTTATCTAAACCCTTCCCTTTGGGCCCGGGCCCCACTGCCCACTTTTTCTCCCCCATGAAGTGGGTAGGGGTAAAGTTGCCCAAAACCCTTGTTTTAAGTTTTGCTATAAAAAATTACCCAGTTCCTCTGATAGGAAATCCCCTTAAACTTTTCCTGGGCCCTGATAGGATTTTACAGAAGATTCGTAAGAATTTTCAGAATTTTTACCCCCTTTTACCTTCTTACCCCCAAAAAATTTCCCCTTTAATTGGCCCCCAGACGGGTAAAACATGTTTTTTTAAAAAAGAAAAAAAGATTGTAAGCACCCCTTTCCTTGCCCCCCAAGATTCTCCCAAACCTTTTTCATTACAGGTTGATTTTTTGGAGTCGGGGGGTTGGGGCAGTACTATTACAAATGGGAAAAAGGGGGTTGAACCTGTAGATACTTTTTCACCCAAATTTCCAGCCAATCAGGGGGCTTACTTCCCATTGAAAAAAGAAGCCCCCCCGCGCTGGTACTGGCTTTAAAAAAAATTTCGATGTTTATTTGGGACCCGGACATGCAGGGGGTTCCATTTCTACATTTATCAAAACCCTCTAGTATTTTCCCCAAACCCCCTGAAAAAAACCACAACCCCAAGGGCTTATGCGCTGGACGCTAAGGCGCACTTTTAATTTTTTTCCCTTAAATTTTATTGCCGGGCAAAAAAAATATGTTTGGCGACTTTTATCTAGAGTATAATTTTTATTTTTTTGGGGTTGGGGTTTTTTTGGGGAAAACCCCTTTTCACTCTTTTTTTTTTTAAACCCCCAGGTGTGGGTTTTTTTTTAAATTGAGGGATGGGGCAACCGTCCTCCCGGGTACCCTTGTTTTTGGAACCTAGGGCTAGCGGGCGGGGACGGGACACCAAGTTTGGGGGTTTGGCTTTTGGTCACGAGAAAAAGCTGAGCTCAAACAAAAAGATTTGGAGGGTGGAGGGGAAAAAAAAAAAAAAAAAAAAAAGGGGGGCCCCATTTTTTTGTCCCATGGCGGACGGTTCCCCTGGGGGGTGGCACCAAAACCCTTTACCCTTCTCGGGGTGGGGGGTGACATGCAAAGAGAAACAAAACCTTTTTTTCGGCGCATGAAACACCCCCTCATTTACGGGCTATCTCCCCAACCACCCGAACCGGGTTTGTAAGAGGTTGATGATGGGGGCCCCCGCCCTTCCAAATAATGACCGGGTTTTAAAAAGGGCCAATAAGAAGAGGGTTTTGCAATGGCAGAGGAAATGGGGTTCCCCACTCCCCTGTCTCCCCATGTATTCCCATTTAGAGCTGGTTGAAGGGCCAACTTTTGCCTAAACCCCCCCCTTTGGTTTTTTTCTGCCATGCTTCCCCGTGGAGTCCCCCCTATACTTATCACTGTCAAAGTGTACATTTTGCTTTTTAAAAAATTGGGTTGAAAGGGGAAAAATTTAAATCTAAACTTTTTTGCTGTGTTTATTTTGCTCCCCTTACACCCGGGGTAACAGGGCCCTTTGGGGAACCGGGGTTTTAATACAGTCCCAAGTTCAGCCGTCCCCCCAGGCATCCCAGGTTTAGCATTCCCCCCCAGTCAGAGAGGTTTTTGCAATTTCCCCCCAGTCAGCCGAGGTTTTGAGGCCCTCCGTCTCCGAGGTTTTTGCAGTCCCTCCGTCAGGCCCCGGGTTTCAGGGCCCCCCCCCGCAGTCCAAAGGGTTTGCAGTCCCCCAGTCGTCCGAGGGTTTAGCCGTCCCTCCATTTAGTCCCAGGTTCGCAGTCCCCCCCGTCCGCCCAAAGGGTTCCGGGATCCCCCCCAGCATCCCAGGTTCAGAGCCCCATCAGTCCGAGGTTCAAACAGTTTCCCCCCAGCAGTCCGAGGGTTTAGCAGTCCCCCCCAGTCTCCCGGGGTTTAGCATCCCCCCCCAGTCAGCCCCAGGTTCAGCAGTCCCTTTTCCCCCGGTCCGAGGTTCCCCAGTCCCTCCAGTCTCCGAAGGGGTTTAGCAGGGCCCTCCATCAGTCCGAGGGTTAGCAGTCCCTCCAGTCAGCCCAGGTTCACAAATCCCCCCAATAGTCCGGGTTCAGCAGTCCCCCCAGTTTAGTCCGAGGTTCAGCAGTCCCGCCAGTCATCCCAGGGGTTTAGCAGTCCCCCCAGTCAGTCCGAGGGTTTAGCAGTCCCCCCAAATCAGTCCGAGGTTCAGCAGTCCCCAATCAGTCCGAGTTTCAGCGTCCCTCCAGTCAGTGAGGTTCAGCATTCCCCCCAACGTCCGAGGTTTAGCAACCCCCCCGTCAGTCCGAGGTTCAGCAGTCCCCCCCGTCATTCCGAGGTTTTAGCAGTCCCCCCAGTCAGTCCCAGGTTCAGCGTCCCTCCAGTCAGTCCGAGGTTTAAACAGGGGCCCCCCATATCCCGGGGTTTAGCGTCCCTCCCGTCAGTCCGGGGGTTTTAGCAGTCCCTCCGTCAGTCCCCAGGTTTTAGCAGTCCCGGGCCCGTCAGCCGAGGTTTTAGCAGTCCCTCCCCCATCCGAGGTTTTAGCAGTCCCTCCAGTCGTCCCAGGTTCCAGTTTCCCCCCAGTCAGTCCGAGGTTCAAAACCCCCCCAGTCATCCAAAGGGTTTAGCAGCCCCCCAGTCAGTTTTCCAGGTTCGAGTCCCCCCGTCGTCCCAGGTTTGCATCCCTCCCGTCAGTCCCAGGGTTTAGCAGTCCCCCCAGCAGTCCCAGGTTAGCAATCCCCCAGTCAGTCCGGGTTTAGCCCGTCCCCCCAGAAATCCGAGGTTCAGCAGTTGTCAGCCCAAGGGTTTTAGGGATCCCCCCATCAGTCCCCAGGTTTAGCAGTCCCCCCAGTCAGTCCCCGGGGTTTAGCAGCCCCCCCCTCAACCCAGGTTCGCAGTCCCCCCAGTCAGGGCCGAGGTTAGCAGTCCCTTCCCGGCCCAAGGTTTACCCCCCGCCCGCCATTAAACAGTCCCTCCAGTCGCCGGGGGTTCAGGAGTCCCTCCCGTCAGTCCGAGGTTCAGCAGCCCCCGTCAGTCCGAGGTTCAGCCCGTTCCCCCAGTCAGTCCGAGGTTTTACAGCCCCCAGTCAGCCGGGGGTTCAGCAGTCCCCCCAGTCCCCGGGCCCAGGGTTTACAGTCCCCCCAGTCTGTCCAGGTTTTACGTCCCCCCAGTCAGTCCGAGGTTCAGCAGTCCCTCCCGCAGTCCCCAGGTTACATTCCCCCCAGTTTAGTCCAGGTTCAGCAGTCCCCGCCCAGTCCCCAGGTTCAGCAGTCCCCAGTCAGTTTCCAGGGTTTAGCAGTCCCCCCGTCATCCGAGGGTTCCCGCATCCCCAGTCAGTCCGAGGTTCAGCGTCCCCCCCCGTCTTCCCATTCCGCAGTCCCCCAGGGCAAATCCGAGGGTTTAGCAGGTCCCGTAGTCCCAGGTTCAGCAGTCCCCCCTAAGTCCAACGCAGCCCGGGGCCCTTAGGCCCGCTTTCCCCCAGGCAGTCCCAGGGTTAGCCCGTCCCCCAGTCAATCCCGGGTTCGCAGTCCCCCAGTCATCCGAGGGTTTAGCCCTCCCTCCATCAGTCCCAGGGTTTAGCAGTCCCCCGTCGTCCGAGGTTTAAAAAAATCCCCCCAGTCAGTCCGAGGTTCGCAGTCCCTCCAATCAGTCCGAGGTTTAGCCCCTTTCCCGTAGGGCCGAGGTTTGCAGTCCCCCCCGTTTCCGGGTTTTGCAGTCCCCCCAGTCAGTCCGAGGTTTTAGCAGTCCCCCCAGTCAGTCCCAGGTTCCGGGATCCCCCCCAGTCAGTCCGAGGTTCAGCAGTCCCTCCCCCGTCCCGTCCGAGGTTTTAGGTCCCCCAGTCAGGGCCGAGGGTTAGCAGTCCCCCATCGTCCCAGCAAACAGTCCCCCCAATTCCCAAGGGTTCAGCAGTTTTTGTCCGTCCCAGGGTTTAGCAGTCCCTCCATCAGCCGGGTTCAGCGTCCCCCCAGTCAGTCCCAGGTTTTAGCAGTCCCCCCAGGGCATTGAGGTTCACAGTCCCCCCATTTAGTCCGAGGTTTAGCCGTCCCCCGTCGGGCCCCAAGGTTTGGCAGTCCCCCAGGGCAGTCCGAGGTTCAGGGGTCCCCCCAGTCAGTCCGAGGGGTTTAGCAGTCCCTCCATCGTCCGAGGTTCAGGGGCCCCCTCCATTTAGGGCCCCAGGTTCAGCAGTCCCCCCAGTCGTCCCAGGGTTTAGCAGTCCCTTCCAGTCCCGTCCGGGTTTAGGGAGTCCCCCCAGTCAGTCCGAGGTTCAGCAGTCCCCCCAGCAGTCCCAGGTTCCGCAGTCCCCCAGTATTGAGGTTCCCGCTCCCTCCCGTCGTCCCAGGGGTTTAGCAGTCCCCCATCAGTGAGGTTCAGCAGTCCTCCAGTCAGTCCCAGGTTCACGCAGGGCCCCCCCAGAGTTCCCGGAGGGTTTTACAGTCCCTCCCGTTTGCCGAGGTTCAGAGTCCCCCCATCAGTCCGAGGGTTTAGCAGTCCCCCCCAGTCAGTCCGGGGGTTCAGCAAATCCCCCCATTCAGTCCGGGGTTTAGCATCCCCCAGTCCCAGTCCGAGGGTTTAGCAGTTTCCCCCCAGTCAAATCCGAGGTTTAGCAGTTTCCCCCCCTTCCCGTCGGGTTCAAACATTCCCCCCTCAGCCGAGGTTCAGCAACCCTCCAGTCGTCCGGGTTCAGCAGCCCCCGTCAGGGCCCCAGGTTCGGGAGGCCCCCCCAGTCAGTCCGAGGGTTTAGCAGTCCCCCAGTCATCCGAGGTTTTAGCATTCCCCCCCAGTCAGTCCCCAGGTTCAGCGTCCCCCTTTTAGTCCGATGGTTTTGCCCTCCCCCGTCATCCCAGGGGAGCGTCCCCCCGTTTGTCCCAGTTCAGCAGTCCCCCCGCGCCCCGGGGTTTAGCAGTCCCTCCAGTCAGTCCAAGGGGTTTAGCAGGGCCCCCCATTTAGTCCCCAGGGTTTAGCAGTCCCTTTTTGTCGTCCCGGGGCAGCAGTCCCTCCGTCAGTCCCAGGTTTTAGCATTCCCCCAGTCAGTCCGAGGTTTAGCAGTCCCCCCCAGTCAGTCCGAGGTTCCCGCAGCCCCCTCAGTCCGAGGTTCAACAGTCCCCCAGTCAGTCCGGGGGTTCACAGTCCCCCAGTTTAGTCCAAGGGGTTTACAAATTTTCCCCGCAGTCCCAGGGTTTTAGCAGTCCCCCAGTCCGTCCGAGGTTCAGCGTCCCCATCAGTCCGAGGTTCAGCAGTCCCCGCCCGTCCGGGTTCCGCAGTCCCCCAGTCAGCCGAGGGGTTTAGCATTTCCCCCCAGTCAGTCCGAGGGTTTGCAGTCCCTCCCCGTCCGTCCCAGGTTCCAACCCCGCGCCAGTCAGGGCCAGGTTTTTTGCAGTCCCTCCAGTTTAGTCCGAGGTTCAAACAGTCCCGCCAGCCGTTCCCAGGGTTTCCCAAAGTCCCTTTCCCGCAAATCCGAGGTTCAGCACCCTCCCCAGTCATTTCCAGGTTTCCCGCAGTCCCCCAGTCAGCCGGGGGTTTTAGCAGTCCCGGTCAGGGCCGAGGTTTACAGTCCCCCCAGTTTAGTCCGAGGTTTTAGCAGTCCCCCACAGTCCGGGTTCAGCAGTCCCCCAGTCGGCCGGGTTTAAGCAGTCCCCCAGTGGGCCCCAGGTTCAGGGAGTCCCCCCAGTCAGTCCGAGGTTCAAACAGTCCCCCCCGTCCCGTCCCAGGGTTTAGCAGTCCCCCCAGTCAGTCCCAGGTTAGGGAGTCCCCCCAGTCTCCGAGGTTTTAGCAGGGCCCCCCCGTCAGGGCCCAGGTTCCAGTCCCCCGTCAGGGCCGAGGTTCAGCAAATCCCCCAGGGCAGTCCGAGGTTCCCGCAGTCCCTCCAGTCCCTCCGAGGTTTAGCAGGGCCCCTCAGCCGGGTTCAGCAGCCCCCCAGTCAGTCCGAGGTTCACAGTCCCCCAGTCAGTCCCAAGGGTTTAGCCGTTTCCCCCCAGTCCCTCCCATTCAAAGGGCTCCCAAAGGCCCTCAGGGCGGTCCCTTATTGTTTTTATCCTAATTTTACGTTTTTTCTTTTTGTAGTTATTTTCCTTTGGGGAACCCTGTCTCTTATTTACGTTATCTCTTATTTTACGTGGGCTCTTATTTTTAAGTTTCTCTTTTTAGTTTTATTTTTAAATTATCTTTATTGTTTCGTTGCCTCTTATTGACTTTACCGTTTTCCCTTTTTTTCTTAAATTTTTTGGTTTTGAAATTTTTACCCCTTGCTAAAAATTTTCCCAAAAAAGGTTTCCGGTTTTAACCCATCAGCTCTTTAAAGGGGTTAGGGGTACCGAAAATTAACATTTTTCCGGGTGTCCCCTTCCAAAAGTAAAATTGGGGTTTGTCGTTGTGGCGCAAACCAAGGCTTAACCCAAATTTTCCAAAAGGTCGGATCCGGGGGCTTAAAATATTTTAAAGTTAATTTCACCCCATTGGGCCCTTTAAGGTAATATTTTTTTATTATTTTTTTAAATTAAAAATTTTTCCTAAGTTTCCAAAGGGTTTGCATAATTTAACCTGTTTATAATTTTTTTTTTCCCCGCAAAATTTCCGGATAATTGTTTATTTAAAATTTTTTTTAAATTTTTTAAAATTTTTTTTTAATTTTATTATTTCCTGGAAGTATACCCACGGGGTTTGCCGTAAATTAAATTTAAATGGGGGTTTAATTTTCCTTCCGGTTATCCCAACAAAACCTTTATGAAAATCAACCGAACCATTGAAAAAGTTTTATTCCCGGATCTTTTTCAATTTAAAAATTTCCTGAATTTCCGGGGAAACTTATGGCCTTACGGGGTTTTATAAGAAACAAAAAATTAAAATTTTTTGGGAAAACGGTTAAATATTCCCAATTTTTCCAAAAACCCCCCGCAAAGGAAAAACCAAACCTTGGTAAGAGGAAAAAGTTTTCGGTTTTTTAAAAATTTTTTTTTTTTTGCGAGGAAGGTTTTTCAAGGAAGCAAATTGGGGCGAAATTCCCGGGGGAATAAATTAAAAAAAAAAACAACCCAAATTTTTTTAAAAAAGGAAACAAAGGGGATAAAAACAAAATTTAAACCCCCGGAAAACAATTGGCAAGGGGAAAAAGGGGGAAAGGAAATTTTTCCCATTTTTTTTTTTTTTTTTGGGATGGCCCCCCAATGGGTTTTGGGGAAATAAAAATTTAAGAGGGGAAAAAGGGGGGGGGTTTACGGAAAATTTGGGGGAAAAATTTTAAAAAGGGAAGGAAAAAAAGTAAAAGGGAAAAAGGTGTTATAAATAAAATTTTAAATGGTTAGGAATAAGGGGGGATGGAGGAAATGAATTTTTCCCTTTTTTCTAGGGCAATGTTTTGGAAAAAATGTTTAACAAGAAAATTCGAGGGGGAAAAAAGGGGAGGGGTGACTAAGGGAAATTTCCTGGTTAGCAAAAATTGGGGAAAGA
This sequence comes from Cherax quadricarinatus, assembly GCF_026875155.1. Classification (NCBI taxonomy): domain Eukaryota; kingdom Metazoa; phylum Arthropoda; class Malacostraca; order Decapoda; family Parastacidae; genus Cherax; species Cherax quadricarinatus. Next base: position 23,620,950 of record NC_069467.1, read on the forward strand.
AAAAAATATTAGGGTTTAAATCTTTTAGTGGAAAAAGGGTTGAATGGGGGTTTAAAAAAGGAAAAGGTTTTTGGGGGGGGTGTTTAGGGGAATTTTGGCAAAATTGTGAGAGAATTGGGGAAATGGGAGGGTTTTTTGAAGGGAAGTGCAATTTGGAAGGGGGGAGGGGTTTAAACATTTAAGGAAAGGGGAAACAGGGAACCGGGAAAGGGGCCTTTGGGGGGGTTGGGAAACTGAAAGGGGAAAAGGGAAAGGGGGATAGGGGTTTTTTCCTTTTTTGGAAAGGTTTGGAAGGGGGGGTTTTGTTTGGGGAAAACAAAACAAAAAAAATTTAACAAAATTTAAAATAAAATAAAATAAAAAAATAAAAATTTTAATTAAACCCAAAAGAGTTTTTTTTTAGTGAAAGGAAAATTTTAAAAATTGGGAAGGGAACAAAAATGGGGGGGCTGGTTAGGCCGGTTTGGTGGAAAAAAGAGTGTTGGCCCCAGAAAGGGGGGGATGGGGGGTGGGAATGGGTGGAGGGGGGGTTTTTGGGGCGGGGCCCCCCACCTAGGGGGTAGAGGCGGGGGTGGAAAACAAATTAAAAAAATAAAATAAAAATTTAAATAAAAAAATAAAAATAAAAAAATAAAAAATAAAATTAAATTATCCCAAATGGAAGGCCGGGAAGTATGTTAAATATGCAGGGGGGGTTCCCAAAAGTTGGAGGCAAAGATGGAAGGGGGGAGTGGATTGGGGAAAAGGGGAGTGGGGTTTGGGAGGGAGATGGATGGCAAAGGGGGAGTGGGGTGGCAGGGAAAAAAGGGGTGGGAAGGGGAGAGTGGATGGGAGGGGGAAAATGGTGGGCCCAAAAGGGGGAAAGAAAAAAGGGGTGGCCCCGGGGGAGTGGGTGAGGGAGATGGGTGGGAGGGAGAGTGGAAAGGCAGGGAGATGGGGTGGCAGGGGAAATGGGTTTTAGGGAGAGTGGGGTGGGGAGGAAAGTGGGGTGGCAGGGGGAGGGATGGCAGGGGGAGTGAGGGAGGGGGAGTGGGGTGGGCGGGGGGAAAATGGGTGGCCCGGGGGAGTGGATGGCAGGGGGAGTGGATGGAGGGGGAGTGGATGGCAGGGAGGGTGGATGGCAGGGAGAGTGGATGGCAGAGAGAGTGGATGGCAAGGAGAGTGGATGGCAGGGAGAGTGGATGGCAGGGAGAGTGGATGACAGGGAGAGTGGATGGCAGGGAGAGTGAATGGCAGGGAGAGTGAATGGTAGAGAGAGTGGATGGCAGGGAAAGTGGATGGCCCGAAGAGTGGATGACAAGGAGAGTGGATGGCAGGGAGAGTGGATGGCAGGGAGAGTGGATGGCAGGGAGAGTAGATGGCAGAGAGAGTGGATGGCAGGGAGAGTAGATGGCAGGGAGAGTGGATGGCATGGAAAGTGGATGGCAGGGAGAGAGGATGGCAGGGAGAGTGAATGGTAGGGAGAGTGGATGGCAGGGAAAGTGGATGGCAGGGAGAGTGGATGGCAGGGAGAGTGGATGGCAGGGAGAGTGGATGGCAGGGAGAGTGGAGGGCAGGGAGAAAGGATGGCAGGGAGAGTGGATGGTAGGGAGAGTGGATGGCAGGGAGAGTGGACGGCAGGGAGAGTGGATGGCAGGGAGAGTGGATGGCAGGGAGAGTGGAGGGCAGGGAGAAAGGATGGCAGGGAGAGTGGATGACAGGGAGAGTGGATGGCACGGAGAGTGGATGGCACGGACAGTGGATGGCACGGACAGTGGATGGCACGGACAGTGGATGGCACGGAGAGTGAATGACAGGGAGAATGGATGGCGGGGCGAGTGGATGGAAGGGAGAGTGGATGGTAGGGAGAGTGGATGGCAGGAAGAGTGGATGGCAGGGAGAGTGGATGACCACTCTCCAGTACGACGTCACGCCCCAAAGACCACTCTTCAGCAGCACATCACGTCCCAAAGTCCACTGTCTAACAGCACGTCACGTCCCAAAGACCACTCACCAGCAACACGTCACGTCCCAAAGACCACTCTCCAGCAACACGTCAAGTCCCAAAGACCACTTTCCAGCATCACGTCACGTCCCAAAGACCACTCTCCAGCAACATGTCATGTCCCAAAGACCACTTTTCAGCAGCACGTCACGTCCCAAAGACCACTTTCCAGCAACACGACACGTCCCAAAGACCACTTTCCAGCAGCAGGTCACGTCCCATAAACCACTCTCCAGCAGCACGTCACGTCCCAAAGACCACTCTCCAGCAACACGTCACGTCCCAAAGACCACTCTCCAGCAACACGTTACGTCCCAAAGACCACTTTCCAGCAGCACGTCACGTCCCAAAGACCACTCTCCAGCAGCACGTCACATTGCAAAGATTCCATTCACCTCCACCAGTCACACTCACATATGAATGCTGGATGCTCATGGCACCTGTATCATTTTTTTTCTTTAAGCCTGGATTTGCTCATTTCTTTGTGAAAGTCATAAGAACATAAGAACATAAGAAAGAAGGAACACTGCAACAGGACCTATGCGGAGCAGGTACATGTCTCCCCCCCGGATTAGCCCAATGACCCACCTCCCCCCCCCCGGATTAGCCCAATTACCCACCCAGTCTGGTCACCTCCACTCAAGGATGGAGCACGGCACCAGACCCAGCAGCACAAACTAGTCATGTCCAACTCACACCCACCCACACCCACTCATGTATTTATCTAAACTATTTTTAAAACTACACAACGTTTTAGCCTCAATAACTGTACTCGGGAGTTTGTTCCACTCATCCACAACTCTATTACCAAACCAGTGCTTTCCTATATCCTTCCTGAATCTGAATTTTTCCAACTTGAAACCATTGCTGCGAGTCCTGTCTTGGCTGGAAATTTTCAGCACGCTATTTACATCCCCTTTATTTATTCCTGTTTTCCATTTATACACCTCGATCATATACCCCCTAATTCTACGCCTTTCTAGAGAGTGCAGATTCAGGGCCCTCAGTCTATCCTCATAGGGAAGATTTCTGATACATGGGATCATCTTTGTCATCCTCCTCTGTACGTTTTCCAGAGCATTTATATCCATTCTGTAATACAGTGACCAGAACTGAGCAGCATAGTCTAAATGAGACTTAACCAAGGTAATTTAAATTTAAGAACAACCTGGG
>NC_069467.1:23624606-23690849 GCF_026875155.1 Cherax quadricarinatus
TCTGCACCTCACTGCCGACTATAGGTTGATTACAAACCCCCTGCGACAAAAACTGCGCAGTCCCCTGTATTACAAGGTAATTCATAATCTGCCTTGCTCTTGTAGCGTGAGCTATGGTTTTCTTTATACCCTTGACAGGTATCGGTGACTTGATAGAAGCTGAAGTGTTCTTGGATGTCCACGTCTTCCATAGTCTAGGAATATGCACACTGGTACACTATGTTCCACAAGGTTTGTCTTTATTGTTCACAATCTTATCACAAAAGAAGCTGATCACACTTCCCTGTAAGTGTTTATTGTGTTTTGTGAGACACTTTGTTCACACAAATGCACGGATCAGTTTTTCTTTGTTGGTTATCCTGGCATCAGTGTGACTCCCATAGGGTGAAAAGTAATCTGACCTCACAGCGTCCGACGCCGCTCCAGTGCCCCTAGAACATAAAAGAAAAGCTGACCTAGTACTTTTTGCTTCCTTGCCAAACTTCCTCCATGAAGCAAAGCAGAAGGGCTTGATTCTTGCTGTCTTAAGCATAGACAACAATGTCCACTATCTTTACCATGGTAATAGTGTGGGAGCAGGATTTTCCTTAATTGTCCTGCTAAGGTAAGAGATGGACTGCCTCTTATTAAACTACACTTTGCAACACTGGACTCTTGCAAGGAGCCGTGGTCGCTTGACCATGTCACATACTCGTATTGCATCTGGAATCAATTACTTGCTGTAGCAGTAAACAAGATGTTTGCCCCTTCTGAGAGGCTGGGCCCCTCAGGGCTGAAGGGGCTGAAGGGGGCTGATACCCCCTCCTGGAGAAAATTTCTCCACACCAGTTGTTAATTCTTATGTCTAACTTAACATAGTTCTTATCGTTCTTAAGTAAGAAGGTAACAACAAGAGCAGATGTAACCTGCCAGTAGATTCTTCCTTAGATCCGTCAATGTCACTGTTTATGTGATTATATTACTAACATTAATGAGAATTTTCTTAATGAATGTACACGCTGCCCAAAGAACATATATTCCTTTTAGGGGAAATAGAATCGAATACAGATGGTAAAAAATAGATGGACAGGAGACTTAATTATTTATGGAAGAAAAAAGTAATTTATAGGTTAAACAACAAAAAAACAGGAGAAGCTAAACGAGACCATGGAATTAAAGCTGAAAATTTATTCAAGGAGAAGTCCGAAATGTTTTTTCCAAGTATTTAGAACAAAGATTAGCGGCAAGTTAGGTTCACTTAAAAATAAGTCTGGATATCTTACTGACAATGACAAGAAATATGTTCTATTTTTAATGGTTCTTTCTTTTCAGTCTCCGCTCAGGAAGAACACAAAAGATATACCCGTAATTAGTTGTATAATGTTGGTAGAATTACCGACAATATGTTAGGTAAAAGTGCAACTAATGTGACATTTTATTGTGGCAACGTTTCGCTCTCCAGGGAAATATATCAAGCAGTTTACAAAGCTCCTGGAGGCTTGACGAAGTTCCTGGAAAACGAAACGTTGCCACAATACAATGTCACATTAGTTGTACCTGTGTCGTTTTACCTAACAGTAATTAGTTACTATAGTGGACAAGAATTATTCACATATGCAACAATTGGACATCTTTATTATGTAGACGTGTCACCCAAATTTGTGGCTTTATCAATACAATACAAGAACAAAACGGAAGATTGAAGAGTCATATGAGGTAACCAGAGTCTCAGCCTACGAAGAAACATTCAGTACTGTAGTCTTGATGACTCTGACGCACAGGCAGGAAAGCGCGGGCTTATGTATATTGAAGTCAGATGAGTTACAGCACATGAGGGCACTGTCAGTAGGTGGGACTTCCTAGTGAAAGTAGGTGATGACCAAGAGTTGGGTTAGCCGTAGCTGTGGGGATGTCATTTGCATCAAGATTTCATGATGATGCTGTGTCTGATACTTGTCTAATATTATGATACTTGTCTGACACAGCAACAACACGGAATCTTGGTACAGAAGACATCGTCACAACTACTTGCTACTGTTAACCACTCTCTTGGGCATCACCTACTTCCACTGGGAAATCACGCCTGCCACTGATAATGTCTTTATCTGACTCCAGTACATAGGCCAACAGCTTCGTGCCTGCGCCATCAAGACTGTAACATACGAGACACAACCTCACCATACCGTTTCATCAGTGTGCGCCAGGCAGTGGGATCTTTTGCTCGTTTCCGGGGCACTCCCTTGGTATGATTGCCCAAAAATTTTATTTCCTTTTTTTAAATAAAAAGTAGTTAAAAAAAGAAAGGGAAATTAAAAAAATTTATTAAAAAAATTTTAAAGGAAAAAAAAAAAACAAAAGCTAAACGAAAACTAAAATTCCCGAAATTTTTTTAAAAAAAGCGGAAAATGGTTTTTTATTTTCCCAAAATTTTGGGAATTAAAATTAAAAATTCCAAGCCTAAAAAAAGGGGGAAAATCCAAAAATATTTTCTTATTTTTTAAATGGTTTTTTTTATTTCCAAAAAAGAAACCAAAAAATATTTCAAATTTGAAAATTTTTAGTTGAAAAGTTTATAAAAGTAAACCTTTGAATTTTTTTCAAGTACCCTCCGGAACAAAAAACGTTTAAAAGGGAAACTTAAAAATTTCTGGAAAAGAAAGGAAATTTTTCACTTTTTCCGAAATTTTCCAAAAGAAATTAACCCAAAAGTGAAAAATTTTCAAATGGGAATCAAAATTAAAAATTTTTTATAATTTAAAACCAATTAATTTGGTTTATTCTTTTTTTGAAAACCAAAGATGGGTTTCTTGGGTGTTTTTGCCTAGGAAAAATTCGTATGAAAAATTTATGCCCCGCACGAAAAACGCTTTGAATAAAAATCAATAATTTTTCCCAAAAAAATGAAAATGTGTTTTCCCCAGTGAAAGTATTGTTGAAACCCAAAGTTTTAAAGGGGGGAAAGCTTTTAAATTTTTCCCGAAAGGTTCCCTATATTTTTAAATTAAGGGTTTTTTTTAAAACCAATTTTGGTACGAAACATTTCAAAAAACCCCAACGTTCCCTTTGTCAAAACAACCCCCGGAAATTCAAGTTTTTAAAACCAAATGCCTCCATCCTGGGTTTGTCCTGCGGTAAGATGAAACAATACAAACACAACCCACATACCTTTTTTTTTCATCATTTCCCCAAGCCGGGGAAATAAATGTTTCCCGGTCCCCCCCCCTTGGATAAAAGGCAATCCCACCCAAACCTTTGGCCAAGCTGAAGGGTGGCCTTCACATTTTCCGCCCGCATCCTCGAAACCCCACCCAGGTTTCCCTTTTAAAAGCCTCTAAGAACTTGGCCCCCAACTTCCAGGTTTTTCCCAATTTTTCCCAATTGGGAAAACAATTTGGCCAAAAAGAAAATCCATCATAAATACATCATGGAACAAACAGTACGGGCAAATAATTTTACTGGAAATCCATTTTTTCAATGAAACACAGATACTGGAAAATTAAAGTCACGAAAACATATTGGGGAAATTAATACTGGCAATACATACGGCAAACATCAAGAGGGCAATCACAGTCACTAGGAAAACAGTCAGGAACATACAGTCAAACTCAAGTATGAACATAGCCTGAAAATAAAATTTGCAACATTAACAGTATTGAAAATAATGTCACTGGTTTAATCCTCCAAATATTGCAACTACAGTACTGGTAACAAAAGCACTGCACACAAGTCACTGGCAAACTCAATTTCCTGGAAACAAGTCCTTTAAACAAAATATGCCCTTACATATGGCAACATCAATTACTTGACAAATAAATCACTGCAAACAATCACACAAACATTCAAAATTGGGCAACATACAGTACGGGCAAAAGGAATTATGCAAATACAGATCTCCTTCAAACACAGTACTGCTAATCAGTATGACACTCACGTCACTGGCAAATCAAGTCACGGCAAATCGTCGGGAAATCAAGTTACTGCAAATCACGTCACTGGAATCTTCTGGAAATAAGGTACTGCAAATGTCATGCCATCACAGTCATGCAACAAAATTCATCAACTGGAAATACAGTCAATTAAACTTCCACTGCAACATCACAGTACTGGCAAACACGTCACAAATCAAGTTCACTTTGGGGCAACTACTTCATAAAATGTGATGTATGCTTTTTTTGACTCCAGTTGACTTTCGTTGGCCATCAGCTGTAAATGGTCATACATTCGTTCTCATTTATGAAATTTCTGTCTCACGGTCACTCTTGGATAAACTCCATAAGCCTTCCTGGTTAAAGCGTGGCCATACGTTTTGAAATCAATACTTTAAAATCACAGTGGTGAGAATGGCCGCAAGATCGTATGGAATCATTGTTAAACTACAGTTTCATTTAACAAACATCCGGAACATATTTTCCTGCAAAGTTCCTGATAATAATAATTGAATATTAGGAATAAAGTTTTCCAATTGTTTTGATATATTCCAGCCTTTGGAAAATTTCATCACAAGAATGTTATTCTCAGTCAATTGTACTCAAGTATAACATTAATCCTGGTAATATTCAAGAAATTTTTTTTAGATACTGGAAATGGAGTTTTTTCCAGTATGTTGTTTTAGTATGATATAAGTCTGTAATGCATAAAATAGTCAAGCCTAAGTACTCATTTTAATAGTTTGCACAATTCGTTTCCAACTGGAGAATTTAAATTTTCAGTAATCCTCAATTTTGAAATTTATGCTTTAAAAAATACTCAGTTTTTTCAAGTTTCCAGTATTCAGACATCAAGACTGAGTTTTCAAATCTTTTAAACCTCGTCATGGAACATCCATCACGGGCCTTCCGTCATACAACATCCTCACGGGAAAATTCCAGTCATGACTACTCCTCACTGAAACATCACGTCACGGCCCAACTCCAGTCATGAAATCACTTTCACTGGTCAACATCAAGTCCTTACAAACCAGTCATGGAACATAAAAAGTATGGCAACTTTCACAGTCACTGGCAAAACCAGTCCACTGAACATCACAGCACTGGCAACTCACAAGTCACTGGCACATCACAGTCAACTGTCAACATCACAGTCACTGGCAACATCACAGTCACTGCAATCGTCACTGCAACATCAGTCACTGCAACACAACAGTCACTGGAAAACATCACAGTCAACTGACAACCATCAAAAGTCACTGGCAACAATCACATCCAACTGGCAACATCACAGTCAACTGCAACACACAGTCACTGGCAACATCACATCACTGGCAACATCCCCACTAAATAAGTCAACTGGAAAACATCACAGTCACTGGCAACATCACAGTCACTGGCACATCACAGTCACTGCAACATCACAGTCACTGAAACTGACTGAAATCACAGTCACTGGCAACATCACAGTCACTGCAAAAATCACAGATCACTGGCAAAATCACAGTCACTGGTAAGTCACGGGCACATCACAGTCACTGAACATCACAGTTCACGCAACATCACAGTCACGGGCAACATCAAGTCACTGCAATCACAGTCACGGGCAACATCACAGTCACTGCACATCACAGTCACTGCAACATCACAGTCACTGCAACATCACAGTCCACTGCAAACACACAGCACTGGCAACATCACAGTCACTGCAACATCACAGTCACTGCAACATCACAGTCACTGGCACCATCACAGTCACTGCAACATCACAGTCACTGGAAAACATCACAGTCACTGGCAACATCACGTCACTGCAACATCACAGTCACTGGCAACATCACAGTCACTGGCAACATCACAGTCACTGGCAACATCACAGTCCTGGCAACATCACAGTCACTGGCAACATCACAGTCACTGCAACATCACAGTCACTGAAACATCAAGCACGGAAACTTTCCAGTCAGGCAACATCACAGTCACTGGAAAACATCACAGTCACTAGCAACATCACAGTCACTGGCAACACACAGTCACTGGCAACATCACAGTCACTGCAACATAAACGGGTCACTGGCAACATCACAGTCACTGGCAACATCACAGTCACTAGCAACATCACATTCCGGGCAACATCACAGTCACTGGCAACATCACAGTCACTGGCAACATCACAGTCACTGGCAACATCACAGTCACGGGAAACACCACAGTCACTGACAACATCACAGTCACTCGCAACATCACAGTCACTGGCAACATCACAGTCACTGGAAACATCACAGTCACTGGAAACATCACAGTCACCTGGCAAAAATCACAGGTCACTGACAACATCACAGTCCTGCAACATCACAGCACTGGCAACATCACAGTCACTGGAACATCACAGTCACTGGCAACATCACAGTCCCCATGGCAACATCACAGTCACTGGCAACATCACAGTCACTGGAACATCCAGTCCTGACAACATCACAGTCACTGGCAACATCACAGTCACTGGCAACATCACAGTCACGGGAAACATCACAGTCACTTGGCACACATCACATCACTGAACATCACAGTCACTGGCAACATCACAGCACTGCAAAAATCACAGTCACTGGCAACATCACAGTCACTGCAACATCACAGTCCCACTGGCAACATCACAGCCCACTGGAACATCACAGTCACGCAAAAAATCACAGTCACTGCAACATCACAGTCACTGACAACACACAGTCACGGGCAACATCACAGTCACTGGCAACATCACAGTCACTGGCAACATCATGTCACGGGCAACATCACAGTCACTGGCAACATCACAGTCACGGGCAACATCACAGCCCACTGGCAACATCACAGTCATTGCAACATCACAGTCACTGAAAAACATCACAGTCACTGGCAACATCACAGTCACTGGCAACATCACAGTCACGGGCAACATCACGTACTGGCAACATCACAGTCACTTGGCAACATCACAGTCACGGCAACACACAGCACTGCAACATCAGTCACTGGCAACATCACAGTCACTGACATCACGTCATGCAACATCACATCCTGGCAACATCACAGTACTGCAACATCAAGTCACTGACAACATCACATCCATGGCAACATCACAGCCCACTGGCAACATCACAGTCACTGAAAAACATCACAGTCCATGCAAACATCAATCATGGCAACATCACAGTCACTGGACAACATCCAGTCACGGGCAACATCACAGTCACTGGCAACATCACAGCCCATGGCAACATCACAGTCACTGAACATCAAAGTCACGGGCAACATCACATTTCATGGCAACATCACAGTACGGGCAACATCACAGTCACTGCCAACATCACAGTCACTGGCAACATCACAGTCACTGCAACATCACGTCACGGGCAACATAAAGTCACTGGAAAACATCACAGTCACTGGAAAAATCACAGTCACTGACAACATCACATCCTGGCAACATCCAGTCACTGGCAACTTCACAGTCACTGACAACATCACAGTCACTGGCAACATCACAGTCACTGGCAACATCACAGTCACTGACAACATAAAGTCACTGGCAACATCACAGTCATGGCAACATCACAGTCACGGGCAACATCACAGTCTGAAAAACACAGTCACGGGCAACATCACAGTCACTGGCAACTTCACAGTCACTGAAAACATCACAGTCCTGGCAAACATCACAGTCACTGGCAACATCACAGTCACTGACAAAAATCACAGTCACTGGCAAATCACAGTCACTGGCAACATCCAGTCACGACAAATCACAGTCACTGGAACATCACATCACTGGCAACATCACAGTCACTGGCAACATCACAGTCACTGCAACATCACAGTCACTGGCAACATCACAGTCACGGGCAACACACAGTCACTGCAACATCACAGTCATGGCAACATCACAGTCACTGGAACATCACAGCACTGACAACATCACACACGGGAACACAAAATCACAGTCACTGGCAACATCCAGTCACTGACAACACCAGTCCACTGGCAACATCACAGTCACTGGCACATCACGCACTGGACAACTCACAGTCACTGGCACAACATCACGGCCATCACTACAAACATCACAGTCACGGGCACATCACAGTCCTGGCAACACACAGTCACTGACATTCATCACAGTCACTGGCCCACATCACAGTCACTGGCAACTCACAGTCACGGGAACACACAGTCACTGGCACATCACAGTCACTGAAAACCCTCACAGCACGGCAACATCAGTCACTCGACACATCACAGTCCACGCTCATCACATCACTGACAACATCACAGTCACTGGCAACATCACAGTCCACTGGCCAACATCACAGTCACTGACATCATCACAGTCACTGACAACATCACAGTCACTGGCAACATCACAGCCCACTGACATCATCACAGTCACTGACAACATCACAGTCACTGGCAACATCACAGCACGGGCAACATCACAGTCACTGACAACATCACAGTCACTGGCAACATCACAGTCACTGACATCATCACAGTCACTGACAACATCACAGTCACTGGCAACATCACAGTCACTGACATAAACAGTCACTGACATCATCACAGTCACTGGCAACATCACAGTCACTGACATAAATCACAGTCACTGGCAACATCACATCACTGAAAACATCACAGTCATCATAACATCACAGTCACTGGCAACATCACAGTCACTGAACAACTCACAGTCACTGACAACATCAGCCCACTGACATCATCAAGTCACTGACATCATCACAGTCACTGGCAACATCACAGTCACTGACATCATCACAGTAAATGGCAACATCACAGTCACTGACATCATCACAGTCACTGGCAACATCACAGTCACTGGCAACATCACAGTCACTGACAACATCACAGTCACTGACAACATCACAGTCACTGACAACATCACAGTCACTGACAACATCACAGTCACTGGCAACATCACAGTCACTGGCAACATCACAGTCACTGGCAACATCACAGTCACTGACAACATCACAGTCACTGGCAACATCACAGTCACTGACATCACAGCCCATTTGACAACATCACAGTCACTGGCACATCACAGTCACTGACAACATCACAGTCCACTAGCAAAAACTCACAGTCACTGACAACATCACAGTCACGGGCAACATCACAGTCACTGGCAACATCAACAGTCACGGGCAACTTTCACAGTCACGGGCAACATCACAGTCACGGGCAACATCACAGTCACTGACAACATCACAGTCACTGACAACATCACAGTCACTGACACATCACAGTCAGACAACATCACAGTCACTGACAACATCACAGTACGGGCAACATCACAGTCACTGACAACATCACAGTCACTGAAACATCACAGTCACTGGCAACATCACGGGTCACGGGCAACATCACAGTCACTGACAACATCACAGTCACTGACAACATCACAGTCACTGACAACATCACAGTCACTGGCAACACCACAGTCACTGAAACATCACAGTCACGGGCAACATCACAGTCACTGGCAACATCACAGTCACTGACAACATCACAGTCACTGACAACATCACAGTCACTGGCAACATCACAGTCACTGACAACATCACAGTCACTGGCAACATCACAGTCACTGAAAAAACACACAGTCACTGACAACATCACAGTCACTGACAACATCACAGTCACTGGCAACATCACAGTCACTGACAACTCACAGTCAGCACATCACAGTCACTGGCAACATCCATTTCACTGACAACATCACAGTCACTGACAACATCACAATCACTAGCAACATCACAGTCACTGACAACATCACAGTCACTGGCAACATCACAGTCACTGGCAACATCACAGTCACTGACAACATCACAGTCACTGCAACATCACATCACTGACAACATCACAGTCACTGACAACATCACATCACTGCAATCACAGTCACTGACAACATCACAGTCACTGACAACATCACAGTCACTGGCAACATCACAGCCCACTACAACACACAGTCACTGAAACATCACAGTCACCGGGCAACATCACAGTCACTGGCAACATCACAGTCACTGACAACATCACAGTCACTGGCAACATCACAGTCACTGACAACATCACAGTCACTGACAACATCACAATCACTAGCAACATCACAGTCACTGACAACATCACAGCCCAACTGCAAACATCACAGTCACTGGAAACCCATCACATCACTGGAAAACATCACAGTCACTGACAACATCACAGTCAGGGCAACATCACAGTCACGGGCAACATCACAGTCCACGGGACAACATCACAGTCACTGACAACATCACAGTCACGGGCAACATCACAGTCACTGACAACATCACAGTCACTGCAACATCACAGTAAATGACAACACCTCACGAATCACTGACAACATCACAGTCACGGGAAACATCCAGTCACGGGAAACATCACAGTCCTGACAACATCACAGTCATGACAACATCACAGTCACTGACAACATCACAGTCACTGACAACATCACAGTCACGGGAAACATCACAGTCACTGGCAACATCACAGCCCACTGACAACATCACAGTCACTGCATCACGTCCTGCAACACCAGTCACTGCAACATCACATCATGACAACATCAAAATCACTGGCAACATCACAGTCACTGACAACATCACAGTCACTGGCAACATCACAGTAAACGGGCAACATCACAGTCACTGACAACATCACAGTCACTGACAACATCACAGTCACTGGCAACATCACAGTCACTGACAACATCACAGTCACTGGCAACATCACAGTCACTGACAACATCACAGTCACTAGCAACATCACAGTCACTGACAACATCACAGTCACTGGCAACATCACAGTCACGGGCAACATCACAGTCCACCCCACTGACAACATCACAGTCCTTGGCAACATCACAGTCACGGGCAACATCACAGTCACTGGCAACATCACAGTCACTGGAACATCCACAGTCACTGACACACAGTCACGGCAACATCACAGTCACTGGCAACATCACAGTCACTGGCAACATCACAGTCACTGGCAACATCACAGTCACTGGCAACATCACAGTCACTGACAACATCACAGTCACTGGCAACATCACAGCCACTGGCAACATCACAGTCACTGGCAACATCACAGTCACTCAACTGGCAACATCACATCACTGGAAACATCACAGCCCACTGGCAACATCACAGTCACTGCAACATCACAGTCACTGGCAACATCACAGCCCACTGGCAACATCACAGTCACTGACAACTCACAGTCACTGGCAACATCACAGTCACTGACATCACAGTCACTGGCAACATCACAGTCACTACAACATCACAGTCACGGGCAACAACACAGTCACTGGCAACATCACAGTCACTGGCAACATCACAGCCCACTCACTGGAAAACATCACATCACTGGAACATCACAGTCACTGCAAAAACACAGTCACTGGCAACATCACAGTCACTGGCAACATCACGTCACTGGCAACATCACAGTCACTGACAACATCACAGCCCTTTGGCAACATCACAGTCACTGCAACATCACAGTCACTGGCAACATCACAGTCACTGACAACATCACAGTCACGGGCAACATCACAGTCACTGGCAACATCACAGTCACGGGCAACATCACAGTCACTGGAAACCCATCACAGTCAATTTGGCAACATCACAGCACTGGCAACATCACAGTCACTGGCAACATCACAGTCACTGCAACATCACAGTCACTGGCAACACCCACAGTCACTGGCAACATCACAGTCACTGGCAACATCACAGTCACTGGCAACATCACAGTCACTGACAACATCACAGTCACTGGCAACATCACAGTCACTGGCAAAAATCACAGTCACTGAAACATCACAGTCACTTGCAACATCACAATCACTGGCAACATCACAGTCACTGGCAACATCACAGTCACGACAACATAAACAGTCACTGGCACATCACAGTCATTGGCAACATCACAGTCACTGGCAACATCACAGTCACTGGCAACATCACAGTCACTGACAACATCACAGTCACTGGCAACATCACAGTCCTGACAACATCACAGTCACTGCAACATCACAGTCACTGAAAACATCACAGTCACTGGCAACATCACAGTCACTGGCAACATCACACTCACTGGCAACATCACAGTCACTGGTAACATCACAGTCACTGACAACATCACAGTCACTGGCAACATCACAGTCACTGGCAACTTCACAGTCACTGACAACATCACAGTCACTGGCAACATTCACAGTCACTGACAACACCCAGTCACTGGCAACACCCACAGTCACTGGCAACACCCACAGTCACTGACAACATCACAGTAAACTGGCAACATCACAGTCACGGCAACATCACATTCACTGAAAACATCACAGTAAACTGGCACATCACAGTCCTGGCAACATCACAGTCACTGACAAACCAGTCACATTGGCAACATCACAGTCACTGCAACTTCACAGTCCACTGGAACATCCAGTCACGGCAACATCACAGCACTGGCAACATCACAGTCACTGGCAACATCACAGTCACTGGCAACATCACACCACTGACAACCTCACTGGCCAACATCACAGTCAGGGCAACACACAGTCACTGACCATCACAGTCACTGCAACATCACAGTCACTGGCAACATCACAGCACTGACAACATCACAGTCACTGGTGTCAGCATAGTTTGTTGATCCCGTTTTCCCAGTATTAAAAGCTAGAAATATTAGTATCATCCCTGTGCTTAACAGAGATCCCTGTAGGCCTGGCTTTTGGTGACGTCAGGGGGATCACTGGCAGTGATCCCCCTGTCCCGTCCTCACCGGCGGCAGACTAAAAAGGCGTGAACAAGGCTAGGCACCCGGCTCCATCTTTCTCTCATCTGACAATACACCTCCTCCCAAGTGTGCCCTACCTTATCCTACGATCTCCATTCAAGAACCTACGATAAATGGTGCCAGCGGAGGGCCTGTAATTCGACGATTCAGCGATTTCTGGAGATAAATTGTTGACCACAGACGGCCTTTCTTGTTCCCATTTGGGCCCTACCGAGGTTCACCCATAGCTACTCAAGCCAGTACTCTACCAGCTTTCTACATTATTCACTGGTCATCCTTGTATTAGTGTTAACTGCTTTTGCATCTACTCCCGAGGGTTGCCCCGATTTTTTGCAAAATAAGCCAGCTTCCAGTCTGTGGTGGGGAGTCAAACACCCGGTCCAGTCCACCTACCCTACTCCATCCTTATTTTCTGCAAGCAGCTTCACCCCTGCTGTGCTCATCGTGTGAAGTTATCAAGCTATTCTGTGTGAAGGGTTAAGATAAGCCAGCTAGCAACTAACCCAGGTGTCTTACCCCATACTCGAGCAAGCCACATGAGTAGCCTTCATCGCTTGTGATTCAAGTTCCAAGCATTCTGAGTGCTCCTTGTCATCCTTGTGGTGTTGTAGTATTTCGGGGTTTTCTTCTAAGCCACCGGCTTAGAATTATCTCGCGGCAGTGTGGGTTTTCTCAGTGAGGCTTACGACGTTCAACCCATAAGCCCGCCACTCACGATCACGTGTGGTCGCACCATTGCCGGTCTCAGACGCCTCCCCTCAGCCATTACCCACAAACCCAACTACAGTCGGGGCCCTTACAACTCACCTACCTCATTTAGGTTTTGGGGGCACTGCTAAGGGTTGTAGCACCAATTTTAAGGACCACATAGGGGGTCAAGAGCTAGAGAGTGGCACGCCATCTTTTAAAAGCCCTGTGTGTTGTCTCTCGCCGATTTAAGCGCAATTCTACGATCATCTGTGCAGAGGACAGCAGCAAGACGATATAAAAAAATCCATCAATCTCTTTTTTTCAAGTGTTACAGCTATAATATTTTTTTTTTTAGAGACATTTGCGAGTGTTGAACATTTCTTTTGTGTTCCAGTGAATTTTTCTCTTAGTGACATTCAGTGACTCTTGATCAGACTCAGTGTTTATCATGTACTGATTGCATAAATTTTCTTTTAATCTCCTTAATTCAGTGTTTAATTTTCGTGCATTAATTTATATCTGTTGTGTTGTGTATCTTTTTATTTCACTTGAAGTAAGTACTGAGTGTTTTTCCTTTGTTGTGTGTGCAACATATGAGCAATATAGAACTTGTGTTTAAACTTCAGAATTCCAGTGAATTAATTCAGTAATTTTTCACCTCATATTCTGCATCACAACTCAGTGTTGTCTGTTATTTTTTTTTCTTCCCAGCATTTGTGTAATTCTATTTTTGTTCCCTGTGTGTTGAACATTCTTGTGTTCATATTCCTTTATTCAGCCAGTGTTTAATTTGTCTTATTTCCACAGACAATAGTGCCATTTTTTAAAAGACCCAGCAAGAACTCAATTTTACTAAATTTTTCACACATCAAGTTTCATTGCAAGAAAATTCTAGTACTGTGTTCATGTTGATGTGTTGTGTCCTGCATCTCTGTAAGTGTTGTATTCCTTTTTGTTGTGTGTTTTTTTTTGCACCTATTATTTTTTTTCATGTTTTATTGAACAAATTCACTCTTAGTGCAATTTTTAAAATTCCCCCTTCTAAAGTAAATTGTTTTTGCTTGTTGTTTAAGTGCAGTTAAGAGTTTAAAATGTTCATTCCTTGATATATTTCTTTTCTTGTGTGTTATAATTTTTTTTATTGCACATTGATCATTTTGCAATAATTCTTGTGCAAATATTGTGTTGCTATTAAAGTTTTTTTTTGCAGAAAAATTTTTTGCAGTGTTGTGCAATACAGTTTATTTCAGTGCAGTTTTCTTAAAGCTCTGTTCTGTGCATAGTATTTTATTCTGTCTGTCATTTTAATTTTTATTTCAGCGAATTTTTGTGTTTGTTTTAATTTTTGCACAAGTTTTTTGAGTCCATTTTATTATTTTATTGTGTATTTTCCTTGTTGGCATTGAAAGTAAAGACAACTCACTGTGCCATTTATTCAATTTAAAGTAAAAGTTGAGCATATTAGATTTGAGCAAAGTACAAGTTCTCTTGATTTTCGTGGGTTGTTAAGTTGCATATTATTCTTGTGTGAGTTTCTTTGCTTACTGTGTAACTTGTCAATTTTAATTACTTATGCAGAATAGTTAAGCATTTTCTTCCATTTAGCTTATTTTGTCATTCTCTCCATTTTTCTTGCTTATGCCCTTCAGTATTTTCACTGGGAAAGATGTCCCAGTCACTTTGAACGTTCACTTAGTGTATCATTCCAGTCAAAGTCAATATGAATCAGTCCACAGTACCAACATTCCCTTACTGACTGAAAGACAATACCTAGCCCTTGAGCAATGTGTTTGTTCTCACAGCTTGTATCTGAGATTTGTTAAAGTGCTGCGAAATGTTTAAGTTCAGATTAAGTTCCTATAGATTCGTAAATTACTTATTAACGTAGCCGAGCGGTCAGGCACTAGTAATTCTGTCATTCCGTCTGTGTTCCACCTATACCTTCAGACTTGCAGTAGTGTTCCGTTGCCTCAAGTGTCCGGGGACACTCAGACTGCCTTGAGTGCACAGCCTATCCCTGCAATGACTGCTAGTTCGAGTAGTAGTTTCTCCACAGGGGATGCCTTGTCAGAAAACGATTACTTGGAACTAGTAATGCCATCTCTTGTTGATGTGACTGCTGTCTGCAGAAAGACGTCTCTGTTACAGCAAATGTTCTCACTAGAGTGTCTGTTGTTGTTCCTTGTGTTTCAGATGGTGATCCCATCCTAGTTGACAGTAATTAGTGCATTGTAAGAAGTTTATTTCTGAGTAACTTTCACATGTTAACGTTTGTAAGTGTAGTTCTTTATAGCTGATACCTCGTGTCACTGTGTGCGACTCAGATTGAATATCAGCATTGTTCACCGTGTTCATTTCTTTTCTCCTGTGCTTGCAGTTGAGATAGTAGATTTTGTTCTCCCCTTGCTCATATTGCGTGTTATAAACGTAATTTTTCAACCGGGGGGAGTCATCCACTCCATCCGAGTTTGTTTTTCCTCCATAAGGAAGAACTGTAACCTTTATTTTCCCGAACAAACAGCCTACTGGAAGGTTAGCCAGATGGACCTTGACTATCCAAGAGTTCAATCCCCCTTTGAAAAATTTACCTGGCAGTCAAATGTAGTCGCAGATGCTTTATCGCGACACGTTAGTGTAGTTACTGCAGATTTCCTCCATTTACTGTCGAGGATGTCAAAACTGGGACAAAGAATAGATCCCATGTGGTCTGGGGTGATTCGATTCCTCTCCAGGAAGATCCCCTTTTTACTGTAAAGCCACCAGCACCCATTAGTGACTTTTTTAATGAGTCAGGAATTACTGTATCGAACAGCCGAGTTGGGTACTCCAAGCAGGGGAGTTTACCAGTTAGTAATTCCACAGTCACTAGTGAACGTAGCTCTACAGCTAGTTCATGATGCACCAGGTGTTGCACACCCTGGTATGGATCGTTCGTGAAACAAAGCCAGAATGAAATACTTTTGGCCACGTATGGCAACTGATATTTCTGAGTATGTTAGGAAATGTAAGTGTCTGCATGCAGCATAAAGGAAATGTCAATGGTCCTAACCCAATCCAAGTGTACCCAACCACTAGCGAACGGGGAAAAAGTTGCCCTTGATTTGTTAACTAATTTAAATGTTCCCCTCCAAGGCAACAAACATCTGTGTGTTATGGTAGACCATTTCACCCCGATATTGTGAGCTAGTTCCTATTTTCAGATAAGATGCAGAGACAGAGCTAGAGCGTTTAAAAGAACGCATTATCTGCAGGCATACCACCCCAAATCCTTAGTAACAATAATGGAGGTGAATTTTTGTAATGAGATTCTTGAAAATTTGTGTACTTTATACAAGATCTCTAAATCCAAACCCTTGTTCCTCATCATCCTGCCAGCAATGGGTTAGCGGAACGAAAACCCAAAAAGAAGTACTTTATGTTCTGAGAGCCACTATCAACCCCAATAGTGAAACTTGGGATGAAAGTTATACCAAATGTCCAGTGTGCCATAAATTCTGCTTACAATGCTTCCCTAGGTGATACTCCACATTATGCATTGTATGGTGTAGACAAGCGTTTACCCTATGAGTTGTTATATTCCACTCCGAAACCTAATTACAACCTGATGATTTCGTAGCAACTCGTAACCAGCTTAGCTCAAAGTGTTTTAGAAAAATCCGTGAAACACTTCATAAAGCAAACAGCAGAATTTACTAGAGTAACTAATAGCCGTGCTAAGCCATCCAAAATCAAAGTAGGTTCGAGAGTTATGTGATTAACTTTAACAAAACGTCCCGCAATGCCAAAGCTTGATCAAAAGTTTGTCGGACCTTTTTCGAGTTGTAGAACATATCTCTGGAAATAAGTAAGGTTAGAGAATTAGACTGGCAAATACAAAGAATCGCATTTAGATCATATGAAATTAGTATGCGATGTTGAGGAAATTGCTACCCAGACTAAGAGACAGACTCTGACAATCCTCCTGATCCTGTATCTCTACCTCAGATACTCAGTCCCGATACTCAACCTGAATGTCGTTACTCCTTGCGTACTCGAAAAGTAATGAGAAACCCGCAAGTATCTTTTGTAGATATTCCTTCAGATCTCTCTCAGTCAAGGCATGTGTTAGCCATTGCAGAGGAATTCGACCCTCCCAGAGATGATAAACCATTCTGCATACCTAAACCTTACCCTCGCAGAATTGGGTTTAAAAAGGGACATAGTCTGTATAATTAGATGTCCGAGAATGAAATGAATTTGTCAAATGTGTGTTTTATTATTAGCTGATCAGTTTGTCGGAAATTTTTTGTGTTCACGTTCCCTCCGTATTCTGAGAATTAACGTCTAGATTTGGTGCACCGAATCTGCCCTTTCTGTTAAACACTTTTTTTGTATATAATTATTCTTCCTCAAATCCGAGAGTGCATGAATACAGATCGATCGATCAATTCCATCCATATTGTATAATGATTTGTTCTTATAGTTTGTAATGATTACGTTAACACCCATTACGCAAAATCATGTTGTACCATCCATTAGTTCTAAGTTATATATGAATTTGTTATTGTATAGGGAAACAGCCCCGATCCCCCTGCCTGTTCACCTATAGTATAGTAGTGTATGTCGGGACGACATACGAACAAAGACCGAGCTGTCAGCATAGTTGCTGATCCCTGTATTCCCAGTATTATTTTAGCATAGCATATTAGTATCATCCCTGTGCTTTAGACACGAGATCCCTCGTAGGCCTGGCTTTGTGTGACGTCATGGGGATACACATGGGCAGTGATCCCCCTGTCCCGTCCTCACTCGGCGGCAGACCTACAAGGCGTGAACAGGCTAGGCACCCGGCTCCATCTCTCATCTCAGTCTGACAATACACCTACCATCCTACAAGTGTGTCTACCTTATCCTACGATATCTCCATTCAAGAACCCTTACGATACTGGCAACATCACAGTCACTGGCAACATCACAGTCACTGACATCATCACAGTCACTGGCAGCATCACAGTCACTGGCAACATCACAGTCACTGACATCATCACAGTCACTGGCAACATCACAGTCACTGACAACATCACAGTCACTGACAACATCACAGTCACTGGCAACATCACAGTCACTGGCTAAAATCACAGTTCACTGACAACATCCCCAGTCACTGGCAAAAATCACAGTCACTGGCAACATCACAGTCACGACATCATCACAGTCACTGACAACATCACAGTCACTGGCAACATCACAGTCACTGACATCATCACAGTCACTGACAACATCACAGTCACTGGCAACATCACAGTCACTGGCAACATCACAGTCACTGACAACATCACAGTCACTGGCAACATCACAGTCACTGACATCATCACAGTCACTGGCAACATCACAGCCACTGGCAACATCACAGTCACTGGCAACATCACAGTCACTGGCAACATCACAGTCACTCACTGGCAACATCACAGTCACTGGCAACATCACAGTCACTGGCAACATCCAGTCCTGACAACATCACAGTCACTGGCAACATCACAGTCACTGGCAACATCACAGTCACTAGCAACATCACAGTCACTGGCAACATCACAGTCACTGGCAACATCACAGTCACTAGCAACATCACAGTCACTCACTGGCAACATCACAGTCACTGGTAACATACAGTCCCCTGACAACATCACAGTCACTGGCAACATCAAAAGTCACTGGCAAAATCACAGTCACTGGCAACATCACAGTCACTGACAACAAACACCCGTCCACTGGGCAACATCACAGTCACTGCAACATCACAGTCACTGGCAACATCACAGTCACTGACAACATCACAGTCACTGACAAAATCACGTCCCCTGGCAACATCACGTCACTGGCAACATCACAGTCACTGGCAACATCACAGTCACTCACTGGCAACATCACAGTCACTGGCAACATCACAGTCACTGGCAACATCACAGTCACTGGCAACATCACAGTCACTGACAACATCACAGTCACTGGCAACATCACAGTCACTGGCAACATCACAGTCACTGACAACATCACAGTCACTGACAACATCACAGTCACTGGCAACATCACAGTCACTGGCAACATCACAGTCACTGACAACATCACAGTCACTTGCAACATCACAATCACTGGCAACATCACAGTCACTGGCAACATCACAGTCCCCTGACAAACATCACAGTCACTGGGAACATCACAGTCATTGGCAACATCACAGTCACTGGCAAACATCACAGTCACTGGCAACATCACAGTCCCCTGACAACATCACAGTCACTGGCAACATCACAGTCACTGACAACAAACACAGTCACTGGCAACATCACAGTCACTGGCAACATCACAGTCACTGGCAACATCACAGGGCACTGGCAACATCACACTCACTGGCAAAAATCAAGTCACTGGTAACATCACAGTCACTGACAACATCACAGTCACTGGCAACATCACAGTCACTGGCAACATCACAGTCACTGACAACATCACAGTCACTGGCAACATCACAGTCACTGGCAACATCACAGTCACTGACAACATCAGTCACTGGCAACATCACAGTCATTGGGAACATCACAGTCACTGACAAAAATCACAGTCACTGGCAAACATCACAGTCCACTGGCAACATCACAGTCACTGACAACCACAGTCACTGGCAACATCACAGTCACTGGCAACATCACAGTCACTGACAAACATCACAGTCACTGGCAAACATCACAGTCCACTGGCAACATCACAGTCACTGGCAACATCACAGTCACTGGCAACATCACAGTCACTGGCAACATCACAGTCACTGGCAACATCACAGTCACTGGCCCCCCAACATCACAGTCACTGACAACATCATCACTGGCAACATCACAGTCACTGGCAACATCACAGTCACTGACAACATCACAGTCACTGGCAACATCACAGTCACTGGCAACATCACAGTCACTGACAACATCACAGTCACTGGCAACATCACAGTCACTGGCAACATCACAGTCACCTGACATCATCACAGTCACTGGCAGCATCACAGTCACTGGCAACATCACAGTCACTGACATCATCACAGTCACTGGCAACATCACAGTCACTGACAACATCACAGTCACTGACAAATCACAGTCACTGGCAACATCACAGTCACTGGCTACATCACATCCCCTGACAACATCACAGTCACTGGCAACATCACAGTCACTGGCAACATCACAGTCAAATGACATCATCACAGTCACTGACAACATCACAGTCACTGGCAACAAACACAGTCACTGACATCATCACAGTCACTGACAACATCACAGTCACTGGCAACATCACAGTCACTGGCAACATCACCCGTCACTGACAACATCACAGTCACTGGCAACATCACAGTCACTGACATCATCACAGTCACTGACAAACATCACAGTCACTGGCAACATCACAGTCACTGACATCAATCACAGTCACTGACATCATCACAGTCACTGGGAACATCACCGTCACTGACATCATCACAGTCACTGGCAACATCACAGTCCCCTGACATCATCAACATGTCCCCTGGCAACATCACAGTCACTGGGAACATCACAGTCACTACAACATCACAGTCACTGACAACATCACAGTCCCCTGACATCATCACAGTCACTGACATCATCACAGTCACTGGCAACATCACAGTCACTGACATCACACAGTCACTGGCAAAACATCACAGTCACTGACATCATCACAGTCACTGAC
Source organism: Cherax quadricarinatus (assembly GCF_026875155.1). Taxonomy (NCBI): domain Eukaryota; kingdom Metazoa; phylum Arthropoda; class Malacostraca; order Decapoda; family Parastacidae; genus Cherax; species Cherax quadricarinatus. Next base: position 23,645,834 of record NC_069467.1, read on the forward strand.
AACATCACAGTCATTGGCAACATCACAGTCACTGACAAAATCACAGTCACTGACATCACAGTCCTGACAACATCACAGTCACTGACACATCACAGTCACTGGCAACATCACAGTCACTGGCAACATCAAAAGTCACTGGCAACATCACAGTCACTGACAACATCAGTCACTGGCAACATCACAGTCACTGGCAACATCACAGTCACTGACAACATCACAGTCACTGGCAACATCACAGTCCCCTGGCAACATCACAAATCACTGACAACACACATTTACTGGCAACATCACAGTCACTGGCAACATCACAGTCACTGACATCATCACAGTCACTGGCAGCATCACAGTCACTGGCAACATCACAGTCACTGACATCATCACAGTCATGGCAACTCACAGTCACTGACAACATCACAGTCACTGACAACATCACAGTCACTGGCAACATCACAGTCACTGGCTACATCACAGTCACTGACAACATCACAGTCACTGGCAACATCACAGTCAAATGGCAACATCACAGTCACTGAAATCATCACAGTCCATGACAACATCACAGTCACTGGCAACATCACAGTCACTGACATCATCACAGTCACTGACAACATCACAGTCACTGGCAACATCACAGTCACTGGCAACATCACAGTCACTGACAACATCACAGTCACTGGCAACATCACAGTCACTGACATCATCACAGTCACTGACAACATCACAGTCACTGGCAACATCACAGTCACTGACATCATCAAAGTCACTGACACATCACAGTCACTGGCAACATCACAGTCACTGACATCATCACAGTCACTGGCAACATCACAGTCACTGACATCATCACAGTCACTGGCAACATCACAGTCACTGGCAACATCACAGTCACTGACAACATCACAGTCACTGACAACATCACAGTCACTGACATCATCACAGTCACTGACATCATCACAGTCACTGGCAACATCACAGTCACTGACATCATCACAGTCACTGGCAACATCACAGTCACTGACTCATCACAGTCCCCGACAACATCACAGTCATTGGCAACATCACAGTCACTGACAACATCACAGTCACTGACATCACAGTCACTGACAACATCACAGTCACTGACAACATCACAGTCACTGGCAACATCACAGTCACTGGCAACATCACAGTCACTGGCAACATCACACTCACTGGCAACATCACAGTCACTGACAACATCACAGTCACTGACAACATCACAGTCACTGACAACATCACAGTCACTGACAACATCACAGTCACTGACAACATCACAGTCACTGGCAACATCTCAGTCACTGGCAACATCACAGTCACTGACAACATCACAGTCACTGACAACATCACAGTCCCCTGACAACATCACAGTCACTGACAACATCACAGTCACTGGCAACATCACAGTCACTGGCAACATCACAATCACTGACAACATCACAGTCACTGGCAATATCAGAGTCACTGGCAACATCACAGTCACTGACAACATCACAGTCACTGACAACATCACAGTCACTGGCAACATCACAGTCACTGACAACATCACAGTCACTGACAACATCACAGTCACTGACAACATCACAGTCACTGACAACATCACAGTCACTGACAACATCACAGTCACTGGCAACATCACAGTCACTGGCAACATCACAGTCACTGACAACATCACAGTCACTGACAACATCACAATCACTAGCAACATCACAGTCACTGACAACATCCCCAGTCACTGGCAACATCACAGTCACTGGCAACATTTACAGTCACTGACAACATCACAGTCACTGCAACATCACCGTCACTGGCAACATCACAGTCACTGACAACATCACAGTCACTGACAACATCACAGTCACTGACAACATCACAGTCACTGACAACATCACAGTCACTGACAACATCACAGTCACTGACAACATCACAGTCACTGGGAACATCACAGTCACTGACAACATCAAGTCACTGACAACATCACAGTCACTGGGCAAACATCACTCACTGACAACACACAGTCACTGGGCAACATCACAGTCACTGGCAACATCACAGTCACTGACAACATCACAGTCACTGGAACATCACAATCACTAGCAACATCACAGTCCCCTGACAACAACACAGTCACTGACAACATCCAGTCACTGGCAACATTCACAGTCACGACAAACATCACAGTTTACTGACAACATCACAGTCACTGGCAACATCACAGTCACTGGACAAAAATCAGTCACTGACAACATCACGTCACTGACAACATCACAGTCACTGACAACATCAGTCACTGGCAACATCCCAGTCACTGCAAAATCAAGTCACTGGCACATCACGTCTTGACAAAAATCAAAGTCACTGCAACACACAGTCACTGACAAAACACACTCACAGTCACTGACAAAAATCAAAAGTCACTGACAACATAACACAGTTCACTGACAACATCACAGTCACTGGCAACATCACAGTCACTGGCAAAACATTTACCAAAACAGTCACTGACAACATTTACAGTCACTGACAACATTCACAGTCACTGACATCACAGTCACTGAATCAAATCTGCAACACACATCAGCAATCACATCCTGCAAAAACTAACACACAGTCATGACAACTCCACACTGACAACATCACAGTCACTGGCAACTCACACAGTCACTGGACCCAACATCAACAAATCACTGACAAAAATCACAGTCACTGACAACATCACAGTCCCCCTGACCCCAACATCACATCACTGACACATCCACAGTCACTGCAACATCAAATCACTGGGCAAATCACCCATTTACTGGGAACAAACACAGTCACTGACAAACATCACAGTCACTGGCAAACATCACAGTCACTGACAACATTCCAATCACTGGAAAAAAAATCCACAGTCATTTCAACACACTAAGTCACTGGACAAACATACAGTCACTGACAACATCACAATAACTGAGCAACATAACAGTCACTACAAATCAAAGTCCCCTGACACATCCAGTCACTGCAACATCACAGTCACTGACAACATCACAGTCACTGACAACATCACAGTCACTGACAACATCACAGTCACTGACAACATCACAGTCACTGACAACATCACAGTCACTAGCAACATGGTAAACAGGCTGACCAAGAATTACCGACAAAATTTTTGGTAAATGGAAACAGATGCAACTAAATGTGACATTATATTGTGGCAATGTTGTGTCTCCATGAGCTTCAAAAGCTCCACTAGAGTTATCTGTGTTCTTGTTATCTAGCTGGATATCTTAACCAACTAGTTATTAGCTCTGTTGGTGTTATCCAGCTGGATAGCTTCACCAGCTGATTAAAGCAAAATAAATCCCCAGGTCCCGATTAATTTTTTGACGAGTTCTTTAAAAAGTGTAAGACAGAATTTAGTGACCCACTAATTAATCTTTCCAATTTATCATTTCAATGAGGTGTGGTGCCGGAGATGTGGAAGATGGCTAGTGTAATTTCCTATTTTTAAAAGCAAGGACTAAGTCAATACCACAAATAAACCTGACTTCAGTCGTATGCAAATTATTAGAGTCAATTACAGTCGATGTAATAAGAATCCATCTTGATAATCAGTACGACTGCACACGAGACTTTTCCTGTCTGACTAATTCATTGATTTTCTTTAATATAACACTTGAGATCACATGCATAACATACCGACACGATGGAAAAGGAGACACAAATGCAGTGTATTGCTATTCTTTTTTGAAGGAGATAGTGAGAGGCTGTGTTAATGAAAGAGTTAAAGAGAGGTTGAGTGTCTTATTGAAGGAGTTAAAGAGAGGTTGAGTGTCTTATTGAAGGAGTTAAAGAGAGGTTGAGTGTCTTATTGAAGGAGTTAAAGAGAGGTTGAGTGTCTTATTGAAGGAGTTAAAGAGAGGTTGAGTGTCTTATTTGAAGGAGTTAAAGAGAGGTTGAGTGTCTTATTGAAGGAGTTAAAGAGAGGTTGAGTGTCTTATTGAAGGAGTTAAAGAGAGGTTGAGTGTCTTATTGAAGGAGTTAAAGAGAGGTTGAGTGTCTTATTGAAGGAGTTAAAGAGAGGTTGAGTGTCTTATTGAAGGAGTTAAAGAGAGGTTTGAGTGTCTTATTGAAGGAGTTAAAGAGAGGTTGAGTGTCTTATTGAAGGAGTTAAAGAGAGGTTGAGTGTCTTATTGAAGGAGTTAAAGAGAGGTTGAGTGTCTTATTTGAAGGAGTTAAAGAGAGGTTGAGTGTCTTATTGAAGGAGTTAAAGAGAGAGGTTGAGTGTCTTATTGAAGGAGTTAAAGAGAGGTTGAGTGTCTTATTGAAGGAGTTAGAGAGAGGTTGAGTGTCTTATTGAAGGAGTTAAAGAGAGGTTGAGTGTCTTATTGAAGGAGTTAAAGAGAGGTTGAGTGTCTTATTGAAGGAGTTAGAGAGAGGTTGAGTGTCAGTGTAAAATGCAAATTGGTTGTTATGACGGGCATGTCAACCTAAACAATATAACGATACTGTTCAATATAATTAAAGTGAGCAGTTGAATTACTAAAATATTGTTGAAGTTCTTGATTATTTAGCTTATTTGAACCTTGCTTGGGGGGGAGGAGTACCTTGATGCTTGGTAAAGGGCTCACAGTACTTATTAAGTTCTTTACAGACAGCAAGTGACTGCGCAAGCAGCCGGACTACACAGGTCGGCTTTAAGTTTTCATTCACAAGTGAGGTGTCTCGATGCCGGTGAAGAGCTCTTGATCCAAGAAACTGGGTTTACCCTTTCCTTAATTGGATTAAATCTGAATGGTTGCTATTCCCCAGGTACTGTCTCACCCATACAGGTTAGTACATAGAGTTAACTGTATTATATTCGCTGTGTGTCCTTTCATGCTCTGTCATGTCCTGTCATACCCTGTCATGCCCTGTCATGCCCTGTCATACCCTTTCATACCTTGTCATACCCTGTCATACTCTATCATACCTTGTCATACCCTGAATGACCAGCATGTCCCTTATTACAACCCAGGAGTTCCAAAGGTCTGTTATTCTGGTTGTAAAGGGAGCAAAATAAACACAACAGAAAAACTTTTGACTTGTATTATCCTTCACCAAGTAAGAACAGAAGTATGTACACTATATACACTATGTACAACAATAGGTATTAGTGTACTCCACGGTAAGCAAGGCAGACTGGAAGCCACTTCAGTCTGCTTCAACCAGCTCTAGAATGGGAATGACAAGGGCAGACAGGTGTGTGGTACCCACAAACGCCTCTGCGATTGCCAAAACCATCTTCTCATTGGCTGGAACCTGGGTACTGATTGAACGACGGGGCCCCATCATCAACCCTTAGTACCTGGTTCACTGGTTGGGGGAGATAGCCTTTCAATGAGGGTGTGTACATGCGCCGAACAAAGGTTACGTACTCTTTGCATGCCACATCTCTCCTTATTTTGGTAGAATTACCAACAAAATGTTAAGTAAACGGACACAGATGCAACTAATGTGACATTTTATTTTGGGAACGTTTCGCGCTACAGGAGCTTGAGAAAGCTCCTTAAAGCGAAACGTTACCACAATAAAATATCACATTAGATGCATATGTGTCCATTTTAGCGGACAGTGAGACACCGGAACCATCACCGAATATAATTAATATTTTCATGCAATTCTGGCAGCTGTCACGCACACTGCTTCTGTTTTTTTCTTCTTTGTTGTAGTTTCTGACTCCTGAATTTTCACTACTCATTCCATCATTCTTAATATTCCACGTCGGCTGTGTCGCCTCTTCGACCAGAATTTAAAGACCTATTTTGCTGGGTCGCTACACTTTCTGGGGTTCAACTTAAACTTATTTTTTTTGCATGTTAAACAGTTCAGAGACTTCTACTTTCCCATTGCAATGTGCCCACTCCAGACTGTTTTCTGGTTCTGTTTCAGAACATTCAGACAGCGGCGGTGGTCCGAGTTAGTGATCAACAAGCTATTGTTGATCAATCAGCAGTTATATTTATTGTAGAGGTCTTGTCATCACCGGAGGGTGTGGGAAACAATTCTCGCTGTTTAGCATACTGACCAGACATGGTTCACATGTCCATCTCGTCGAGAGATGTCCGGTATCTTCCTGTGAATCCAGATTAAACACATGTTGATTATTCCGTTTACCAAACAATATTCAGAATTTCCGACGTCCTTTTCAGCGTCTTGATGCTCTCACCTTGCATGATCTCCTCTGGGAAACTTCAACCTTCAACTCACACTGTGACTTTTTTAACTGAGACTGCCTTAGGCACCCACTCTGAACTTCCATGTTATCCCACGAGATCATCCCTCACACTACTTCCCTTTGCCTACGGGAGGTATCAGTATTCATTTATAACATGCACGGGCTTACCCCATTTATTTTGTGAACATACTAATAATAATAATTCCCATGAATATTGTATTATTATTAACACACGTGAAACCATTTTACTGACATAAATTACACTGGTCAACAACCAAAATGCTTCCGAGACCAGAGTAGCAATTTCCAACTAATTTTAGGTCACTGATAATGAATATCATGGTTAAAATTTTTGTTAGCTTTACTTTTTAATATATAGCAGCGTGTTACAACAAGTTCCAACAGTCTTGTGGCAGTGTGTTTCTTACCACACTCACAGTCTGACTGACCTTCATTATTGTTCCAGCAGTCACAGAAGGTGGTTGTGATGTCCAAGTTTATATTTTGAGGTGAAAGTTGATTTTCTTAGTCAAAACACTTTTTTAAACTTATAATAAATATTCACTGAGCAAGTTATTGATATGTATGTGAGGCATATTACATTAATATTATTTTCCTACTGAATGATATCAATACTTCTGCTTAGCTGTCATGCTCTGTATTATAATGATAAGTTAATGAATAAATTTTCTGTTTATCTTTTAATTATTTGTTTTCTTCTTGCAGATGCCTCGTACTTGTGTGAATAGTGCAGACAACTTCCGCTTCATTTCTGGTGAGATGACCTTTGCATCACAGAAGCGCCGTATAACTGCTATTGTTAGAAAGGTATATCACCTATATTTTGGATGCAAGATTGGTGACCAGGATAACAACTGGGCTCCACACATATGCTGCAACAATTGTGCTACTAACCTTCGCCAATGGTTTGAACAGGAACAGGAACGGAATTCCTTTTTGCTGTGCCAATGTCATGGTGGGACCCAACAGACCATAACCAACAATTTATTTCTGCAAGGTACCTCCAGTACAAAAGTGCTTGTCAAAGAAAAAAAAAGGGTACATTGAATATCCAAACATTCCATCAGGTATTCGCCTAGTTCCACATGGAGAAGGTCTATCTGTTGCTGATGCACCAACTTCGGTATCCTTCGAGTCAGATAAAGAAAGTGGTGAGGAGGAAGAAGAGCAGGATGACAGTGCTGGATTACAGTGTGACGGAAACTTTGATGAAGTTCACTCCTCTAGGCCACATCTCATAACAAAAGGGGAACCCCATGACCTTGTCAGGGATCTACAACTACCAAAAAATAAGACAGAGCTGCTAAGCTCTCGTCTTCAACAGTGGAATCTCCTAGAAGCTCATCAAGGTTTACAAAAACAAGGGATGTAACATGTCACTTAAAAATCCGTTTTTTGGGCTCACATTTAGACTGTTTTCCAGCGAACTGTGGGACAGTTAGTGACGAACATGGTGAAAGGTTTCACCAATATATTTCAACCATGGAAAAATGGTACCAGGACAAATGGGCCACAAGAATGCTTGCAGACTATTGCTGGACACTGGCAAGAGGTGATTCTTCAGCTCACTATAAGCGTCAAGCAACAAGGCAAAAAGTAGGTACAGATTAGAGTTTAAAACATACTGACACATATTGTACGTTATAATAAAATAATCAATTATTACATGTCTCATATTTTTAAACCTATAACCAATAAGCATTTCTCAAGGTGATATTTGAATTCATGACATGAAAATACATAAGAATAAACTAATCTCATTTAAGAAGCATACAACTTTTCAAAAACTGTTGACCAGCGAGCGGTCGAACACTAGGCAAACAATCTGATACGAAAATGCTTAGAAAATAACACTGATGAAATTAAAACTAATTTTGACACCCAGGTGATCTGAGACGCAACACGTTGAGACGATCTACATATATATATAATAAATATGTAACTAAATTAATAAGCTCTACAATACTTTTTCTATCTTAATTAAAGACTCTACTAGACATTATTCGCTTTCAACCTTGCAGCTAGATTGTTCTAAACATTCTTAGAATACCTAAAAAATAAAAATACACAATACAATTACTGAAACAATAGAGAAACAGCCCGCACGAACAAGAAGGATTCAGATTCCCTCTACGTACCTACGATGAAATGAAGCAAAATAAAAGTTAACAGCTACAAGCTTCTGAAACACAGGTATCAATTTTAATTCATCGTTCTGTAGAGAGTAAGTGAGAGAGTGAGTGAGTGAGAGAGTGAGTGAGTGAGAGAGTGAGTGAGAGAGTGAGTGAGTGAGTTAGCGAGTGAGTGAGTGAGAGAGTAAGTGAGAGAGTGAGTGAGTGAGTGAGTGAGTGAGTGAGAGAGTGAGTGAGCGAGTGAGTGAGTGAGTGAGTGAGTGAGAGAGTGAGTGAGTGAGCGAGTGAGTGAGTGAGAGAGCGAGTGAGAGAGTGAGTGAGTGAGAGAGCGAGTGAGTGAGAGAGTGAGTGAGAGAGCGAGTGAGTGAGATAGTGAGTGAGAGAACGAGTGAGAGTGAGAGAACGAGTGAGTGAGAGAGTGAGTGAGTGAGAGAGTGAGTGAGTGAGTGAGTGAGTGAGTGAGTGAGTGAGTGAGAGAGCGAGTGAGTGAGAGAGTGAGTGAGAGAGTGAGTGAGAGAGTGAGTGAGAGAGTGAGTGAGAGAGTGAGTGAGTGAGTGAGTGAGAAAGTGAGAGAGTGAGTGAGTGAGAGAGTGAGTGAGAGTGAGTGAGTGAGAAAGTGAGAGAGTGAGTGAGTGAGGGAGTGAGTGAGTGAGAGTGAGTGAGCGAGTGAGAGAGCGAGTGAGTGAGAGTGAGTGAGAGAGTGAGTGAGTGAGAGAGTGAGTGAGAGAGTGAGTGAGAGAGTGAGTGAGAGAGTGAGTGAGCGAGTGAGAGAGCGAGTGAATGAGAGAGCGAGTGAGTGAGAGAACGAGTGAGTGAGAGAGCGCGTGAGAGAGTGAGTGAGTGAGAGAGCGAGTGAGTGAGAGACTGAGTGAGAGAGCGAGTGAGTGAGATAGTGAGTGAGAGAACGAGTGAGAGTGAAAGAACGAGTGAGTGAGAGAGTGAGTGAGTGAGAGAGCGAGTGAGTGAGAGAGTAAGTGAGAGAGCGAGTGAGTGAGAGAGTGAGTAAGAGAACGAGTGAGAGTGAGAGAACGAGTGAGTGAGAGAGTGAGTGAGAGAGCGAGTGAGAGAACGAGTGAGAGTGAGAGAGCGAGTGAGTGAAAGAGTGAGTGAGAGAGCGAGTGAGTCAGAGAGTGAGTGAGAGAACGAGTGAGAGTGAGTCAGAGAGTGAGTGAGAGAGCGAGTGAGAGAGTGAGTGATAGAGCAAGTTAGTGAGAGAGCGATTGAGTGAGAGGTGAGTGAGTGAGAGAGCGAGTGAGTGAGAGAGCGAGTGAGTGAGAGAGTGAGTGAGTGAGACAGCGAGTGAGTGAGACAGCGAGTGAGAGAGCGAGTGGAGAGATGAGTGAGTGAGAGAGCGAGTGAGAGAGCGAGTGAGTGAGAGAGCGAGTGAGTGAGAGAGCGAGTGAGTGAAAGAGTGAGTGAGATAGTGAGTGAGTGAGAGAGCGAGTAAGTGACAGAGTAAGTGAGAGAGCGAGTGAGTGAGAGAGTGAGTGAGAGAGTGAGAGCGAGTGAGAGAATGAGTGAGAGAGCGAGTCAGTGAGAGAACGAGTGAATGAGACAGCGAGTGAGTGAGAGAGCGAGTGAGTGAGAGAGCGAGTGAGAGAGCGAGTGAGTGAAAGAGTGAGTGAGAGAGTGAGTGAGAGAGTGAGTGAGAGAGCAAGTGAATAAATAAGAGTACATTAAAAGATCAGAGTTCATATAGAGTGAAATATTCTGTGCTGCTGGAGAGCAATAATGATTGTGTCAGTTATGTACATCCATTGTTGTGGCTAACTTAAATATAACAGAGAACTCTCATTCTCAGACCACTCAGACCACATCACCGGTCACCCTCCACTCAGACCACATGTGGCATGCAAAGAGTACGTAACCTTTATTCGGCGCATGGACACACCCTCATTTACAGGCTATCTCCCCCAACCAGCGAACCAGGTTGCTAAGAGTTGATGATGGGGCCCCATCGTTCAACTAGTGACCAGGTTCTAGCCAATAAGAAGGTGGGATTGACAATCGCAGAGGTTATGTGGATACCGCTCTCCTGTCTGCCCTTGTCATTCCCATTCTAGAGCTGGTTGAAGCACGGTCTGCTTTCTTGTGGCTTCTATTTCTGCCTTGCTTACCGTGACGTGCACTATATTTATTACTGTACAAGTTACATATTGCGTTCTAAATTGGTAAAGGGATAATATAAGTCTAAATTTTTTCAAACTGTGTTTATTTGCTTCCCATTACAACCTGGGTTAACAGGCCATTTGAAAGCCTGGGTTGTAATATGGGTAGCCTGTCCGAGAGCTGGACTTAGAGAAACGGTTGACTTGGGGGTGAAGCTTGTAGCAGGAACATTGTGTAGCTTGCTGTTTCGCTTCGCTTTACAAATTTTGCGTGTCAGTTGCTTATGATCACCTTGCTATTGTGTGATCTTTCAGCAGCTCGCTACTAGCTTGTTCAGTGTGCTCGCTTCGCTACGGTCAGTCTTGTGGGGCAGTCGGCTTTGCTTGTATGCGTATTCTGCAATCGTACTGTGCATAGCTAAGCGTGTTCTGCAAATTAACGTGTTTACGTTGGGGTATTCGTACTGTGCATAGCGAATAACTTATGCCACCTGACGAGTCAGACCCCTTTGGTCGGCATATACTTTGGGCATAACCTACCTAAATTGTCCCTACAGCGTTGTTGGCAAATTTGCTCGTTCCATTGGCATCCCTATAAACCACTTTTACAGCTCGCAAACTGCGTCACTATTGCTGACATACTTATTGAAGAAGAGATGGCACATCATACTCCTCCCTCTAGGGGAGCTAGGGCAAAAACTACTATGTTCTCGCAGGAGAAAAATGATACAACCTACGGAGCAAAAGGGTCAGTATAGGGGCAGCTGGTTTTCTCAGGGTGAATCAGCGTCTTTTGGCACTTCAGCTGGCAAAAATCAATCTTGAGCAAACTAGGGAACAGAGAGATTTCGAAAGGGGAAGAATTTGATAGGGAAAGAGAAAGGAGGCAGTTTTCGCTTTCTGTAAACGTTTTTCATTTTTACAAAAAGCATACAGCTTGTTCCCCGCTTCAATGGGGCCCCAAACCCAGAGCAATTTTTCAAAAGCTTCGAAAATCAGCTCAAAGCCTTGAGTGGCCGGAACAGCACGGGGCCCAGCGTTTGGTTCAAAAGCATTTTTGGGTAAGGCACGGGAAATTTTACGTCGGTTTTAACTGACGCTGAATTCTCTGATTATCAAGTAGTGAAGACCACAGTTTTGGGGAGCATATACATGTATCCCAGCTAAATATCGTAAGACCTTCAAATTGAACAGGCGGCAGCTTGGTCAATCCCTGGTGGACTTTGTGAGACAGCAACCAAAGCTTTTACCAGCTGGTATAAAGCGAGTGGTGTCTCTAACTTTGAGGAGCGGGTGCAGCTTATTCTGATTGATAACCTGCTGGAGTCTGTGGGCCCAGAGGTTCGTGTCTTTCTGCGGGATCGTGATTTAACCACTGCATTGGAGGCGGCCGGGTTTGGGCTGATACCTTCAAAACGAACCGCTCCTTGTCCGAGCGGTCCCGTCTCTCTTTTCAACAGTCTGGCGTGAGCAGAGATCGAAAACTTTGGAGAATGAAGTGCCACCGGAGGGAGAGCTTCTACGACATCCAAACCAAGTCACCTGGTGACCACGCTTCTCAAACATAGGGTCCCCCTGCGGAGAGGCAAACTACTTATGGAGCATCTCGACAACAATATCCAGAGGGGCCCACCAGCCAGAACGACACCACTTGCAACGTCATCAGGGATAAAGGGCAAGCCTGTCGTCTGCTATCAGGGTAAAAAGTAGGTCATATAGTTCCAACTCCCCCCAAAAAAACCTCAACCCATCGGAAAATCGCTAATATCCCTAGTAACATGTCCCCTAGAGAAGTAGAAAAAGGAATGGCCCCTTATTTTTGGGCGAAAGCCCTTTTTTCCCTTCAGGAAAACTCAAAACCCAAACTAAAGTAAATACCTTTAGAAAATACGGGAGCATATTGCTCACTTGTCAAGAAGGAAAATTAACCCCTTTCAAGAATACTTCCTTGAATTCATCAGTTTTATTGGAAGCCTATGGAGGAACTATATATTCTGTTCCTTTGCATAAAATTTATGTACAGGGGCAAATATTACACTGGAACTTGACTGTAGGTATCCAAAAGGATTCCCATGAAAAATGCCATGTTATTACTGGGTAATAACATTACTACTGTTACTTCGTGTCCTGAACCTATAATGATTAATGCTTCTCCAGTGTTGGCCATAACTCGGGCAACACCCCAAAGGGGTTTGTCGGGGGAGAATGTTGACCTATCCTTGGACGACTCCGATCTCGGAATAGCCACTTTTGTTTTAATGAGAAAACACCGGCCGGAGTCTCGTAAATCAAGTGAACAGACCCCGATCAAGCCTTCCTATTCCCAGGTTGCAGGATTGCCAGATGTCTCTGTTTCCATGCCCGAGGGACTGCCCTTTCCGGGGAGGAACAACGTAAGGACCCTTCGTTAAAATTCACTTTTGAGGCAGCCAGGGTAAATCCTCTTTGGTTCATCCAGTCAAGTATGAAGTTAAAAATGATTTTTTGGTATGCACTGAGACGGGTAAGGAGACAGGGGGCCGGCAATTATACGACGGGTAGTGTTCCAACCAAGTATAGACCTCAGATATTAAAAAATAGCTCATAATACGTCATCAGAGGTCATTTAGGAATTACAAAAACCTTGTATAGAATCACAAAAAAATTTATTGGCCAACATTAAAGAAAGATGTGAAGAATCATATTAGTGTTGCCGAGAATGTCAGCAAGTTGGAAAACCTGGACATTCTATTAAACCTGCACCTCCCAACCCTACCTGCTGATGGAGAACCTTTTGCAGATTTAATTATAGAATTTTTGTAGGTCCACTACCTAAGTCAAAGTTTTGGAAATCAGTATTTATTTACAATTATGGATAAAGTAACCAGATATCCTGAAGCGATCCCAATGCGTAGTATCAATACTAAAGCTATTCTCAAAGCTTTAAACAAAATTCATTTCTTGTTTTTGGGATTCCTAAAACATACAAAGTGAAACAAGGTACTAACTTCACTGCCAAAGCATTTAGGGAAGTATTAACTAGTTAGGGATAATTCACAACTTATTCCACTGCCTATCACCCTCAGTCCCAAGGCGCCCTTGGAAAGATTCCACCAAACATTAAAAACAATGATGAGAAGTTTTGCATGCACTTTCCGACAGATTGGGATGAATCTCTACCGTTGTTGCTATTCTCAGTACGAGAGACGGTGCAAGATTTTACAGGTATATCCGTTTTAGCTGATCTTTGGGCACAATGTACGAGGTCCTCTTCGGTGCTCAAAAAGGATGGATGGGAGAAGACGTAAGCTCAGCACTCTACAACCCGTCTTCAAGGGTTTCAGGTGGCACGTGAGTTAGCCACGGCTAACCTAAAGATAGCTCAAAGTAAGATGAAACAGAGGTATGACAAAAGTGGGACAATTCCGCTCCTTCCCTCCAGGAGACAAGTTTTTGGTGCAGGAACCTATACCTGGGCCCCACCTTGAAAGCTAGATTTACGGGACCTATGCAGATAGTAAGTAGATTTATCTGATTTAAATTATGTGGGACTCCCATTGATAAGACCTCAAAAACAAAAACTTACCACATAAATCAAATCAAGGGCCCTTTTATACACCAGATAAAGTCCCAGAAAGACTCTGTCCTCTTTCCCTGAGGACGACTCTGACTCTTTGCACTCTATCCTCTGAAATTAATACTAAACTTTCAAAATTCTGTCCTCAAGGACCTAGCCCGTTAATGGATGGATTATCTGAAATACAAGCAACCAATTTAACTGACTTCTACAGTCATATCCTAATATTTTTTCGGATGTGCCGAAAAATGTACGTTAGGTTACCATGATGTAGATGTGGAAAATCAAACCAATTAAACTCTCCCCCTACAGAGCTAATCCTGAAAAGCAAAGGTTACTTCAGCAGGAAGTAGACTTCTTGTTAAACATGGTTTTGTGAGGGGTCGTCTAGTCCATGGGCTTCACCGTGCATCCTAGTAAAAAAGGCTGATGGAGGTTTCGTATGTGCACGACTACCCTAAAGTGGGAAAGAGGTCACAAATTTCAGATGCTTACCCTCTTCCTCGTCTGGATACGTAATTGACTTTGTGGGTAAGGCTACTTTTGTGTCCAAATTAGATCTCCTTAAAGGTTACTATCAGGTACCTTTGACAGATAAGGGGAAGGAAATCTCTGCCTTTGTGATTCCAGGGTCATTATCAGATACAGTTACCCCCTTCGGAATGAAAAATTCCCCCCTTCATTCCAGAAACTTATCCATCAGCTATTAAAGGACTTGAAGGCACGGCAGCATACCTAGATGATATTGTTTTGGTGTCTGATACTTGGGATCAACACCTACTAGACTTAAAGCTCTGTTTGAGACCTTAAGAATTCCCAATTAACAGTTAATTTGTCTAAATCTTCCTTTTGGGCCCGCCACTGTCACTTTTCTAGGCCATGAAGTAGTAGTGGTAAAGTTGCACCTAAACTTGCTAAAGTTCTTTCGATTAAAGAATATCCAGTTCCTCATGATAGGGAAAACTCTTTAACGGTTCCAGGGAATGATAGGGAAATTTTTTTAGAAGATTCGTAAGAATTTCTCAGATATTGTAGCCCCTCTTTCCTCTCTTACCAGTCCCTAAAGTTCCCTTTAATTGGACTCAGATTGTAACACGCTTTTAATAAAGCAAAAAGATTATTGTGCTCTGCACCCATTCTCTTTTCTCCAGACTTCTCCAAACCTTTTTCATTACAGGTTGATGCTTGTGAGTCTGGGTTGGGGCGGTACTATTACAAATCGGGAACAAAGTTGCAGCCTGTAGCATACTTTTCAGCTAAGTTCCAGCCACATCAGAGAGCTTACTCTACCATTGAAAAAGAACCCTCGCGCTGGTAATGGCTTTGGAGCATTTCGATGTTTATGTGGGCCAGACATCGCAGGTGGTCACAGTCTACAGTGACACAACCCGTTTTGTCTATCTCCAAGCCATGAAAAATCACAACACAAGGGTTATCGTTGGACGCTCAGGCTGCAGCCCTATAACTTCAAAATTCGTTACATTGCCGCAAAGAAAATTTTTTGGCAGACTCTTTGTCAAGAGTCTAGTTTAATATTTTATTTAGGTTAGGATGTATTTGTGGTAACCCCCCTTTCAAGCTCTTTTTTTTTATCCCCTGATGTTTGGGGGGTTTTTTTTATGAGGGGGTAAAGGCTACCGTCCGCTTGTATCTTGGACCTATGTTGGGCCTATCTGACTGCTGTCTCACTCGAGTTTAGGGTTTGGCTTTGGTCACTAGGAAAGCTGAGCCTATAAAGTGGGATGGTGGAGAGGATAGGCGGTCCCATTATTTTTTGGGCCCGGCGGCACGGTTACCACTGGGAGGTGCAGCCCTAATCCTGAGCCTTCCGGGGTGGGGGGGTGGCATGCAAAGAGTTTCGTAACCTTTATTCGGCGCAAGGGCACACCCTCATTTACAGGCTATCTCCCCCAACCAGCGAACCAGGTTGCTAAGAGTTGATGATGGGGCCCCATCGTTCAACTAGTGACCAGGTTCTAGCCAATAAGAAGGTGGGGTTGACAATCGCAGAGGGTTTTGTGGATACCGCTCTCCTGTCTGCCCTTGTCCCTTCCCATTCTAGAGCTGGTTGAAGCACGGTCTGCTTTCTTGTGGCTTCTATTTCTGCCTTGCTTACCGTGACGTGCACTATATTTATTACTGTACATAGTGTACATATTGCTGTTCTAAATTTGGTGAAGGAAATATAAGTCTAAACTTTTTCTACTGTGTTTATTTGCTCCCATTACACCTGGGTTAACAGGCCATTTGAAAGCCTAGGTTGTAATACCACATCACCGGTCACCCTCCACTCAGATCACAACACCGGTCACCCTCCACTCAGACCACATCACCGGTCACCCTCCACTCAGACAACATCACCGGTCACCCTCCACTCAGACCACATCACCGGTCACCCTCCACTCAGATCACATCACCGGTCACCCTCCACTCAAACCACACCACCGGTCACCCTCCACTCAGACAACATCACCGGTCACCCTCCACTCAAACCACACCACCGGTCACCCTCCACTCAGACAACATCACCGGTCACCCTCCACTCATACCACATCACAGGTCACCCTCCACTCAGACCACATCTCCGATCACCCTCCACTCAGACCACATCACCGGTCACCCTCCACTCAGACCACATCACCGGTCACCCTCCACTCAAACCACACCACCGGTCACCCTCCACTCAGACAACATCACCGGTCACCCTCCACTCATACCACATCACAGGTCACCCTCCACTCAGACCACATCTCCGATCACCCTCCACTCAGACCACACCACTGGTCACCCTCCACTCAGACCACATCACCGGTCACCCTCCACTCAGACCACATCAACCGGGCACCCTCCACTCAAAAACCCCACCACCGGGCCCCCCTCCACTCAGACAACATCACCGGCACCCTCCACTCATACCACATCACCGGGCAACCGCCACTCAACCACAAACTCCTGTCACCCTCCACTCAGACCACATCACCGGGCCCCCGTCCACTCAGACCAAAATCTCCTGTCACCCTCCACTCAGACCACATCACCGGTCACCGTCCACTCAGACCACATCTCCTGTCACCCTCCACTCAGACCACATCACCGGTCACCCTCCACTCAGACCACATCACCGGTCACCGTCCACTCAGACCACATCTCCTGTCACCCTCCACTCAGACCACATCACCGGTCACCCTCCACTCAGACCACATCACCGGTCACCCTACACTCAGTCCACACCACCGGTCACCCTCCACTCAGACCACATCTCCTGTCACCCTCCACTCAGACCACATCTCCTGTCACCCTCCACTCAGACCACATCACCGGTCACCCTCCACTCAGACCACATCACCGGTCACCGTCCACTCAGGCCACATCACCGGTCACCCTCCACTCAGACCACACCACAGGTCACCCTCCACTCAGACCACATCACCGGTCACCCTCCACTCAGACCACACCACCGGTCAACCTCCACTCAGACCACATCACCGGTCACCCTCCACTCAGACCACATCACCGGTCACCCTCCACTCAGACCACAGAACAGGTCACCCTCCACTCAGACCACATCACCTGTCACCCTCCACTCAGACCACACCACCGGTCCCCATCCACTCAGACCACACCACCGGTCACCCTCCACTCAGACCACATCACCGGTCATCCTCCACTCAGACCACAGAACAGGTCACCCTCCACTCAGACCACATCACCGGTCACCCTCCACTCAAACCACATCACCGGTCACCCTCCACTCAGACCACAGAACAGGTTACCCTCCACTCAGGCCACATCACCGGTCACCCTCCACTCAGACCACATCACCGGTCACCCTCCACTTATACCACACCACCGGTCACCCTCCACTCAGTCCACACCGCCGGCCACCCTCCACTCAGATCACATCACCGGTCACCCTCCACTCAGACCACATCACCGGTCACCCTCCACTCGGACCACACCACCGGTCACCCTCCACTCAGACCACACCACCGGTCACCCTCCACTCAGACCACTCCACCGGTCACCCTCCACTCAGACCACATCACCGGTCACCCTCCACTCAGACCTCACCACCGGTCACCCTTCACTCAGACCACACCACCGGTCACCCTCCACTCAGTCCACATCACCGGTCACCCTCCACTCAGACCACATCACCGGTCACCCTCCACTCAGACCACACCACCGGTCACCCTCCACTCAGACCACATCACCGGTCAACCTCCACTCAGTCCACACCACCGGTCACCCTCCACTCAGACCACACCACCTATCTCACTCCACTCAGACCACACCACCGTCACCCTCCACTCAGACCACACACCTGGTCACCTCCACTCAGACCACACCACAGTCACCCTCCACTCAGACCACATCAGCCGGTCACCCTCCACTCAGACCACATCACCGGTCACCTCCACCAACCACTCACCGTCACCCTCCACTCAGATCAACATCACCGATCACCCTCCACTCAGACCACACACCGGTCACCCTCCACTCAGACCCATACCGTCACCCTCCACTCAGACACACACACCGGTCACCCTCCACTCAAACCACACCACCGGTCACCTCTCCACTCAGACAACATCACCGGTCACCCTCCACTCATACCACATCCAACGGTCACCCTCACACTCAGACCACACTCACGATCACCCTCCTCTCAGACCACACCACTGTCACCCTCCACTCAGACCACATCACCGGTCACCCTCCACTCATACCACATCACCGGTCACCCTCCACTCAAACCACACCACCGGTCACCCTCCACTCAGACAACATCACCGGTCACCGTCCACTCAGACCACATCTGTCACCCTCCACTCAGACCACATCACCGGTCACCGTCCACTCAGACCACATCTCCTGTCACCCTCACATCAGACCACATCACCGTCACCGTCCACTCAGACCACATCTCCCTGTCACCCTCCACTCAGACCACACACCGGTCACCCTCCACTCAGACCACATCACCTGTCACCGTCCACTCAGACCACATCTCCTGTCACCCTCCACTCAGACCACATCACCGGTCACCCTCCACTCAGACCACATCACCGTCACCCTACACTCAGTCCACACCACCGGTCACCCCCCACTCAGACCACATCTCCCCGTCACCCTCCACTCAGACCACACTCCTGTCACCCTCCACTCAGACCACATCACCGGTCACCCTCCACTTTAGACCACATCACCGTCACCCTCCACTCAGACCACACCACAGGTCACCCTCCACCAGACCACATCACCGGTCACCTCCACTCAGACCACAACCACCGGTCAAACCCTCCCTCAACCACACACCGGTCCACCCTCCATCAGACCACACACCGGTCACCCTCCACTCAGACCACGAACAGTCACCCCCCTCAACCAATCACCCGCCCCTCCACTCAGACCCCACCACCGGGCCCCCCCACCAACCACACCACCGGTCACCCTCCACCAGACCACATCACCGTCACCTCCATCAACCACAGAACATCCCCTCCACTCACCACTCACCGGGGACCCTCCACTCAAACCACACACCGGGCACCCCCCACTCAGACCACGAACAGGTTACCCCCCCAGGCCAATCACCGTCACCCCCCCTCAGACCACATCACCGTCACCCTCCACTTATACCAACCACCGGCACCCTCCACTCAGTCCACACCGCCGGCCCCCCTCCACTAAACATCACCCGGGCCCCCCACCAAAAAACCCTCACCGGGCACCCCCCACTCGGCCCCAAAACCCCCGGGCACCCTCCACTCAGACCACACCACCGGGCACCCTCCACTCAGATCACACCACCGGTCACCCCTCCACTTCAGATCACACCACCGTCACCCTCCACTCAGATCACACACCGTGGTTCACCCTCCATTCATACCACACCACAGGTCCCACCCTCCACTCAGACCAACACCACAGTTAACCCTCCATTCAAGGCCCACACCACCGTTCACCCCTCCACTCAGATCCACACCACCGGTCACCCTCCACTCAGGATCACACCACCGTCACCCTCCATTCAGAACCACACCACAGGTCACCCTCCACTCAGATCACAACCACCGGTCACCCTCCACTCAGATCACACCACCGTCACCCTCCACTCAGATCACACCACCGTCACCCTCCATTCAGAACCACACCACCGGTCAAACCCTCCACTCAGATCACACCACCGGTCACCCCTCGCACTCAGATCACACCACCGGCACCCTCCATTCAGACCACACCACCGGTCACCATCCAATCAATCACACCACCGTCACCCTCCACTCAGACCACAAACCACCGTCACCCTCCAATCAGATCACAACCACCGAGTCACCACTCCATTCAGACCACATCACCGGTCACCCTCCATTCCAGCCACACCACTCGGTCACTGACATGCCCTCCACTCAGATCACACCCCCGTCCACGCCTCCACTCAGATCCACCACCGTCACCCCTCCACCTCAGATCACACCACCGCCCCTCCACTCAGATCACACAACGGTCACCAACCTCCACTCAAACCACACCATAGGTAACCAACCATTCAGCCCACACCACCGATCACCCTCCACTCAGATCACACCACCGGTCACCCTCCACCAGCTCACACCCATGGTCACCCTCCACTCAGATCACACCACCGTCACCCCTCCACTCAGCAACACCACCGGTCACCCCCTCCACACAGACCACACCACCGGTCACCCCACCACTCAGATCACACCACCCGGTCACCCTCCACTCAGACCACACTCCGGTCACCCTCCACTCAGACCACCCACCGGTCACCCTCACACTCAGACCACACCACCACTTGAACATGTGATGGAGAGAATCTTCATGTATTTATGATATCTTACCGAAAACATAATAACATAAGAAAGGAGGAACACTGCCAAGAGTCCAGCCTGTCCATACTAGGCAAGTCCTTTATAATTCATCCCACTAACAAAACATATTGCCCAATCCTATTTTCAATGCCCCCAAGAAATAAGCTTCCTGTTGTGAAAGTCCCCTCAAACCCAACCCCTCCCACTCATTTACTTACCAACCTAAATTTAAAAACTACCAAAGCCCCAGCCTCAAAAACCCCACTGGGTAGACTGTTCCACTCATAACTCCCCTTTTTTAAACCAAACTTTCCATGTCCTTTCTAAATCAAACTTACTAATTTAAATCCATTACTGGGGGTTCCTCTTGGGGGAATATCCTAAAGACCTTATTATCCCCTTTATTAATTACCTTCTTCCTTTCACTTCGATGGGGTCTCCCCTCATTCTTCGTCTAAAAATTTGAATGAAAATTTAAGAGTCTTCAATCTTTCTTCAAAAGGAAGTTTTTTAAAGCATTTATTAATTTAGTCACCCTTCCGGAATGTTTTCAAACGAATTTATGTCCTTTTTTAAATACGGAACCAGAATGAGCTGCATAATCTAGGTGGGCCTTAAAATGATTAAAAAGTGCAGTATGACCTCGGGACTTCTGTTGCTTACACTTCTTGATAAAAACCCCAAAATCTATTTCCCTTTTTCTTTCCTTTGGTAAAACCCTTGGGTAATAAATACCGACAATTTGGGTTTAGAAAGACACGAAAGCAAAACTTACTATTTTATTAGAAAACGTTTCGGTCTGGGCCCTTGATCACTTCTAACTACGAGGTGAAAGACATTATTTTTGGGGGAGGGGAATGTGACGCACGTGCCTGGGGAAATTTATAAGAACATAAAATGGAGGAAAACACTGTAAAAGGCCTCGGGCCCAGCTTACGTGTTTTTCTAAACCAATTCCTACTTGAATAGTGGTGGTACCCTTTAAAACCCCGCCCCCTCCTGTTTCCCCTACCGGGACTACATATATAACCCACGTAACGGCCGTGCTGCATTTTTTGCAATTTTGTTTGGACTAAACACATCGACTCCAAGCTGAGGGACGGTTACCCAAACCCCCTTCCCTTACACCTTTGATTTGTTTTTGGAAGATGAACCCACGTGGGGCAAAACTTCCTTAAATAAAGATTCCCATAGTTAATAATTTTTTCCATTTTCAATTTTGTCTTTTTTAAAACCATTTTCACTTTAGTTCTACATTGACGTTTCGCCACGGATGCCAAAAACGTTAAAATAAAGATACCCGATGTTGCACATTTTCTAATTCTTCTCTTGTCATATTGTACCATTTATTAAAAGTATTAAAAACCCACTGCAGGAAAAATGTAGCAGTTTCAAGGGGGAAACTGGGATGACAATCTTCCCAAATGTCAGATCAACCAGGCTGGAGGCAGTGTGATACCTCTTGGGCTTAGCCCACGTTTGATGGTTTTACAATAGGGCCGAAAGCCCCAACTAGGGTTTTAACAGGTGAGAAAAGAAAGTGGCTAAAGGGGGTTTCCTTGTAAAGGGGGTCAGTGAAAGCCCTCGAGACCTGTCAGACCTAAAAAAACCATTTGAACCAAATTAGTGAGGGATAGCCCGTAACCACCCGGGCCGGGGGCTAGACGAGCCGGGGGGGGGGGGCGTTCCCCCCAAAACCTTTCTCGGTATACCCCGGGTAACCAGATAATTTGATCGCTGTATGGTAAAAAAAAGGCTCCCATATTGCGTAATCCACCCCCTCTGTCCTCGTACTCACCGTAAGTATAATCGAGAACGATTTAATTTTCCCCGGTGCAGTAAATAATATTTTGAAAATTTAAAAGAAATCACTAAAACTTCACAATTTATACTGGGAAATTAAAAAACCAATTTCTTTAGTAAAAAGGGGGGAAATAAAAAACGTAAACAACAGAGAAAAAAATAAATTTAATTATTCTGAAAAACACGAGTTGTGAAGCTAAGTGATGAGGAATGTTCTTTATCTATGAGATAAGAAAAATTTTGTTGGATTTTTAACCCGGGGGTTTTGCCACCCAGGATAACCCAAAAAAGTCAGTGCGTCACGAGGACTGTTAACTTTTTCCATTGGGGGCCTTAATCTTGTCCCCCAGGATGCCACCCAACCGTCGACTAAAACCCGGGTTTTCCATTTGTGCTAGGTAACGGACAAAGGGGAAAGAAACGTGTCGAAATGTTTCCACCCACCGGGAAAAGAACCCGGGGCCCCCCGTGTGTGAAGGGGGAGCTTTAGCCACCAGGCCACCGGGGCCCCCCCTTATCACCCAAAACAACAAAAAATTAAGTCTAAAAGCCGCTCGGGAAAAGATTATCGGGAAAAAATATAAAAATAAAGTGCGTGGGAAAGGATAACATAAAGTAACACAAAGGCGTGGAAAAAAGAAGACCCTCTCTGGACACTTTCTTAAAACGCACTAAATTACCAAAATTTTGAATTAATACCACAGATAATGACGAAATTTAAGCACGTTTAATAAGGTTCTAAAGTTTACAAAAAATTTTTCAAAAATTCTGCAGTTAACAGTGTAAACCTGTAAAATTAGTGATTATATGAGAGAGAATACTAACTGCACAAATAGCGTTGAATGCGACAGTGTTTTAAATAAACTGCTCTTAGGATATAAACAAGGGCCTCCTCGCTGAATGAATGGGAAAATTCGTTTTTGCAGTAATCCATAAAATCAGTCGAACGTCACGAAATTTATATGCCTTCAATTTTTAAAAATTTTATCACAAAAATTTTCCTGACGTAAAATAAGTTCGGTGGTTTTAAAATGAATTTACTACGATAAGTTTTAAGTTTAGTGGGGGTCTTTTGTTAGTCTTGTACAAAGTTCCCTGTTTTTTTGTATTTTGTTTAAAAAAAATACAAAAATAAGGAAAAAGAAAGTTTTCCAAATAATTTTTTATAGGTCATTTTTTTGTTACCAGACCCAGTTTCCTTTTTAAGCAAAAGTGATGCCGTTATTAAAAATGTTAAGGATAGAATTTTATCCCCAATAGCAGGGTGTGGGACAGGCTTGGAAGGCTGTGGTGAAAGGTGTGGTACGCCCCCTGTGTTAAGTACGTGTTCACCCAGGATGGTGATGCTACCCAGGGGGTTGACCGCCCCAGTGTATAACCATTGTTCCCCAGGTGAGTGATGCTACCCGGGGGTTTTTGGCCGCCCTAGTTATAACCATGTGTTTACCCCGGGTGGTGTGTACCCAGGGGCTGTGCCGCCCTGGATAACCATGGTTCACCCAGGATGATGATGCTACCAGGGGTTGTGACCCCCCTGTGTATAACCATGTGTTTACCCAGGGTGAGTGATGTACCCAGGGGTGTGACCCCCCTAGTTAAACCATGTGTTACCCAGGGAGGATGCTACCCAGGGGTTTTGACCGCCCCAGTTAAACCATGTGTTCCCCAGGAGATGATTACCCAGGGGTGTGACCGCCCAGTGTAAACCAGTGTTCCCCAGGAGAGTGAGCTACCCCGGGGGTGTGACCGCCCTAGTGTATAACCCTGTGTTCACCCAGGTGGTGATGCTACCCGGGGTGTGACCGCCCTATTTAAACCATGGTTCCACCAGGATGGTGAGGGAACCCCGGGGTTGGCCGCCCCGTGTATAACATTTTCACCCAGGATGAGTGTTACCCAGGGGTGGACCGCCCTAGTGTAAACCTTTTTTTACCCCGGAGAGTGATGGACCCAGGGGTGTGACCGCCCCCCGTGTATAACCATGGTTTACCCCGGGTGGGGATGCACCCAGGGGGGGTGCCGCCCCGTGTTAACCATGTTTTACCCCGGATGAGGGTGCCCCCGGGGGTGTGCCGCCCTAGTGTATAACCTTTTTTCCCGGGAGGGTGATGCTACCGGGGTTGTCCCGCCCAAGGGATAACCCATGTTTTTCCCCAGGATGAGGGGTGCTCCCCGGGGGTTGTGCCCGCCCAATTTTAAACCATTGTTTCACCCAGGAAGTGGTGCTACCCGGGGGGTTTGTGACCGCCCAGTGAAAACCATGTGTTCACCCAGGATGAGTGATGTTCCCCGGGGGTTGTGACCGCCCAAGTGAAAAACCAATGTTCACCAGGATAGTGTGAAAACCAGGGGTTGTGACCCCCCTAGTGTTTTAACCATGTGTTCACCCAGGATGAGTGATTTTAAACCCCGGGGTTGTGCCCGCCCAAGTGTATAACCATGTTTCACCAAGGGTTGATTTTAACCGGGGGTTTGCCCGCCCAGTTTTTAAAACCCAAGTTTCACCCGGATGAGTGATGTTAACCGGGGGTTGTGCCCCGCCCAGGTATAACAGGGTTTCACCCCGGTGAGTATGTTAACCAGGGTTGTGACCGCCCTAGTGTATAACCTTTTTTACCAGGATATGTTTAAACCCGGGGTTGTGACCGCCCGGGTTTTTAAACCATGTTTTACCCCAGGATGGTGTGCACCCAGGGGTTGTGACCGCCCTAGTGTATAACCATGGTTCCCCCAGGATGGGGATGCTCCCCGGGGGTTGTGACCCCGCCCTAGTGTATAACCAGGGTTTTTACCCGGGGGGTGATGCCCCGGGGGGGGTTTGTGACCGCCCAGTGTTTAAACCTGGTTTCCCCAATGGTATGTTAACCGGGGTTGTGCCCGCCCTGTGTATAACCATTTGTTTACCCGGATGAGTGATTTTAAACCAGGGGTTGTGACCGCCTGTGTAAAACCTGGTTTACCCAGGATGGTGAGCTCCCAGGGGTTGTGCCCGCCGTAGGTATAACCTGTGTTCACCCCAGGAGGGTGATGCTACCCGGGCTTTTGACCGCCCTAGTGTATAACCATGTGTTCACCCCAGGAGATGATGCTCCCCGGGGTTGTGACCCCCGTGTGTATAACCATTGTTCACCTGGAGAGTGATGCACCCAGGGGTTGTCCCCCCCTGTGTATAACCATGTGTTCCCCCCGGATGAGTGTGCTACCCGGGGTTGTGACCCCCGTATGTTTCCCATGTGTTCACCTAGGAAAGTGATGCTCCCCGGGGGGTTGTGACCGCCCTAGTGTATAACCAGTGTTCACCCGGGATGAGTGATGTTAACCAGGGTTTGTACCCCCCAAGTGTCGTTGTTCTTCTCACTGCTGTAAAATTAACTACCGGAAATTCCCATTTCCTTGTATTTTAAATAATAAAAAAATAAAGTTGGAAGATCGCACTCTTTCCAAACCCCAATATTTTCCTTATGCTTAAAAATCTAATTTTTTTCCAATTTTGAACCCTTTTTTGAGTTCTTTCTTGAAGAGAACCCTCAAGACCTTATTTATATCTCCAAATTATTCTAAAATTTTCTTTTTGTGTGTGATTTTTTGTAATTCTTGCTCATGTAGTTGGGAAAAATTTTAGTTGGTGTTTCCTGGTATCGCCCCGGGTGTCGCAGTACCTCTAGGGGAACTTGTCATCAATTTTGTTGAGCGAGAGGGGCAGCCCCTTACCCTTCCTTCCTCCCCCCGGGCGGTGTTTCCCTTACCTTTTGGGTGATACCCCACAAAATCACGTCACTAGATGATGGAACCAGTCGGGAAATCGTGATCGTTTTCTACTGTGACCCCCCACGGCCGGCATCACTCAAGGGTTCATCTTTATACAGTAGACTTTTTTTTTTAACAAAAAAGCTTACAACAAAAACACATTGTTAAAACATATTGTCTTCTCTATTGTGTTTTGTCCATTTTTAAAATATTATGACACATATATTTACATTAATATTACAAAACATTATAAAAAATTTAATTTTTTTTTCCAAAATCCGCCCTAAAAACGCCCTTACTTTGGCAAAACCACCCCGTTATGAAATATTGTTTTTACAGTTTGAACTTTTTTCATTCGGGAGGTTTTTGGGGGAAAATTTTGTACAGTGGGTGGCCCCGGCAAAAACCCCGCCCAAAAACCGTGTGCACAATCACGAAACTTGAGCAACCTCACCACAACCCCATAAAAAACTATCCCCGCGAACACGGCACGACACAATGGGTCACCGCCAGCTCAAACACGATGAAGGCACGGGACGAGCGCGACCGGTACCGTAGGCAGGACAAGACTGGGCCCAAGTCACGGACAAGGGGGGAAAACCCCGGTGGTCAGGGCACGCTGGGTTTTGGCACCAACACACCCCCGCCCCCTCCCCCACTTGCCAGTATGTGATGATGGCCAACCTCCCCACCCTGCCCCCCCACCCCACCCACCCTTACCGAAAAAAAATTTCCCCACTACCCCATATTACCACTCTTGATCCCAAACCCTCCTCCAAATTTTCCGTGATCCACA
The DNA here is from genome assembly GCF_026875155.1 of Cherax quadricarinatus. Lineage (NCBI taxonomy): Eukaryota > Metazoa > Arthropoda > Malacostraca > Decapoda > Parastacidae > Cherax > Cherax quadricarinatus. Next base: position 23,673,056 of record NC_069467.1, read on the forward strand.
ACACCCCCACTTCATGCCCCTTTCTCTGTAAGGTTAACAACATTCTTTTCTCCTGAGTCTTAAACGGGTTTTTTGTGAGAAATTCATTTTTTCCACACCCTCACCCACCCTTTTTTTTTTCTTCTTATGTTTACACTCGTAGGAACAAATACAAAAGGCAGTGCCCGATCAACCAGGCTGTGGTTATACATGGTATTGCGTGGGGCCAGTAGAAACGTTGGTTGATCAGGTCCTGAGCCCCCACTGGCCTGGTAAAGGAGGGCCCGGGTGGTGGGTTGCCCCTAGGAACGACCCCAGTTGGGGCACTGAGCGTGTTTAAAAGATTCCCATCTTTCATCTTTCGACAATATTAGCCAAACTTTTGCTCAGTTGGTTTTTCGTCGGGGAAATTTTTTTTTTAATCAAGGACTAATGGAGTGATTTTAATTATGTATTACCCTCGTTTAATACCCGTAAGGTAAAAAAACCGTGAGTGGATCCCTTATTTCATTCTCCTTTCAAAAACTTGAGAGGCATGAATCTTAGCCTGCACAAATCCCCAAAAACATATATTTACATTCATATATCCCTTTAAATTATGATATTCAGAAATTTATAACCAAAACGTAAGTTAAAAGCGTAATTCGTATTTTAGTTAAGTCAGAGACGTAAATGTACCTACCCTTTTGTTTTTTGATAGCCCAAAAACAAGTTGCCCGATCAATTCTGGTAAATGGCCCCGATGGACGTGACGGCCACCCACACCCTGGTTTCCACCAAACGAGCAACACAAATATCACACTGTGACAGCCCCACCCCTGGAATTCCCCCAACGACGCAAACAAGATACACGTGACGCCACCCCAAAACCCCGGTAATTCACCAGCGACGCAACACAAGACCCTGTGACAGCCCCCACCCGGTAATCCAAACCCCACGACGCAAAAACAAAGTTCACACTGTGACGGGCCCTCCACCCTGGTAAACCCCCCACAAACCCACGCAACACAATTTTTCACACTGTGACAGCCACCTACACCCTGGAAAACCACCAACGACAAAAAGTATCACACTTTTAGAGCCAACCAACCCCGGTAATTCCCCCACGCGACGCAACACAAGTATCCACTGTGACAGCACCTAACCCTGGTAATCCACCACACGACGCAACACAAATATCACACGTGACAGCCCCTACACCCTGGTAACCACCACACGAGCAACACAAATACACCCCTGTGACGCCCCCTACACCCTGGGAATCCACCACACGACCAACCAATATCACACTGTGCAGCCACCTACACCCTGGTAACCCACCACACGAGCAACAAATATCCATGTGACACCCCTACACCCTGGTAATCCCCAAAACGACGCAACACAAGTATCCACGTGAAGCCCCCCTACACCCCGGTAATCCACCCCCAGGCAACACAAGTATAAAACTGTGCAGCCACCTACACCCGGTAATCCCCCACACGACGGCAAAACCCAAAACACCCTTGACGGGCCCCCCTCCCCCCCCTGGTAACCACCACCGACGCAACACAAGAACCACACTGTGACGGCCCCCTACAAACTGGTAATCCCCACACGACGCAAAAACAAGAATCACACTGTGACAGCCACCCACACCCTTTTAATCCCACCGACGCAACAAAAAGTATCACACTGTGACAGCCACCTAACCCGGGAATCCACCACACACGCAACACAAGAAATCACACGTGAACCACCTAACCCTAGTAATCCACCACCCCACACAAAAATCACACTGTGACAGCCCCCCTACACCCTGGTAAACACCCCACGAGCAACACAAGAAAACACTGTGACAGCCACCCCCACCCCGGGAAACCACCACACACGCAAAAATTCCCACTGTGACAGCCCCCTACACCCGGTAATCCCCCACACGGCCGGGGAACACAAGAATCACACTGTGCGCCCTCACCCTGTAACCAAACGGCGCAACACAAAATATCACACTGTGACAGCCCCCTAAAACCCTGGTAATCCACCACACGGGCCCAAAACAAGAATCACACGTGACGCCCCTACACCCTGGTAATCCACCACACGAGCAACACAAGAATACACTGTGACAGCCCCCTACACCCCGGTAATCCCCCACCGACGCAAAAACAAGTTCACACTGTACGCCACCCACACCCTGGAATCCCCCACACGACGCAACACAAGTATCCCTGTGACAGCCACCTACCCCCTGGGGGGAATCCACCACCGACGCAACAAAGATCCAAATGTGACGCCACCTACACCCGGTAAACCACACACGACGCAACCAGTATCCACTGGACAGCCATTACACCCTGGTAATCCACCACACGACGAAAAACAAGTATCACACTGTGACAGCCACCTACACCCTGGTAATCCACCACACGACGCAACACAAGTATCACACTGTGACAGCCACCTACACCCTGGTAATCCACCACACGAGGCAACACAAGTTTTCACACTGTGACACCCACCTACACCCTGGTAATCCACCACACGACGCAAACAAGTATCACACTGTGACGGCCCACCTACACCCTGGTAATCCACCACACGACGCAACACAAAAACCCACACTGTGACGGCCCCCTACAAACTGGTAATCCACCACACGACGCAACACAAGAATCACACTGTGACATCCACCTACACCCTGGTAACCACCACACGACGAAAACACAAGTATCACACTTAAGAAACGTTGTTCTGAGTCGCTTCAGATTTGTGCAGTTAGCTGGTGAAATCAAATGTGGTGATATCCATTCTCTTTATCGAATTCATAGTTTTATCCAGTTTGGCCGCTTCTAGAAGTGCCTCCTACCCCTTGGGGGAGCTCTTGCTCCAATAAATTGAGCCACCTTCCCTTCCTTGGATCAAACCTGAATATCCCCCATTCACACGTCGTTGTATCCCCATATGGTTAATTCTTCTCGGGAAATTATGTCCCCTAAATTATTACCATGGGAGAGCGGGTAAACCTTCAAGGATCATACAATGCATGGAGAATGGGGCTCTTTAAGGTTGATCCAAGGAGAGAATAAGCCAACTCATTCCATCAAGAGCCACTCCCGACATCAAGGAACCTCTCACCCACACCCAAGGAACTTCTAATGAAAGATTGAGGGGAATATATCCTGCACCGCCAGTTCCCCGTCAACCACAATGTTTGTTCTCCACCAGTGTTCCTACACTCCAGAACCACCACTACATAACACCAGTGTCTCCTACGCTCTAGAACCACCACTACAAACACCAGTGTTCCTACTCCAGAACCACACTAATAAACACCAGTGTCTCCTACACTCCAGAAACCACCCCCACATAACACCAGTGTCTCCTACACTCTAGAACCACCACAAAACACCAGTGTCTCCTACACCCCGGGAACCAAACCACTACATAACACCAGTGTCTCCTACACTCCAAAACCCACCACTACATAACCCAGTGTCTCTACACTCCAGAACCACCACTACATAAACACCGTGTTCCTACCTCCAGAACCACCACTACATAAACCCAGTGTCTCCTACACTCTAGAACCACCATATAACACCGGGTCTCCTACACCAGAACCACCATACATAACACCAGAGTCTCCTACACTCTAGGACCCACCACATAACACCAGTTGTCTCCTACACTCCAGAACCACCACTAATAACACCAGAGTCTCCTACACTCTAGAACCACCACATAACACCAGTGTTTTCCTACACCCCAGAACCCCCAACTAACACCAGTGTCTCTACACCCCAGAACCACCACTACAGAACATCGAGTCTCCTACACTCTAGAACCCCATATAACACCAGGTCTCCTACACTCCAGAACCACCACTACTAACACCAGTGTCTCCTACACCCTAGAACCACCACTACATAACACCAGTCTCCTACACTCTAAAACCCACCACATAACACCAGTGTCTCCTACACTCCAAAAACCACCACTACATAACACCAGTGTCCCTACCCCTCAGAACCACCACTACATAAACCGTGTCTCCTACACTCAGAACTACCACTACATAACCCCAGAGTCTCCTACACTACACTCTAGAGCCACCACATAACCCCAGTGTCTCCTACACTCCAGAAATCACCACTACATAACCCCCAGTGTCTCTACACTCCAAAACCCACCACTACATAACCCAGTGTCTCCTACACTCCAAAACCCACCACTACATAACACCAGCCTCCTACACTCTAAAACCACCACTTAACACCGTGTTCCTACACCCTAAAAACCACCACTACATAACACGAGTGTCTCCTACACTCCAGAAACCCCCAACTACATAACACCAGAGTCTCCTAACTACACTCTAGAACCACCACATAACACCAGTATCTCCTACACTCCAGATATCACCACTACATAACACCAGAGTCTCCTACACTCCAGAACCACCACTACAAAAACCCCAGAGTCTCCTACACTCTAAAACCCACCACATAACACCAGTGTCTCCTACACTCCAGAACCACCATACATAACACCAGTGTCTCCTACACTCCAGAACCACCCCCTACATAACACAAGTGTCTCCTACACCCCAGAACCACCACTACATAACACCAGAGTCTCACACTCTAGAACATATATAACACCAGTGTCTCCTACACTCCGAACCACCATTACATAACACCAGTGTCTCCTACACCCCAGAACCCCCACTAATAACACCAGAGTCTCCGCACTCTAGAACCACCCACAAACACCAGTGTCTCCTACACCCCCAAAACCCACCACTACATAACACCAGAGTCTCCTACACTCTAAAACCCCACCACATAACACAAGTGTCTCCTACACTCCAGAACCACCACTACAAACACCAGAGTCTCCTACACTCTAGAACCACCACTACAAAACACCAGTGTCCCCTACACTCGAACCACCACTACATAACTCCAGGGTCTCCTACACTCCAGAACCACCACTACATAACACCAGTGTCTCCTACATTCCAAAACCCCCACTACATAACACCAGAGTCTCCTACACTCTAAAACCCACCACAAAAACACCAGTGTCTCCACACTCCAGAACCACCACTACATTACACCAGTTTTCCCCTATACCCCAGAACCACCATTTACAAAACACCAGGGGTTCCTACGCTCTAAAACCCACCACATAACACCAGTGTCTCCCTACACTCTAGAAACCACCACTACAAAACACCAGAGTCTCCTCCACTCCAGAACCACTACATAAAAACCAGGTCTCCTACCTCTAGAACCCACAAAAAACACCAGTGTCTCCTACAATCCAGAACCATCACTACGTAATACCAGAGTCTCCTACACTCTAAAACCCAAACACTACAAAACCAGAGTTCCTACACTCCAGAACCACCATACTAACACCAGTGTCTCCTACATCCAGAACCCCCACACATAACACCAGTGTCTCCTACACTCCAGAACCACCACTACATAACACCATATCTCCTACACTCCAGAACCACCACTACATAAACACCAGTTTCTCTACACTCCAACCACCACTACATAACACCAGTGTCTCCTACACTCCAGAAACCCCCATACATAACACCAGTGTCTCTACACTCCAGAACCATCACTACATAACACCAGTGCTCCTACACTCCAGAACCTATTACAAGAAACAGGTTCAGACTATTGGCCTGCACACATCTTGCTCAAACACGATAAACCAAATTTAGGAACGACCAAAAAGACAGCACAGTCAAAGATTGTACTTCCTTCAGCAAGGGAAGCTGGTGTTTACAGATGGGCTCTTAATGTTGCAGTTTTATAAATGTAGTGTAAGCACGCCTCTTTGCAGAAAAGTGTGGAGTGAATGATGGTTTAAAGTTTTTCCTTTTCGGGCCACCCTGCCTTGGTGGGCGATGCCGACGTGTTAATAATAAAAAATAATATATATATATGTATATATATATATATTATATATAATATATATATTTTATATATTATATTAAAATATATATATATATAACAATACATAGCCTATGTTAATATTTACAGTTTGTAAAATGAGGCAAGTACAAACACAAGACAGTGAGAATCGTTGCGACCCGTTACGAAGGGAAGTTTTGCCAAGCTGCTTCACGAGTGCTCACCATCGCTTCACAGCTTTGGCAGGCTTCTTGTGATTGGTTGGTTGAACCAAGGTACTGTGTAAACATGGGTCCCCTGCTGTTAACCTTTGCACCCTTTGTTGGTCAGGAGGCAGTGTATATGGGTGTGACATTTGCCAAATATAATGTAACATTTTTAGATGCCACACCCCCATCCAAAAGAGCTCTAATAAGCAGGACTATGCATCCTCCATGGGTAGTGTGCCTCCTTTGCATGAAAAACTAATGGAACCTCATTTCCTCTCAGCCCTCCACTTATTAGGTAGTGTTCATCTCAAAGGGACTTCGAAGTCAGGCACAACTTTAGAGCGAGACAGCAACAAATAGGGCTGCGTAGGTTGAAGACACTTGTGGGCGATACAAGTGTTTCCTCGTTAAAAAAAAAAATATGGCCAGTTTAATTCCATTTTACCTTTATGACCAATATGGTGATCTGTTTAAGAACATTTTGCAATGCTCCAGCGCAAGTACCAGGACCAGGGCCCCCTTCTCTAAAATGGAATAAGCCTGCTGATAGGCCTGGTATCTGGATGAATAGTAAGCCACAGGTGCAGACCTCCCTCACCAGAAGCTTGGAGAACACTGTCCCAAAATTTAACCCTTTTAAACATTTTAATTTAATCAAATGGGGTTTGAAAAATTAAGGGGACAAAAGTATGGGAAACAGTGCTTTAAAAAATGTTTCCCGGTTAAATTTTCTCTAGGCACTTTTGGGTCAAACAAAAAATTTTTTTTTATGGAAAAGGGCTATAAACGTTGCCCAATTTTTGCAAAAAAGTCGTTTAAAAAAATTCCCCAAAAACCCTTTTTCGGGACTTTTATCTGGGAACAAAGGGTAAAAAAACCCAAAACCAAAACTTTGGCAAAAAAAAGTTTCCAAACCTTCCCTTTATTGGGCCTAAGGGAAAATAAAAAGTAGATTGGCCACAAAATTTATTTATCAGGTTTTGTAAGTTAAAATTTTTTTTGAACCCCTCAAAAGGGATTTTGACGGGGCCATCTGATCCCCCGTAAAGGGAAACCCCAACCCCTATGTCCCAAAAAAAACCCCCGTTTTTTCAAGGGCCTTTAATAGCTTGATGGAAACAATTTTTGAAATATGACGGTGAGTTCCACATTTGGGTGGGATCCAGTATTTGATAGTTTTTCTGGAAAATTTTGAAGAAGAAAAATTTTCCCTTTTCCCTTTTTGTTGAGGAGATCTGGTTTTGGGGGACGGGAAAAAGGGCCCCTTTCCACAAAGTCCAGTAAGGATCCAAAAGTGGAAAGGGGTTTTCCCGGGACTTGACCTCTTCACTTTACGGTAGTTTGGTACGCATACAGAAACCCCAAAAGGTTTTTAAAAAGGTTTCCAAAGGGAAGACCCCTGGGGGGTTTTTGGGAAAAACCCCACCCAACCCTGTTCAACAAAAACGCAAATTCCTTTGATGTTAAAAGGATTTGCCGCAGGAAGAGAGTTTAAAAGGGTTTTTTGTTCCCCGGGGCCACTTTGTGATACCCGGTTGCACTTTTTTCGGGGAAAATTTTAAATTTTGTCAGGATAGGTTTGAAAAAGGGTAGTTTGTGTTTCTACTTGGTCTTTGCCCCGGGCCCTTTGGGCGAGGATTGGAGAATGGCGGGGTTAGGAGGGTGATTTTGAAATTTTTGGAATTGGGGGCCGGGGAAACAGGGGGTTTTCCCTAGGGGGCCGAGACAGAGGACAAAGTCATTAATGGGCCCAAAATGGTTTTAAAAAAAAAATTTTAAAAAGATTAATTGGTAAATTTACCCCAAATTGGGAAATTTAAACAAGAGGTTTCTTTTAAGGGGTCCCCTAAAACTTTTTTCCCCAAAAATTTTAAGGGGCTGGTTCCGGATGAAAACCCGTCTCCCGGGTTTTAAAAAAGCAAAATTTAGAAATTTTTTTCGTATCTTGTTTTTTTTTTTGAGTGGATTTTTTGTTGGCCCTTTGTCGGAAGGCCAAGTGTAATTTTGATATAAAACTTTGTATGGTGTTTTTGGGGGCGTCCCTTATCCATCCATCCTTGGGGATTTGTAGGGGGTTCTGCATATGCCCCAAAAATCAGCTCAAAAGGACTGTTTCCCCCTTGTTCTGCCAGTTTGTTATTGTGACAGCAAACAGAGGAAGGTTCCCGGGTTTTAGGGGGAAAAGCAATTTCAAAATTAAAAGCTCCCAAATTTTTAAAGGGTTTTGGGGTAGCCTTTCCAAGGCGCCTTGGAAATTTAGGAAGATTTCGTTGTGCACGTGTTTTTTTTTATTATTATTAATTTCCCCGCCAAAATTAAAAGCTTTTCTGAAGATTTTTTTCTGTTAAAAATTGTGCCCTTTTTCCCCTGGACAGACTGGGGGAAAGCCAAAAATGGAAGTAAATTTTAAGGAGGCTTTAAAAAATCGCTATAAAGTTGGGCACTACGCTTTGTTTTCTGTCCAGGTTTCCAAGTACTTTTTGAAAGGGTTTTTAAAAAAATAATTTTTAACCCGCTTTGGGGTTTTGGGAAAAGGCTTTACACTTTTGTAATTAGGTCCCCAGAAGACTGTCCCTTAGGGGTATGGGACAAGGTGGTTCGGGGTTTTAAGCACTTTCCCGGGATTTACCCCCGCCCCCCCACGCTTCAGCCCCGCAAGCCCGCCCCGGCCCCCGCCCCCCGCCCGCCCCCACCCCGTCCCCCCCCACCGCCCCCCCCACCCCCCCCAGCCTGGCCCCCCACAAACCCAATCCCTACCCCCCCCCAAAACTTTTTCGCCCATGGATTTAAAAAACCACGAAAGGTGGTAGTAGTATATTACGGATAATGTGGGTTTTGCGCCCCAAAAAAGCCCTTTAAACCCTTTTCTCCTTTTCTCACTCCCTAACATGACGCCCACAGTTTCCCCTATGTGAGGGGGTCTTTGAATACTGCTGGGTAAAACCCTATGAATACAGACAGGGAAAAAGGCAGAGCGTTGGTGTAAGTCATCTATGGAAAACCGGTTTCGGGGAACGGTTAATAACTGAGAGCTCGGGGGACGCCAAGTATGGGCTCCCGACATAAAAACAATCCCCCAAAAAAATTTTCAGGTATAGGCTTGGGCTGTTCTTACAATGTCAAAGTACACAACAAATTTAAAAATTATAAAATCCAAGTGAACCCTTGGAAAGGAAACTTTGTAACGAAACTGTAATGAAAAACAAAAGGGATTAATAGCACCAAATATCGAATGAAAAATCAAGGTTGGGTTAACAGTGGAAGTGATTAAAAAAATTTTTACGAAGAAACTGTATTATTTTGATTAGGATTCTGAGGGAAAGGAAAATATTCAAAAAGAGTTTTAAAAGAAGGCAGATTCGGGCACTCAAATCTAGACTGTTAACTTCAGAATGCGGAGAGAACATGGGAAAACCAAAAAAAAAAATTTTTAATACTAATAAGTTGATACTGTAATTTTTTCATTATAAAGGTTTTTTCCCTTTAACCCCAAAATTGCTTGGGTTTAAAACTGACATATGCAGAATGGGTGTCCTTTTCTGGGTGGATTTAAACTTGTAGCACTGGGGTAAATATGTGTATTTTTAGGCAAATTTTGAATTGGAAGGGTTCAAATGATCTTGGGATTTTTCCAAAACCTGTTGTGTACTAGGGGGAAAAACGACAATTTAGGTTGATCGTTTTGATGGTATCAGAGGAAGAGGTACCGGTAAAGGGGGGAAAAGTTAGAGTCGGTTTACATTTGTTGGGTTGGAAAATTTATTATCCTTTCCCTACTAATTTTGATCTAAATTCGTTTTTTATATGCCAGTACTAATTTCTCTAAAATTTAATTATCCCCGTGATTGTTCAACTAAACGATAAGGGCCCAAAAAACTTTTTATCAAGCTTTGGCATTGCGACGTTTTGTTAAAAATTAGTCAGCCCTAATCTTTGAAAAATATTTGATTTTTTTGGGTTTGGCTTTGCTCGAGTTTTTGCGACTTTGTTAAAAATTTTTGCTGTTGATTTATGAAGTGTTTCAGGGGTTCTTCAAAAACAATTTGAGCAAGCTAGAGTAGGGTTTTCTTGAAAACTCAGGGTTGTAAATTTGGGTTTCGGATTAGAATTTAACAACTCATAAGGCCCAAACGTTTTTCTTCACCTTTTAATGCATAATGTGGAGGGGTCACCTATAGAAACATTGTAAGCAGAATTTATAGCCACACTGCAACATCAGGTATAATTTCATCCCAAGTTTCATTTTGGGGATTGATAGGGCTCTAAAGAAAACAAGTACTTTCTTATTGGTTCATTCCGCTAACCCTTTGCTGGCAGGATGATGAGGAACAATGGGGATTTAGAGTTTTTGTACAAGGTGCACAAATTTTAAAGAATCTCATTACAGAATTCACCTCCTTTTATGTTACTGGGATTAGGGGTGGTATGCCTGCAGATAATGCGTTCTTATAAACGCTTTAGAGCTACGGTCTCGGCAGTCTTATCTGCATAGGAACTAACTCACAATATCTGGTGAAATGGTCTACCTAACCACAGATGTTTGTTCCCTTGGAGGGAACATTGGAAATTAGTTAACAAATCTAGTGCAACTCTTTCCCAAGGTTCGCTAGTGGTTGGTATACTTGGATTGGATTGGGACCATTAGCGTTACCTTTATGTTGCATGCAGACACTACATTTTTAACTACCAGAATATCGTTCCCAAAACGGGGCCCCAAAAGTATTTCAATCTGGTTGTTTTTACTGAACGATCCATACCAAAGGGGGTGCAACACCTGGTACTCTGAACTAGCTGTAAGGCTACCCTTCACTAGTGACTGTGGAATTACTAACTGGTATACTCTTTGCTAGGAGTACCCAACTCGACTGTTTTGATACAGTAATTCTTGGTTCATGACAAAGTCACTGATGGGGGCTGGTGGCTTCACAGTCAGAATAAGATCTTCCTGGAGCAGAAAACGAATCACACCAGACACATGGGACTGTTCGTTGAGCATTATTTACATCTTCAGCACTAAATGGAGGGTCTGCGTTACTATACTAACATGTCGCGATAAGGCATCTGCGACTACATTTGACTTGCCAGGTAAATGCTCAAAGGTGGGATTGAAATCTTGGATGTCAAGGTCCCTCTGGCTAACCTTCCAGTAGGTTGTTTGTTCTGGAATAAAGGTTTTCAGTGGGGCATGGTCTGTCAAGACTGAACAGAGTATGATAAATAATGTCTGGAAGTGCTTTAAAGACCATTTCTATTGCTAAAGCTTCTTGCACGTTACTGTATAATTACATTCAGCCTTCGTTTAAATACTCGGATAGAAATGCAACTGATTGTACTTGCCCTCGGTCTTCTGGGGCTAGTACAGCACCCATGCCAATTGAACTAGCTTTGTTGTCAGATAGAAGGGCTTAGAAAATCTGGAAATTTCAAAATTGGAGCAGATGTTAGCTTTCTTTTAGAGTTTGGAATGCTCTTTCTTGACGGAAGGTCCAAAACAAAAGGAGCATTTTTTTTAAGCAACTCAGTTAGAGGAGCAGCTATGGAAGAAAAATTGGCAATGAAAGATCTATAAAAACCTGCTAAGCCCACAAAGGATCTTATGGCATCAGCAGTTTTGGGTGTTGGAAAATTTAGTACTGCAGTTACTTTACTTTGGTCAGTCGTAACCCCTCTAGGAGTGACTACATGACCAAGAAACTTAATTTCTGATCTGAAAATTGACATTTAGCAGTTTGATCTTTAAATTGGTTCTTCAGCTTACCAAGTACTACATCAAGTCTTTTCAAGTGTGTATCCACGTCTTTAGACATGACGATTACGTCATCTAAGTACACCATAAGTGCATTACCTATGAGACCTCTAAAGATATTAGTCATGAGCCTTGAGAACGTGATAGGGAAGGATTGTAATCCAAACGCCATACGGAGGAAGTGATAATGACCTGTAGGAGTGGAGAATGCAGTTAGCTCTTGGCTGTCCTCGTGAAGAGGGACTTGCCAAAAACCCTTGTAACAAACCCAGGGTTGAAAAGACTTTGTTATCCCCGATGTTACGTAAAGATCACCAGTACAGGAAGTGGGAAGCGATCTGGAATAGTTTTCGCTTTTAACTTCCTAAAGTCAATCACTGGGCGCCAAGTACCATCCTTCTTAGGTATAGGATCAAGGGTGATTCCAAGGTGAATTGCTAGGTGCATAATCCATCATCAAGCTTTTGATTGATCAATTCTTCTGCGACAGAAAATTGTAAAATGAGGCATTTGTACGCAGGTATGTAGATAGGTTTGAAACAGGTTCAAGTGGAATACGATGGACAATAAGTTCGTTATACCCATCTTCTCACCTGGTAAGGCAATGGCTTTACGACGTTTTTTTCAACAGAGTCAACAAACGCTTGACTTCATTGGGAAGTCAGTGGGAGCTAAGTCTTTCTCCTCACTGGGGGGAACAGATTGATCCAGTGAAGGGATGAGGTTTCCCGGCAGAAATAGCACGCCCCACTGGTCAGGTGACAACTCATCCTCTACCTGAACAGGTAAGGATAGTGAACAAGGCCAACAAGATTGGTATTTGCTCTGAGGCGAACACTGTGACCAGAAGTGTTGGCTAGGAAGAAATGGATCTTACTATCTCTTAAACATGTAAGGATGGTTCAACAAATAGGCCTTTTATTTTGCAAGAATCACTGTCAACTAGGACGTTATCACCATCTGGAACCCCTAGAACAACTACAGGACACTTAGTGAGGGCACTAGCGGGCGACAGAAAGTCTTTTTTGCAGACAGCATGTGACATCAACAAGAGATGGCATTACTAGTTGAAAAGTAATTGTTTTCCGACAAGGCGTCCCTGTGGAGAAACTACTACTTGAACTAGCAGCCCATTGCGGGGATAGGCTCAGCACTCAAGGTAGTCAGAGCGTCTCGGACATTGAGGTAAGGGGACACTATCTTGCAAGTCTGAAGTTGAGGAACACAGACAGAAGTGACAGGATCATCAGTGCCTGCCCGCTGGGTACGCTACTGGAAAATGCACTGGCCTGTAAGGACTTAATTCGAGTGTCATACTCTGCGGCAGTATGGCAGATCTCGGATCCAAGTGGAAAACCCAAAATGGTACGATCAAGTCATAAATTTTGGGCATGCCATCGATAAGGGTCGAGCACAATGTGTAAGTTCGCATGGAAGCAAAGCCAGTAGAAGGTCACCGGGGAAAAGTAATCTGGTCGACAACAAGGAAGGAAGCAGTGAAGTCTCTACCTTGGATAGAAAGGTTGGGGAAAGTCCGACCTGGACACGCTGGTGAGAACAGCTACTCCACTAAGGGAGGACACATGAGTCGGTTCTACGAGAAGGACATGTCGTAACTGCTTATCCTTAAACAAACTAGACCTAATAATATTGACTTGCGCACCAGAGTCCATGAACTCACCAGGGAAAGTAATCTGGTCGACAACAAGGAAGGAAGCAGTGAAGTCTCTACCTTGGATAGAAAAGGTTAGGGAAGTCCGACCTCGGACACGCTGGTGAGAACCAGCTACTCCACTAAGGGAGGACACATGAGTCGGTTCTACGAGAAGGACATGTCGTAACTGCTTATCCTTAAAACAAACTAGACCTAATAATTGACTTGCGCACCAAGGTCCATGAAAAAATGAACGGGGCTTTATGAACAGATGCTTGCACTATAGGGCCTATGGTTGCATTGGAAGTTATGTGCAAAAAAAAAGGGTGGATGTCATCAGAAAAGACTTGTTCCACTTCATCCCAAAATCATCTATGTCAGAGACATGTGAAAGCAACATCATCAGCAGGATTGTCATTCTCGAGATGCTTAAGGCTTAAAAGGAATTGTGAACGGGATGGTGTACTCATTATCACCTACTGTCACCCTGGGACGGTTTGACTGGGGTGCTCGAATTCCCCGAATTGGAAGAAAGAACTGGTTCTGGTTATTTTGAGAATTGGAAGAATGAGCTGGTTCTGGTTTTTTTGAGAACCACGAATCTGTTCCTCTACGGGTCTGCGGTTTTGGGAAAGGCCCACGGAAAAGACCTAGAGTACTGAAAGGGTTATAGAGAGCATTGCACTCAGATGTGTCATGTCCATGTATTCTATGATAAGTACAGTAGGGGAAGATCTGGTACTCATCATCAGTACAAGGTCTCTTAGGGTAACTATCAGGAAAAATTAATTGCAATATGGCCACCCACGCTGTAAAAAGTCTGCCGATATGGTTACTGAATGTACTATGAATCTACGAGGTTTATAACGACTCTGACACTGGTTCTTGGTGATCGCGGAGATGGGTTGACGACCACGATTGTCTCTGTGGCGCAAACAAAAGGTGGTGCAGACTGAGGCATATGTGTGACATTACTTTTTATACATGGGAAAGTACCTGGGGGCACAAGGAACGTACATGATTTAAGGCTGTAAGTGGTTCCATCGTCACAGTTGGAGGATGAGCCTCTTAAGCACACACGGAAGCAGGCGGCATTAGTTCTTTGATTGCTCCAAAAGCTGCTATTTTAGCAAGCGATTCTGTAAATGGTTTAGCCTCTTCAGGGAGAAAAGCTGAGGACTGGACAGCATTGATAAATGATGATAAAAGTTTGTCTAATCTAACAGCAAATGCACTCAACGATTCATTACTCATGGGTGTAGCATTCACTATTTCCCTAAGAACGACATATGGATCAGCTGTTTTTACTGGGACAAGGAAAGAACGAATCAATTCCTCATATTGTGACCACTTAGTAAGATTCCTGAAGTCACGCATATCTAGGAGATTGTGGCATGCAAAGAGTACGTAACCTTTATTCGGCGCATGTACACACCCTCATTTACAGGCTATCTCCCCCAACCAGCGAACCAGGTTGCTAAGAGTTGGTGATGGGGCCCCATCGTTCAACTAGTGACCAGGTTCTAGCCAATAAGAAGGTGGGATTGGCAATCGCAGAGGTTATGTGGATACCGCTCTCCTGTCTGCCCTTGTCATTCCCATTCTAGAGCTGGTTGAAGCACGGTCTGCTATCTTGTGGCTTCTATTTCTGCTTTGCTTACCGTGGAATGCACTATACTTATCACTGTACATAGTGTACATATTGCTGTTATAAATTGGTGAAGGGTAATATAAGTCTTAACTTTTTTCTACTGTGTTTATTTGCTCCCATTACACCTGGATAACAGGCCTTGAAATCCTAAAGGGTTTTAATATGGGGGCCTGTCCGGGAGCTGGAGCTGGACTTAGAGAAACGGTTGAGCTTAGGGTGAAGCTTGTAGCAGGAACATTGTGTAGCTTGCTGTCTCGCTTCGCTTTACAAATTTTGGTGTCAGTTGTTATATCAGCTTGCATGTGGGGGATCGTTAAACAGTCGTATAGTTTTCAGTGTGCCGCTTCGTACGGTAAATCTTGTGTGAGTGGCTTTGTTGTATGCTATTCTGCAATCGTACTGTGATAGTAAGGTTTTTCGCAAATTGGTTTAGTTGGGGGTATTCGTACTGGCATAGGAATAACTTATGCCCCCTAGCGAGTAGACCCCTGGTTCGGCAATACTTTGCAAAAACCTACCAAAATTGCCCCTAAGCGTTGTTGGAAATTGCTTTTCCCATTGGCTTTCCCCTATAAACGCCCCTTCCGGGCCCCGCAACGCGTTCATTATTGGACAAATTTTTAAAGGAGATGGACTTAAAAATCCTCCTCTCGGGAGCTGGGGCAAAAACTTTATTTTCTGTGAGGAAGATAAACCTACGGAGCAAAATGGTCAGTTGGGGGCAGCTGGGTTGTCTCGAGGTTAGCGTCGTTGGCATTGGTGGCAAAATCCGCTGGACAAACTAGGGAACAGAGGCATTCGAAAGGGGAAAAAATTTGATGGGAAAAGAGAAAGGGGGCAGTTTTTTCGCTTTCTGAAAACGATTTATTTTACAAAAAGCATTTAACTTTTTCCCCCCGTTCTGGGGGGAAAGGAAATTTTTTTCGAAAGTTCGAAAATCGGGGCTCGAGTTGAGGGGGCCCGGAACAGCATGGGGCGTTTGGTTTCATCAGCATTTTTGGGGGAAAGGACGGGAAAATTACGTCGGATTAAATGAGCTGAATTTTCTGATTTCAAGTAGTAAAGAACAGTTTGGGGCTATAGTGTACCCCACCCAAAATCGAAAGATTCAAATTGAACAGGGGGCAGCTTGGTAACCCCTGGTGGATTTTGTGAGACAGAAAACCCAAAAAGCTTTTACAGGGTTTAAAAACAAGTGTGTTTATTTGGGATTGGTGCAGTTTTTGATTTAAACCCGTGGGTTGGGGGACAAGGTTCGAGTTTTTGAGGATGTGACTTAACCCCGCTTGGGGGGCGCCCGGGTTTGGGTGATACCTTCGAAAAATAACCCCCCTTGTCCCAGCGGTCCGTCTCTTTTTCAACAGCCTGGGATCAGCAGGACGTCAACCCTTTAGAATGAAGGCCCGGGAGGGAGAAGTTAGTCGCCCAAATAAAAAACCGGTGGCCACGCTTTAACATATGGTCTACCTGCGGGAGGAAATACCCGGTGATTTGACAACAGTATCCGGGACACCCCCAGAAGACACCCATTTGCAACGTCAACAGGGGTAAAAGGGGAAACCTGTTTCCCGCTTTAGGTGCATAAAGTAGGGCACTCAGTTCCAAAAAGCCCCAAAAACCCCAAACCCTTGGGAAAATCTTAATATCCCCAGTAAAATGTCCCCCGAGAATAGAAAAAGGGATGGCCCCCTTTTTATTTCGAAAGTCTTTTTTCCCCTTTAGGGGAAAAAACAGAACCAATAAAAAAATACCCTTTGAGTAGGAGCATATTGCTCATGTGAGAAGGAAAAATTACCCCCTTTTAGAGAAAAACTTCTTTTAATTCCTCATTTTTTTTGGAAACCCCTTGGAGGGGCTATTATTTTTTTCCTTTTTCATAAAATTTTTTGTACAGTGCAAATATTACCTGGGTATTGACTGTAGGGTTCAAAAGGATTTCCCTGAAAAAAGCCCTGTTATTATGGGGAAAAATTTTACGTTAGTTGGGCCCGAACCCAAATGATTAATTCTTCTCCGGTGTTTGGCCCTAATCGGGCAAATCCCCGGGTTTTCTTGGGAGAATTTACCCATCTTGGACACCCCCATCCGGAATAGCCCCATTTTTTTCGAGGGAAAAAAGGCCAGAGCCTCTAGATCAGGAACGACCCCCATCAAGCCTTCCCTTTCCCGGGCGGATTGCCAGTGTCTCTGTTTCCATGCCGAGGGATTCCTTCCGGAGGAAAACGAAAGGGCCCTTCTTTAAAAATTTGCTTTTTAGGCAGCCCTGGGTAAAACCTTTTGGGGGATCCAGTAAGTATGAAGTTAAAAAAAGATTATTGGTCTGCAGAGATGGGAAGGAGATAGAGGCCCGGGAATTAAACAGGGGTTTGGTTCCCCCCAAATAGACCCCGATATTTTAAAAATAGCTCATTAGTCATTAGGAGGTCATTGGAATTTCAAAAACCTTTTATGAAAACCCCAAACAAAGGTTATGCGTGGACGCTAGGTGCAGCCCTACAACATAAAAATTAAAAAATTTGCCGGGAAAAAAATGTGTTGGAGACTTTTGTCAAGAGTCTAGTTTAATATTTTATTTAGGTTAGGATGTTTTGTGGTAACCCTTTCACCTTTTTTTTCCCCTGATGTGGGTTTTTTTTT